>OW029940.1:8898627-9281127 GCA_932305915.1 Agriopis marginaria | reverse complement strand
TAACCTAACCTAACCTAACCTAACCTAACCTAACCTAACCTAACCTAACCTAACCTAACCTAACCTAACCTAACCTAACCTAACCTAACCTAACCTAACCTAACCTAACCTAACCTAACCTAACCTAACCTAACCTAACCTAACCTAACCTAACCTAACCTAACCTAACCTAACCTAACCTAACCTAACCTAACCTAACCTAACCTAACCTAACCTAACCTAACCTAACCTAACCTAACCTAACCTAACCTAACCTAACCTAACCTAACCTAACCTAACCTAACCTAACCTAACCTAACCTAACCTAACCTAACCTAACCTAACCTAACCTAACCTAACCTAACCTAACCTAACCTAACCTAACCTAACCTAACCTAACCTAACCTAACCTAACCTAACCTAACCTAACCTAACCTAACCTAACCTAACCTAACCTAACCTAACCTAACCTAACCTAACCTAACCTAACCTAACCTAACCTAACCTAACCTAACCTAACCTAACCTAACCTAACCTAACCTAACCTAACCTAACCTAACCTAACCTAACCTAACCTAACCTAACCTAACCTAACCTAACCTAACCTAACCTAACCTAACCTAACCTAACCTAACCTAACCTAACCTAACCTAACCTAACCTAACCTAACCTAACCTAACCTAACCTAACCTAACCTAACCTAACCTAACCTAACCTAACCTAACCTAACCTAACCTAACCTAACCTAACCTAACCTAACCTAACCTAACCTAACCTAACCTAACCTAACCTAACCTAACCTAACCTAACCTAACCTAACCTAACCTAACCTAACCTAACCTAACCTAACCTAACCTAACCTAACCTAACCTAACCTAACCTAACCTAACCTAACCTAACCTAACCTAACCTAACCTAACCTAACCTAACCTAACCTAACCTAACCTAACCTAACCTAACCTAACCTAACCTAACCTAACCTAACCTAACCTAACCTAACCTAACCTAACCTAACCTAACCTAACCTAACCTAACCTAACCTAACCTAACCTAACCTAACCTAACCTAACCTAACCTAACCTAACCTAACCTAACCTAACCTAACCTAACCTAACCTAACCTAACCTAACCTAACCTAACCTAACCTAACCTAACCTAACCTAACCTAACCTAACCTAACCTAACCTAACCTAACCTAACCTAACCTAACCTAACCTAACCTAACCTAACCTAACCTAACCTAACCTAACCTAACCTAACCTAACCTAACCTAACCTAACCTAACCTAACCTAACCTAACCTAACCTAACCTAACCTAACCTAACCTAACCTAACCTAACCTAACCTAACCTAACCTAACCTAACCTAACCTAACCTAACCTAACCTAACCTAACCTAACCTAACCTAACCTAACCTAACCTAACCTAACCTAACCTAACCTAACCTAACCTAACCTAACCTAACCTAACCTAACCTAACCTAACCTAACCTAACCTAACCTAACCTAACCTAACCTAACCTAACCTAACCTAACCTAACCTAACCTAACCTAACCTAACCTAACCTAACCTAACCTAACCTAACCTAACCTAACCTAACCTAACCTAACCTAACCTAACCTAACCTAACCTAACCTAACCTAACCTAACCTAACCTAACCTAACCTAACCTAACCTAACCTAACCTAACCTAACCTAACCTAACCTAACCTAACCTAACCTAACCTAACCTAACCTAACCTAACCTAACCTAACCTAACCTAACCTAACCTAACCTAACCTAACCTAACCTAACCTAACCTAACCTAACCTAACCTAACCTAACCTAACCTAACCTAACCTAACCTAACCTAACCTAACCTAACCTAACCTAACCTAACCTAACCTAACCTAACCTAACCTAACCTAACCTAACCTAACCTAACCTAACCTAACCTAACCTAACCTAACCTAACCTAACCTAACCTAACCTAACCTAACCTAACCTAACCTAACCTAACCTAACCTAACCTAACCTAACCTAACCTAACCTAACCTAACCTAACCTAACCTAACCTAACCTAACCTAACCTAACCTAACCTAACCTAACCTAACCTAACCTAACCTAACCTAACCTAACCTAACCTAACCTAACCTAACCTAACCTAACCTAACCTAACCTAACCTAACCTAACCTAACCTAACCTAACCTAACCTAACCTAACCTAACCTAACCTAACCTAACCTAACCTAACCTAACCTAACCTAACCTAACCTAACCTAACCTAACCTAACCTAACCTAACCTAACCTAACCTAACCTAACCTAACCTAACCTAACCTAACCTAACCTAACCTAACCTAACCTAACCTAACCTAACCTAACCTAACCTAACCTAACCTAACCTAACCTAACCTAACCTAACCTAACCTAACCTAACCTAACCTAACCTAACCTAACCTAACCTAACCTAACCTAACCTAACCTAACCTAACCTAACCTAACCTAACCTAACCTAACCTAACCTAACCTAACCTAACCTAACCTAACCTAACCTAACCTAACCTAACCTAACCTAACCTAACCTAACCTAACCTAACCTAACCTAACCTAACCTAACCTAACCTAACCTAACCTAACCTAACCTAACCTAACCTAACCTAACCTAACCTAACCTAACCTAACCTAACCTAACCTAACCTAACCTAACCTAACCTAACCTAACCTAACCTAACCTAACCTAACCTAACCTAACCTAACCTAACCTAACCTAACCTAACCTAACCTAACCTAACCTAACCTAACCTAACCTAACCTAACCTAACCTAACCTAACCTAACCTAACCTAACCTAACCTAACCTAACCTAACCTAACCTAACCTAACCTAACCTAACCTAACCTAACCTAACCTAACCTAACCTAACCTAACCTAACCTAACCTAACCTAACCTAACCTAACCTAACCTAACCTAACCTAACCTAACCTAACCTAACCTAACCTAACCTAACCTAACCTAACCTAACCTAACCTAACCTAACCTAACCTAACCTAACCTAACCTAACCTAACCTAACCTAACCTAACCTAACCTAACCTAACCTAACCTAACCTAACCTAACCTAACCTAACCTAACCTAACCTAACCTAACCTAACCTAACCTAACCTAACCTAACCTAACCTAACCTAACCTAACCTAACCTAACCTAACCTAACCTAACCTAACCTAACCTAACCTAACCTAACCTAACCTAACCTAACCTAACCTAACCTAACCTAACCTAACCTAACCTAACCTAACCTAACCTAACCTAACCTAACCTAACCTAACCTAACCTAACCTAACCTAACCTAACCTAACCTAACCTAACCTAACCTAACCTAACCTAACCTAACCTAACCTAACCTAACCTAACCTAACCTAACCTAACCTAACCTAACCTAACCTAACCTAACCTAACCTAACCTAACCTAACCTAACCTAACCTAACCTAACCTAACCTAACCTAACCTAACCTAACCTAACCTAACCTAACCTAACCTAACCTAACCTAACCTAACCTAACCTAACCTAACCTAACCTAACCTAACCTAACCTAACCTAACCTAACCTAACCTAACCTAACCTAACCTAACCTAACCTAACCTAACCTAACCTAACCTATTAAGTATTGCATCATAAAAATTTTCTCTTTCATACAAAAATTTTACACGCGACAGTAAAAAAATGTTTTTTCGGCATTTTTTTCAAATTTAATCAAATTTTACATAGTTTTTAAATTTTTAAATTTTTAAACTTACCTCATCGTTGACCTGGGACCCGCCGCTGGACGCACCAGCAAGCGCGCCATCTGGAATCTGCAAAAAACAAAAAATTAGTTAGCAAAATTTCATAATATAAGCGTTTTTTAGGAAAGTCATCAAAAATTTTACACATTTTCGGCCATTTTTTGCATTTTGTTTGCAAACCGCACATTGGATTGGTGCCAAAAGCGCTCCATCAGCTGCGCCTGAAGCGGGGCTTCAGTATTGCATCATAAAATTTCTCTCTTTCATACAAAAATTTTACACGCGACAGTAAAAAACTGTTTTTTCGGCATTTTTTCCAAATTTAACCAAATTTTACATAGTTTTTAAATTTTTAAATTTTTAAACTTACCTCATCGTTGACCTGGGACCCGCCGCTGGACGCACCAGCAAGCGCGCCATCCGGAATCTGCAACAAACAAAAAATTAGTTAGCAAAATTTCATAATATAAGCGTTTTTTGGGAAAGTCATCAAAAATTTTACACATTTTCGGCCATTTTTTGCATTTTGTTTGCAAACCGCACATCGGATTGGTGCCAAAAGCGCACCATCAGCTGCGCCTGAAGCAGGGCTTAAGTATTGCATCATAAAAATTTTCTCTTTCATACAAAAATTTTACACGCGACAGTAAAAAAATGTTTTTTCGGCATTTTTTTCAAATTTAATCAAATTTTACATAGTTTTTAAATTTTTAAATTTTTAAACTTACCTCATCGTTGACCTGGGACCCGCCGCTGGACGCACCAGCAAGCGCGCCATCTGGAATCTGCAAAAAACAAAAAATTAGTTAGCAAAATTTCATAATATAAGCGTTTTTTAGGAAAGTCATCAAAATTTTTACACATTTTCGGCCATTTTTTGCATTTTGTTTGCAAACCGCACATCGGATTGGTGCCAAAAGCGCACCATCAGCTGCGCCTGAAGCGGGGCTTCAGTATTGCATCATAAAATTTCTCTCTTTCATAAATAAATTTTACACGCGACAGTAAAAAACTGTTTTTTCGGCATTTTTTCCAAATTTAACCAAATTTTACATAGTTTTTAAATTTTAAAATTTTTAAACTTACCTGATCGTTGACTTGGGACCCGCCGCTGGACGCACCAGCAAGCGTGACATCCGGAATCTGCAACAAACAAAAAATTAGTTAGCAAAATTTCATAATATAAGCGTTTTTTAGGAAAGTCATCAAAATTTTTACACATTTTCGGCCATTTTTTGCATTTTGTTTGCAAACCGCACATCGGATTGGTGCCAAAAGCGCACCATCAGCTGCGCCTGAAGCGGGGCTTCAGTATTGCATCATAAAATTTCTCTCTTTCATACAAAAATTTTACACCGAAAATGTGTAAAAATTTTAATGACTTTCCTAAAAAACGCTTATATTATGAAATTTTGCTAACAATTTTTTTGTTTTTTGCAGATTCCAGATGGCGCGCTTGCTGGTGCGTCCAGCGGCGGGTCCCAGGTCAACGATGAGGTAAGTTTAAAAATTTAAAAATTTAAAAACTATGTAAAATTTGATTAAAGGGTGGGTGGGTGGGTGGAAAAAATGCCGAAAAAACAGTTTTTTACTGTCGCGTGTAAAATTTTTGTATGAAAGAGAGAAATTTTATGATGCAATACTGAAGCCCCGCTTCAGGCGCAGCTGATGGAGCGCTTTTGGCACCAATCCAATTTGCGGTTTGCAAACAAAATGCAAAAAATGGCCGAAAATGTGTAAAAATTTTGATGACTTTCCTAAAAAACGCTTATATTATGAAATTTTGCTAACTAATTTTTTGTTTTTTGCAGATTCCGGATGGCGCTTGCTGGTGCGTCCAGCGGCGGGTCCCAGGTCAACGATGAGGTAAGTTTAAAAATTTAAAAATTTAAAAACTATGTAAAATTTGATTAAATTTGAAAAAAATGCCGAAAAAACATTTTTTTACTGTCGCGTGTAAAATTTTTGTATGAAAGAGAAAATTTTTATGATGCAATACTTAAGCCCTGCTTCAGGCGCAGCTGATGGTGCGCTTTTGGCACCAATCCGATGTGCGGTTTGCAAACAAAATGCAAAAAATGGCTGAAAATGTGTAAAAATTTTGATGACTTTCCTAAAAAACGCTTATATTATGAAATTTTGCTAACAAATTTTTTGTTTTTTGCAGATTCCAGATGGCGCGCTTGCTGGTGCGTCCAGCGGCGGGTCCCAGGTCAACGATGAGGTAAGTTTAAAAATTTAAAAATTTAAAAACTATGTAAAATTTGGTTAAAGGGTGGGTGGGTGGGTGGAAAAAATGCCGAAAAAACAGTTTTTTACTGTCGCGTGTAAAATTTTTGTATGAAAGAGAGAAATTTTATGATGCAATACTGAAGCCCCGCTTCAGGCGCAGCTGATGGAGCGCTTTTGGCACCAATCCAATGTGCGGTTTGCAAACAAAATGCAAAAAATGGCCGAAAATGTGTAAAAATTTTGATGACTTTCCTAAAAAACGCTTATATTATGAAATTTTGCTAACTAATTTTTTGTTTTTTGCAGATTCCGGATGGCGCTTGCTGGTGCGTCCAGCGGCGGGTCCCAGGTCAACGATGAGGTAAGTTTAAAAATTTAAAAATTTAAAAACTATGTAAAATTTGATTAAATTTGGAAAAAATGCCGAAAAAACAGTTTTTTAGTGTCGCGTGTAAAATTTTTGTATGAAAGAGAGAAATTTTATGATGCAATACTGAAGCCCCGCTTCAGGCGCAGCTGATGGTGCGCTTTTGGCACCAATCCGATGTGCGGTTTGCAAACAAAATGCAAAAAATGGCCGAAAATGTGTAAAAATTTTAATGACTTTCCCAAAAAACGCTTATATTATGAAATTTTGCTAACTAATTTTTTGTTTGTTGCAGATTCCGGATGTCACGCTTGCTGGTGCGTCCAGCGGCGGGTCCCAGGTCAACGATGAGGTAAGTTTAAAAATTTTAAAACTATGTAAAATTTGGTTAAAGGGTGGGTGGGTGGTTGGAAAACAGTTTTTTACTGTCGCGTGTAAAATTTTTGTATGAAAGAGAGAAATTTTATGATGCAGTATTGAAGCCCCGCTTCAGGCGCAGCTGATGGTTTGCTTTTGGCACCAATCCGATGTGCGGTTTGCAAACAAAATGCAAAAAATGGCCGAAAATGTGTAAAAATTTTGATGACTTTCCTAAAAAACGCTTATATTATGAAATTTTGCTAACTAATTTTTTGTTTGTTGCAGATTCCGGATGGCGCGCTTGCTGGTGCGTCCAGCGGCGGGTCCCAGGTCAACAATGAGGTAAGTTTAAAAATTTTAAAATTTAAAAAGTATGTAAAATTTGGTTAAAATTGGAAAAAATGCCGAAAAAACAGTTTTTTATTGTCGCGTGTAAAATTTTTGTATGAAAGAGAGAAATTTTATGACGCAATACTGAAGTTCCGCTTCAGGCGCAGCTGATGGTGCGCTTTTGGCACCAATCCGATGTGCGGTTTGCAAACAAAATGCAAAAAATGGCCGAAAATGTGTAAAAATTTTGATGACTTTCCTAAAAAACGCTTATATTATGAAATTTTGCTAACTAATTTTTTGTTTTTTGCAGATTCCGGATGGCGCTTGCTTGTGCGTCCAGCGGCGGGTCCCAGGTCAACGATGAGGTAAGTTTAAAAATTTAAAAATTTAAAAACTATGTAAAATTTGATTAAATTTGAAAAAAATGCCGAAAAAACATTTTTTTACTGTCGCGTGTAAAATTTTTGTATGAAAGAGAAAATTTTTATGATGCAATACTTAAGCCCCGCTTCAGGCGCAGCTGATGGTGCGCTTTTGGCACCAATCCGATGTGCGGTTTGCAAACAAAATGCAAAAAATGGCCGAAAATGTGTAAAAATTTTGATGACTTTCCTAAAAAACGCTTATATTATGAAATTTTGCTAACTAATTTTTTGTTTGTTGCAGATTCCGGATGGCGCGCTTTCTGGTGCGTCCAGCGGCGGGTCCCAGGTCAACGATGAGGTAAGTTTAAAAATTTTAAAATTAAAAAACTATGTAAAATTTGGTTTATGGAAAAAATGCCGAAAAAACAGTTTTTTACTGTCGCGTGTAATATTTTTGTATGAAAGAGAGAAATTTTATGATGCAATACTGAAGCCCCGCTTCAGGCGCAGCTGATGGTGCGCTTTTGGTTGATATCGTAGGTAGGTAGTTAGGACCGCTTTTTGAACTCTGCTAGGTATGGGGGGGTATATCGTAGGTAGGTAGTTAGGACCGCTTTTTGAACTCTGCTAGGTATGGGGGGGTATATCGTAGGTAGGTAGTTAGGACCGCTTTTTGAACTCTGCTAGGTATGGGGGGGTAGGTATATCGTAGGTAGGTAGTTAGGACCGCTTTTTGAACTCTGCTAGGTATGGGGGGGTATATCGTAGGCAGGTAGTTAGGACCGCTTTTTGAACTCTGCTAGGTATGGGGGGGTATATCGTAGGCAGGTAGTTAGGACCGCTTTTTGAGCTCTGCTAGGTATGGGGGGGTAGGTATATCGTAGGTAGGTAGTTAGGACCGCTGTTTGAACTCTGCTAGGTATGGGGGGGTAGGTATATCGTAGGTAGGTAGTTAGGACCGCTTTTTGAACTCTGCTAGGTATGGGGGGGTAGGTATATCGTAGGTAGGTAGTTAGGACCGCTTTTTGAACTCTGCTAGGTATGGGGGGGGTGGGGGGGTATATCGTAGGTAGGTAGTTAGGACCGCTTTTTGAACTCTGCTAGGTATGGGGGGGTGGGGGGGTAATTCGTAGGTAGGTAGTTAGGACCGCTTTTTGAACTCTGCTAGGTATGGGGGGGTAGGTATATCGTAGGTAGGTAGTTAGGACCGCTTTTTGAACTCTGCTAGGTATGGGGGGGTATATCGTAGGTAGGTAGTTAGGACCGCTTTTTGAACTCTGCTAGGTATGGGGGGGTGGGGGGGTAATTCGTAGGTAGGTAGTTAGGACCGCTTTTTGAACTCTGCTAGGTATAGGGGGGTGGGGGGGTAATTCGTAGGTAGGTAGTTAGGACCGCTTTTTGAACTCTGCTAGGTATGGGGGGTAGGTATATCGTAGGCAGGTAGTTAGGACCGCTTTTTGAACTCTGCTAGGTATGGGGGGGTAGGTATATCGTAGGTAGGTAGTTAGGACCGCTTTTTGAACTCTGCTAGGTATGGGGGGGTGGGGGGGTATATCGTAGGTAGGTAGTTAGGACCGCTTTTTGAACTCTGCTAGGTATGGGGGGGTGGGGGGGTAATTCGTAGGTAGGTAGTTAGGACCGCTTTTTGAACTCTGCTAGGTATGGGGGGGTGGGGGGCTAATTCGTAGGTAGGTAGTTAGGACCGCTTTTTGAACTCTGCTAGGTATGGGGTGGTAGGTATATCGTAGGTAGGTAGTTAGGACCGCTTTTTGAACTCTGCTAAGTATGGGGGGGTAGGTATATCGTAGGTAGGTAGTTAGGACCGCTTTTTGAACTCTGCTAGGTATGGGGGGGTAGGTATATCGTAGGTAGGTAGTTAGGACCGCTTTTTGAACTCTGCTAGGTATGGGGGGGTAGGTTTAACGTAGGTAGGTAGTTAGGACCGCTTTTTGAACTCTGCTAGGTATGGGGGGGTAGGTATATCGTAGGTAGGTAGTTAGGACCGCTTTTTGAACTCTGCTAGGTATGGGGGGGTGGGGGGGTTATTCGTAGGTAGGTAGTTAGGACCGCTTTTAGAACTCTGCTAGGTATTATATCGTAGGTAGGTAGTTAGGACCGCTTTTTGAACTCTGCTAGGTATGGGGGGGTAGGTATATCGTAGGTAGGTAGTTAGGACCGCTTTTTGAACTCTGCTAGGTATGGGGGGGTGGGGGGGTAATTCGTAGGTAGGTAGTTAGGACCGCTTTTTGAACTCTGCTAGGTATGGGGGGGTGGGGGGGTATATCGTAGGTAGGTAGTTAGGACCGCTTTTTGAACTCTGCTAGGTATGGGGGGGTAGGTTTATCGTAGGCAGGTAGTTAGGACCGCTTTTTGAACTCTGCTAGGTATGGGGGGGTAGGTATATCGTAGGTAGGTAGTTAGGACCGCTTTTTGAACTCTGCTAGGTATAGGGGGGTGGGGGGGTAATTCGTAGGTAGGTAGTTAGGACCGCTTTTTGAACTCTGCTAGGTATGGGGGGTAGGTATATCGTAGGTAGGTAGTTAGGACCGCTTTTTGAACTCTGCTAGGTATGGGGGGGTAGGTATATCGTAGGTAGGTAGTTAGGACCGCTTTTTGAACTCTGCTAGGTATTTATATCGTAGGTAGGTAGTTAGGACCGCTTTTTGAACTCTGCTAGGTATGGGGGGGGTAGGTATATCGTAGGTAGGTAGTTAGGACCGCTTTTTGAACTCTGCTAGGTATGGGGGGGTAGGTTTATCGTAGGCAGGTAGTTAGGACCGCTTTTTGAACTCTGCTAGGTATGGGGGGGTAGGTATATCGTAGGTAGGTAGTTAGGACCGCTTTTTGAACTCTGCTAGGTATGGGGGGGTGGGGGGGTAATTCGTAGGCAGGTAGTTAGGACCGCTTTTTGAACTCTGCTAGGTATGGGGGGGTAGGTATATCGTAGGTAGGTAGTTAGGACCGCTTTTTGAACTCTGCTAGGTATGGGGGGGTAGGTTTATCGTAGGCAGGTAGTTAGGACCGCTTTTTGAACTCTGCTAGGTATGGGGGGGTGGGGGGGTATATCGTATGTAGGTAGTTAGGACCGCTTTTTGAACTCTGCTAGGTATGGGGGGGTGGGAGGGGAAATTCGTAGGTAGGTAGTTAGGACCGCTTTTTGAACTCTGCTAGGTATGGGGGGGTAGGTATATCGTAGGTAGGTAGTTAGGACCGCTTTTTGAACTCTGCTAGGTATGGGGGGGTAGGTTTATCGTAGGTAGGTAGTTAGGACCGCTTTTTGAACTCTGCTAGGTATGGGGGGGTATATCGTAGGTAGGTAGTTAGGACCGCTTTTTGAACTCTGCTAGGTATGGGGGGGTGGGGGGGTATATCGTAGGTAGGTAGTTAGGACCGCTTTTTGAACTCTGCTAGGTATGGGGGGGTGGGGGGGTAATTCGTAGGTAGGTAGTTAGGACCGCTTTTTGAACTCTGCTAGGTATGGGGGGGTAGGTACATCGTAGGTAGGTAGTTAGGACCGCTTTTTGAACTCTGCTAGGTATGGGGAGGTAGGTTTATCGTAGGCAGGTAGTTAGGACCGCTTTTTGAACTCTGCTAGGTATAGGGGGGTGGGGGGGTAATTCGTAGGTAGGTAGTTAGGACCGCTTTTTGAACTCTGCTAGGTATGGGGGGTAGGTATATCGTAGGCAGGTAGTTAGGACCGCTTTTTGAACTCTGCTAGGTATGGGGGGGTAGGTATATCGTAGGTAGGTAGTTAGGACCGCTTTTTGAACTCTGCTAGGTATGGGGGGGTGGGGGGGTATATCGTAGGTAGGTAGTTAGGACCGCTTTTTGAACTCTGCTAGGTATGGGGGGGTGGGGGGGTAATTCGTAGGTAGGTAGTTAGGACCGCTTTTTGAACTCTGCTAGGTATGGGGGGGTGGGGGGCTAATTCGTAGGTAGGTAGTTAGGACCGCTTTTTGAACTCTGCTAGGTATGGGGTGGTAGGTATATCGTAGGTAGGTAGTTAGGACCGCTTTTTGAACTCTGCTAAGTATGGGGGGGTAGGTATATCGTAGGTAGGTAGTTAGGACCGCTTTTTGAACTCTGCTAGGTATGGGGGGGTAGGTATATCGTAGGTAGGTAGTTAGGACCGCTTTTTGAACTCTGCTAGGTATGGGGGGGTAGGTTTAACGTAGGTAGGTAGTTAGGACCGCTTTTTGAACTCTGCTAGGTATGGGGGGGTAGGTATATCGTAGGTAGGTAGTTAGGACCGCTTTTTGAACTCTGCTAGGTATGGGGGGGTGGGGGGGTATATCGTAGGTAGGTAGTTAGGACCGCTTTTTGAACTCTGCTAGGTATGGGGGGGTAGGTATATCGTAGGTAGGTAGTTAGGACTGCTTTTTGAACTCTGCTAGGTATGGGGGGGTAGGTATATCGTAGGTAGGTAGTTAGGACCGCTTTTTGAACTCTGCTAGGTATGGGGGGGTGGGGGGGTATATCGTAGGTAGGTAGTTAGGACCGCTTTTTGAACTCTGCTAGGTATGGGGGGGTAGGTATATCGTAGGTAGGTAGTTAGGACTGCTTTTTGAACTCTGCTAGGTATGGGGGGGTAGGTATATCGTAGGTAGGTAGTTAGGACCGCTTTTTGAACTCTGCTAGGTATGGGGGGGTGGGGGGGTATATCGTAGGCAGGTAGTTAGGACCGCTTTTTGAACTCTGCTAGGTATTTATATCGTAGGTAGGTAGTTAGGACCGCTTTTTGAACTCTGCTAGGTATGGGGGGGTGGGGGGGTATATCGTAGGTAGGTAGTTAGGACCGCTTTTTGAACTCTGCTAGGTATGGGGGGGTGGGGGGGTATATCGTAGGTAGGTAGTTAGGACCGCTTTTTGAACTCTGCTAGGTATGGGGGGGTAGGTTTATCGTAGGCAGGTAGTTAGGACCGCTTTTTGAACTCTGCTAGGTATGGGGGGGTAATTCGTAGGTAGGTAGTTAGGACCGCTTTTTGAACTCTGCTAGGTATGGGGGGGTGGGGGGGTATATCGTAGGTAGGTAGTTAGGACCGCTTTTTGAACTCTGCTAGGTATGGGGGGTAGGTATATCGTAGGTAGGTAGTTAGGACCGCTTTTTGAACTCTGCTAGGTATGGGGGGGTGGGGGGGTATATCGTAGGTAGGTAGTTAGGACCGCTTTTTGAACTCTGCTAGGTATGGGGGGGTGGGGGGGTAATTCGTAGGTAGGTAGTTAGGACCGCTTTTTGAACTCTGCTAGGTATGGGGGGGTAGGTATATCGTAGGTAGGTAGTTAGGACCGCTTTTTGAACTCTGCTAGGTATGGGGGGGTAGGTTTATCGTAGGCAGGTAGTTAGGACCGCTTTTTGAACTCTGCTAGGTATGGGGGGGTAGGTATATCGTAGGTAGGTAGTTAGGACCGCTTTTTGAACTCTGCTAGGTATGGGGGGGTAGGTTTAACGTAGGTAGGTAGTTAGGACCGCTTTTTGAACTCTGCTAGGTATGGGGGGGTAGGTATATCGTAGGTAGGTAGTTAGGACCGCTTTTTGAACTCTGCTAGGTATGGGGGGGTAGGTATATCGTAGGTAGGTAGTTAGGACCGCTTTTTGAACTCTGCTAGGTATGGGGGGGTGGGGGGGTATATCGTAGGTAGGTAGTTAGGACCGCTTTTTGAACTCTGCTAGGTATGGGGGGGTGGGGGGGTAATTCGTAGGTAGGTAGTTAGGACCGCTTTTTGAACTCTGCTAGGTATGGGGGGGTAGGTATATCGTTGGTAGGTAGTTAGGACCGCTTTTTGAACTCTGCTAGGTATGGGGGGGTAGGTTTATCGTAGGCAGGTAGTTAGGACCGCTTTTTGAACTCTGCTAGGTATGGGGGGGTGGGGGGGTATATCGTAGGTAGGTAGTTAGGACCGCTTTTTGAACTCTGCTAGGTATGGGGGGGTAGGTATATCGTAGTTAGGTAGTTAGGACCGCTTTTTGAACTCTGCTAGGTATGGGGGGGTAGGTTTATCGTAGGCAGGTAGTTAGGACCGCTTTTTGAACTCTGCTAGGTATTTATATCGTAGGTAGGTAGTTAGGACCGCTTTTTGAACTCTGCTAGGTATGGGGGGGTAGGTATATCGTAGTTAGGTAGTTAGGACCGCTTTTTGAACTCTGCTAGGTATGGGGGGGTAGGTTTATCGTAGGCAGGTAGTTAGGACCGCTTTTTGAACTCTGCTAGGTATGGGGGGGTAGGTATATCGTAGTTAGGTAGTTAGGACCGCTTTTTGAACTCTGCTAGGTATGGGGGGTAGGTATATCGTAGGTAGGTAGTTAGGACCGCTTTTTGAACTCTGCTAGGTAATTTATATCGTAGGTAGGTAGTTAGGACCGCTTTTTGAACTCTGCTAGGTATGGGGGGGTGGGGGGGTATATCGTAGGTAGGTAGTTAGGACCGCTTTTTGAACTCTGCTAGGTATGGGGGGGTAGGTTTATCGTAGGCAGGTAGTTAGGACCGCTTTTTGAACTCTGCTAGGTATGGGGGGGTGGGGGGGTATATCGTAGGTAGGTAGTTAGGACCGCTTTTTGAACTCTGCTAGGTATTTATATCGTAGGTAGGTAGTTAGGACCGCTTTTTGAACTCTGCTAGGTATGGGGGGTAGGTATATCGTAGGTAGGTAGTTAGGACCGCTTTTTGAACTCTGCTAGGTATGGGGGGGTGGGGGGGTATATCGTAGGTAGGTAGTTAGGACCGCTTTTTGAACTCTGCTAGGTATGGGGGGGTGGGGGGGTAATTCGTAGGTAGGTAGTTAGGACCGCTTTTTGAACTCTGCTAGGTATGGGGGGGTAGGTATATCTTAGGTAGGTAGTTAGGACCGCTTTTTGAACTCTGCTAGGTATGGGGGGGTAGGTTTATCGTAGGCAGGTAGTTAGGACCGCTTTTTGAACTCTGCTAGGTATGGGGGGGTGGGGGGGTATATCGTAGGTAGGTAGTTAGGACCGCTTTTTGAACTCTGCTAGGTATGGGGGGGTGGGGGGGTATATCGTAGGTAGGTAGTTAGGACCGCTTTTTGAACTCTGCTAGGTATGGGGGGGTAGGTTTATCGTAGACAGGTAGTTATGACCGCTTTTTGAACTCTGCTAGGTATGGGGGGGTAGGTATATCGTAGTTAGGTAGTTAGGACCGCTTTTTGAACTCTGCTAGGTATGGGGGGGGTAATTCGTAGGTAGGTAGTTAGGACCGCTTTTTGAACTCTGCTAGGTATGGGGGGGTGGGGGGGTATATCGTAGGTAGGTAGTTAGGACCGCTTTTTGAACTCTGCTAGGTATGGGGGGTAGGTATATCGTAGGTAGGTAGTTAGGACCGCTTTTTGAACTCTGCTAGGTATTTATATCGTAGGTAGGTAGTTAGGACCGCTTTTTGAACTCTGCTAGGTATGGGGGGGTAGGTATATCGTAGGTAGGTAGTTAGGACCGCTTTTTAACTCTGCTAGGTATGGGGGGGTAGGTTTATCGTAGGCAGGTAGTTAGGACCGCTTTTTGAACTCTGGTAGGTATGGGGGGGTGGGGGGGTATATCGAAGGTAGGTAGTTAGGACCGCTTTTTGAACTCTGCTAGGTATGGGGGGGTAGGTATATCGTAGGCAGGTAGTTAGGACCGCTTTTTGAACTCTGCTAGGTATGGGGGGGTAGGTTTATCGTAGGCAGGTAGTTAGGACCGCTTTTTGAACTCTGCTAGGTATGGGGGGGTAGGTATATCGTAGTTAGGTAGTTAGGACCGCTTTTTGAACTCTGCTAGGTATGGGGGGGTAGGTATATCGTAGGTAGGTAGTTAGGACCGCTTTTTGAACTCTGCTAGGTATGGGGGGGTGGGGGGGTATATCGTAGGTAGGTAGTTAGGACCGCTTTTTGAACGGTATGGGGGGGTAGGTATAATCGTAGTTTAGGTAGTTAGGACCGCTTTTTGAACTCTGCCTAGGTATGGGGGGTAGGTATATCGTAGGTAGGTAGTTAGGACCGCTTTTTGAAACTCTGCTAGGGTATGGGGGGGGTAGGTATATCGTAGGTAGGTAGTTAGGACCGCTTTTTGAACTCTGCT
Organism: Agriopis marginaria; assembly: GCA_932305915.1. Taxonomy (NCBI): domain Eukaryota; kingdom Metazoa; phylum Arthropoda; class Insecta; order Lepidoptera; family Geometridae; genus Agriopis; species Agriopis marginaria. The sequence goes on along the minus strand of OW029940.1, from coordinate 9,265,658 downwards.
AGGTATGGGGGGGGTAGGTTTATCGTAGGCAGGTAGTTAGGACCGCTTTTTGAACTCTGCTAGGTATGGGGGGGTAGGGGGGGTATATCGTAGGTAGGTAGTTAGGACCGCTTTTGAACTCTGCTAGGTATGGGGGGGGTAGGTTTATCGTAGGCAGGTAGTTAGGACCGCTTTTTGAACTCTGCTAGGTATGGGGGGGTGGGGGGGTATATCGTAGGTAGGTAGTTAGACCGCTTTTTGAACTCTGCTAGGTATGGGGGGGTTGGGGGGGTATATCGTAGGTAGGTAGTTAGGACCGCTTTTTGAACTCTGCTAGGTATGGGGGGGTGGGGGGTATATCGTAGGTAGGTATTTAGGACCGCTTTTTGAACTCTGCTAGGTATGGGGGTGTAGGTAATATCGTTGGTAGGTAGTTAGGACCGCTTTTTGAATTCTGCTAGGTATGGGGGGGGTAGGTTTATCGTAGGCAGGTAGTTAGGACCGCTTTTTGAACTCTGCTAGGTATGGGGGGGGTAATTCGTAGGTAGGTAGTTAGGACCGCTTTTTGAACTCTGCTAGGTATGGGGGGGTGGGGGGGTATATCGTAGGTAGGTAGTTAGGACCGCTTTTTGAACTCTGCTAGGTATGGGGGGTAGGTATATCGTAGGTAGGTAGGTAGTTAGGACCGCTTTTTGAACTCTGCTAGGTATGGGGGGGTGGGGGGGTATATCGTAGGTAGGTAGTTTAGGACCGATTTTGAACTCTGCTAGGTATGGGGGGGTGGGGGGGTATATCGTAGGTAGGTAGTTAGGACCGCTTTTTGAACTCTGCTAGGTATGGGGGGTAGGTATATCGTAGGTAGGTAGTTAGGACCGCTTTTTGAACTCTGCTAGGTATGGGGGGGTGGGGGGTATATCGTAGGTAGGTAGTTAGGACCGATTTTTGAACTCTGCTAGGTATGGGGGGGTGGGGGGGTAATTCGTAGGTAGGTAGTTAGGACCGCTTTTTGAACTCTGCTAGGTATGGGGGGGTAGGTATATCGTAGGTAGGTAGTTAGGACCGCTTTTTGAACTCTGCTAGGTATGGGGGGGGTAGGTTTATCGTAGGCAGGTAGTTAGGACCGCTTTTTGAACTCTGCTAGGTATGGGGGGGTAGGTATATCGTAGGTAGGTAGTTAGGACCGCTTTTTGAACTCTGCTAGGTATGGGGGGGTGGGGGGGTATATCGTAGGTAGGTAGTTAGGACCGCTTTTTGAACTCTGCTAGGTATGGGGGGGTGGGGGGTATATCGTAGGTAGGTAGTTAGGACCGCTTTTTGAACTCTGCTAGGTATGGGGGGGTAGGTATATCGTAGGTAGGTAGTTAGGACCGCTTTTTGAACTCTGCTAGGTATGGGGGGGTAGGTTTATCGTAGGCAGGTAGTTAGGACCGCTTTTTGAACTCTGCTAGGTATGGGGGGGTAGGTATATCGTAGGTAGGTAGTTAGGACCGCTTTTTGAACTCTGCTAGGTATGGGGGGGTGGGGGGGTAATTCGTAGGTAGGTAGTTAGGACCGCTTTTTGAACTCTGCTAGGTATGGGGGGGTAGGTATATCGTAGGTAGGTAGTTAGGACCGCTTTTTGAACTCTGCTAGGTATGGGGGGGGTAGGTTTATCGTAGGCAGGTAGTTAGGACCGCTTTTTGAACTCTGCTAGGTATGGGGGGGTAGGTATATCGTAGGTAGGTAGTTAGGACCGCTTTTTGAACTCTGCTAGGTATGGGGGGGTAGGTATATCGTAGGTAGGTAGTTAGGACCGCTTTTTGAACTCTGCTAGGTATTTATATCGTAGGTAGGTAGTTAGGACCGCTTTTTGAACTCTGCTAGGTATGGGGGGGTGGGGGGGTAATTCGTAGGTAGGTAGTTAGGACCGCTTTTTGAACTCTGCTAGGTATGGGGGGGTAGGTATATCGTAGGTAGGTAGTTAGGACCGCTTTTTGAACTCTGCTAGGTATGGGGGGGTAGGTTTATCGTAGGCAGGTAGTTAGGACCGCTATTTGAACTCTGCTAGGTATGGGGGGGGGTAGGTATATCGTAGGTAGGTAGTTAGGACCGCTTTTTGAACTCTGCTAGGTATGGGGGGGTGGGGGGGTAATTCGTAGGTAGGTAGTAAGGACCGCTTTTTGAACTCTGCTAGGTATAGGGGGGTGGGGGGGTAATTCGTAGTTAGGTAGTTAGGACCGCTTTTTGAACTCTGCTAGGTATGGGGGGGTAGGTATATCGTAGGTAGGTAGTTAGGACCGCTTTTTGAACTCTGCTAGGTATGGGGGGGTAGTTATATCGTAGGTAGGTAGTTAGGACCGCTTTTTGAACTCTGCTAGGTATGGGGGGGTAGGTATATCGTAGGTAGGTAGTTAGGACCGCTTTTTGAACTCTGCTAGGTATATATATCGTAGGTAGGTAGTTAGGACCGCTTTTTGAACTCTGCTAGGTATGGGGGGGTAGGTATATCGTAGGTAGGTAGTTAGGACCGCTTTTTGAACTCTGCTAGGTATGGGGGGGTAGGTATATCGTAGGTAGGTAGTTAGGACCGCTTTTTGAACTCTGCTAGGTATGGGGGGGTAGGTATATCGTAGGTAGGTAGTTAGGACCGCTTTTTGAACTCTGCTAGGTATGGGGGGGTGGGGGGGTATATCGTTGGTAAGTAGTTTGGACCGCTTTTTAAACTCTGCTAGGTATGGGGGGGTGGGGGGGTATATCGTAGGTAGGTAGTTAGGACCGCTTTTTGAACTCTGCTAGGTATGGGGGGGTAGGTTTATCGTAGGCAGGTAGTTAGGACCGCTTTTTGAACTCTGCTAGGTATGGGGGGGTAGGTATATCGTAGTTAGGTAGTTAGGACCGCTTTTTGAACTCTGCTAGGTATGGGGGGGTAATTCGTAGGTAGGTAGTTAGGACCGCTTTTTGAACTCTGCTAGGTATGGGGGGGTGGGGGGGTATATCGAAGGTAGGTAGTTAGGACCGCTTTTTGAACTCTGCTAGGTATGGGGGGTAGGTATATCGTAGGTAGGTAGTTAGGACCGCTTTTTGAACTCTGCTAGGTATGGGGGGGTGGGGGGGTATGTCGTAGGTAGGTAGTTAGGACCGATTTTTGAACTCTGCTAGGTATGGGGGGGTGGGGGGGTAATTCGTAGGTAGGTAGTTAGGACCGCTTTTTGAACTCTGCTAGGTATGGGGGGGTAGGTATATCGTAGGTAGGTAGTTAGGACCGCTTTTTGAACTCTGCTAGGTATGGGGGGGTAGGTTTATCGTAGGCAGGTAGTTAGGACCGCTTTTTGAACTCTGCTAGGTATGGGGGGGTAGGTATATCGTAGGTAGGTAGTTAGGACCGCTTTTTGAACTCTGCTAGGTATGGGGGGGTGGGGGGGTATATCGTAGGTAGGTAGTTAGGACCGCTTTTTGAACTCTGCTAGGTATGGGGGGGTAGGTTTATCGTAGGCAGGTAGTTAGGACCGCTTTTTGAACTCTGCTAGGTATGGGGGGGTAGGTATATCGTAGTTAGGTAGTTAGGACCGCTTTTTGAACTCTGCTAGGTATGGGGGGGTAATTCGTAGGTAGGTAGTTAGGACCGCTTTTTGAACTCTGCTAGGTATGGGCGGGTGGGGGGGTATATCGTAGGTAGGTAGTTAGGACCGCTTTTTGAACTCTGCTAGGTATGGGGGGTAGGTATATCGTAGGTAGGTAGTTAGGACCGCTTTTTGAACTCTGCTAGGTATGGGGGGGTGGGGGGGTATATCGTAGGTAGGTAGTTAGGACCGATTTTTGAACTCTGCTAGGTATGGGGGGGGTAGGTTTATCGTAGGCAGGTAGTTAGGACCGCTTTTTGAACTCTGCTAGGTATGGGGGGGTAGGTATATCGTAGGTAGGTAGTTAGGACCGCTTTTTGAACTCTGCTAGGTATGGGGGGGTGGGGGGGTATATCGTAGGTAGGTAGTTAGGACCGCTTTTTGAACTCTGCTAGGTATGGGGGGGTGGGGGGGTAATTCGTAGGTAGGTAGTTAGGACCGCTTTTTGAACTCTGCTAGGTATGGGGGGGTAGGTATATCGTAGGTAGGTAGTTAGGACCGCTTTTTGAACTCTGCTAGGTATGGGGGGGTAGGTTTATCGTAGGCAGGTAGTTAGGACCGCTTTTTGAACTCTGCTAGGTATGGGGGGGTGGGGGGATATATCGTAGGTAGGTAGTTAGGACCGCTTTTTGAACTCTGCTAGGTATGGGGGGGTAGGTTTATCGTAGGCAGGTAGTTAGGACCGCTTTTTGAACTCTGCTAGGTATGGGGGGGTGGGGGGATATATCGTAGGTAGGTAGTTAGGACCGCTTTTTGAACTCTGCTAGGTATGGGGGGGTGGGGGGGTAATTCGTAGGTAGGTAGTTAGGACCGCTTTTTGAACTCTGCTAGGTATGGGGGGGTAGGTATATCGTAGGTAGGTAGTTAGGACCGCTTTTTGAACTCTGCTAGGTATGGGGGGGTGGGGGGGTATATCGTAGGTAAGTAGTTTGGACCGCTTTTTAAACTCTGCTAGGTATGGGGGGGTGGGGGGGTATATCGTAGGTAGGTAGTTAGGACCGCTTTTTGAACTCTGCTAGGTATGGGGGGGTAGGTTTATCGTAGGCAGGTAGTTAGGACCGCTTTTTGAACTCTGCTAGGTATGGGGGGGTAGGTATATCGTAGTTAGGTAGTTAGGACCGCTTTTTGAACTCTGCTAGGTATGGGGGGGTAATTCGTAGGTAGGTAGTTAGGACCGCTTTTTGAACTCTGCTAGGTATGGGGGGGTGGGGGGGTATATCGAAGGTAGGTAGTTAGGACCGCTTTTTGAACTCTGCTAGGTATGGGGGGTAGGTATATCGTAGGTAGGTAGTTAGGACCGCTTTTTGAACTCTGCTAGGTATGGGGGGGTGGGGGGGTATGTCGTAGGTAGGTAGTTAGGACCGCTTTTTGAACTCTGCTAGGTATGGGGGGGTAGGTATATCGTAGGTAGGTAGTTAGGACCGCTTTTTGAACTCTGCTAGGTATGGGGGGGTAGGTTTATCGTAGGCAGGTAGTTAGGACCGCTTTTTGAACTCTGCTAGGTATGGGGGGGTAGGTATATCGTAGGTAGGTAGTTAGGACCGCTTTTTGAACTCTGCTAGGTATGGGGGGGTAGGTTTATCGTAGGCAGGTAGTTAGGACCGCTTTTTGAACTCTGCTAGGTATGGGGGGGTAGGTATATCGTAGTTAGGTAGTTAGGACCGCTTTTTGAACTCTGCTAGGTATGGGGGGGTAATTCGTAGGTAGGTAGTTAGGACCGCTTTTTGAACTCTGCTAGGTATGGGCGGGTGGGGGGGTATATCGTAGGTAGGTAGTTAGGACCGCTTTTTGAACTCTGCTAGGTATGGGGGGTAGGTATATCGTAGGTAGGTAGTTAGGACCGCTTTTTGAACTCTGCTAGGTATGGGGGGGTGGGGGGGTATATCGTAGGTAGGTAGTTAGGACCGATTTTTGAACTCTGCTAGGTATGGGGGGGGTAGGTTTATCGTAGGCAGGTAGTTAGGACCGCTTTTTGAACTCTGCTAGGTATGGGGGGGTAGGTATATCGTAGGTAGGTAGTTAGGACCGCTTTTTGAACTCTGCTAGGTATGGGGGGGTGGGGGGGTATATCGTAGGTAGGTAGTTAGGACCGCTTTTTGAACTCTGCTAGGTATGGGGGGGTGGGGGGGTAATTCGTAGGTAGGTAGTTAGGACCGCTTTTTGAACTCTGCTAGGTATGGGGGGGTAGGTATATCGTAGGTAGGTAGTTAGGACCGCTTTTTGAACTCTGCTAGGTATGGGGGGGTAGGTTTATCGTAGGCAGGTAGTTAGGACCGCTTTTTGAACTCTGCTAGGTATGGGGGGGTGGGGGGATATATCGTAGGTAGGTAGTTAGGACCGCTTTTTGAACTCTGCTAGGTATGGGGGGGTAGGTTTATCGTAGGCAGGTAGTTAGGACCGCTTTTTGAACTCTGCTAGGTATGGGGGGGTGGGGGGATATATCGTAGGTAGGTAGTTAGGACCGCTTTTTGAACTCTGCTAGGTATGGGGGGGTGGGGGGGTAATTCGTAGGTAGGTAGTTAGGACCGCTTTTTGAACTCTGCTAGGTATGGGGGGGTAGGTATATCGTAGGTAGGTAATTCGTAGGTAGGTAGTTAGGACCGCTTTTTGAACTCTGCTAGGTATGGGGGGGTAGGTATATCGTAGGTAGGTAGTTAGGACCGCTTTTTGAACTCTGCTAGGTATGGGGGGGTAGGTTTATCGTAGGCAGGTAGTTAGGACCGCTTTTTGAACTCTGCTAGGTATGGGGGGGTGGGGGGATATATCGTAGGTAGGTAGTTAGGACCGCTTTTTGAACTCTGCTAGGTATGGGGGGGTAGGTTTATCGTAGGCAGGTAGTTAGGACCGCTTTTTGAACTCTGCTAGGTATGGGGGGGTGGGGGGATATATCGTAGGTAGGTAGTTAGGACCGCTTTTTGAACTCTGCTAGGTATGGGGGGGTGGGGGGGTAATTCGTAGGTAGGTAGTTAGGACCGCTTTTTGAACTCTGCTAGGTATGGGGGGGTAGGTATATCGTAGGTAGGTAGTTAGGACCGCTTTTTGAACTCTGCTAGGTATGGGGGGGTGGGGGGGTATATCGTAGGTAAGTAGTTTGGACCGCTTTTTAAACTCTGCTAGGTATGGGGGGGTGGGGGGGTATATCGTAGGTAGGTAGTTAGGACCGCTTTTTGAACTCTGCTAGGTATGGGGGGGTAGGTTTATCGTAGGCAGGTAGTTAGGACCGCTTTTTGAACTCTGCTAGGTATGGGGGGGTAGGTATATCGTAGTTAGGTAGTTAGGACCGCTTTTTGAACTCTGCTAGGTATGGGGGGGTAATTCGTAGGTAGGTAGTTAGGACCGCTTTTTGAACTCTGCTAGGTATGGGGGGGTGGGGGGGTATATCGAAGGTAGGTAGTTAGGACCGCTTTTTGAACTCTGCTAGGTATGGGGGGTAGGTATATCGTAGGTAGGTAGTTAGGACCGCTTTTTGAACTCTGCTAGGTATGGGGGGGTGGGGGGGTATGTCGTAGGTAGGTAGTTAGGACCGATTTTTGAACTCTGCTAGGTATGGGGGGTAGGTATATCGTAGGTAGGTAGTTAGGACCGCTTTTTGAACTCTGCTAGGTATGGGGGGGTAGGTATATCGTAGGTAGGTAGTTAGGACCGCTTTTTGAACTCTGCTAGGTATGGGGGGGTAGGTTTATCGTAGGCAGGTAGTTAGGACCGCTTTTTGAACTCTGCTAGGTATGGGGGGGTAGGTATATCGTAGGTAGGTAGTTAGGACCGCTTTTTGAACTCTGCTAGGTATGGGGGGGTAGGTATATCGTAGTTAGGTAGTTAGGACCGCTTTTTGAACTCTGCTAGGTATGGGGGGGTAGGTATATCGTAGGTAGGTAGTTAGGACCGCTTTTTGAACTCTGCTAGGTATGGGGGGGTGGGGGGGTATATCGTAGGTAGGTAGTTAGGACCGCTTTTTGAACTCTGCTAGGTATGGGGGGGTAGGTTTATCGTAGGCAGGTAGTTAGGACCGCTTTTTGAACTCTGCTAGGTATGGGGGGGTAGGTATATCGTAGTTAGGTAGTTAGGACCGCTTTTTGAACTCTGCTAGGTATGGGGGGGTAATTCGTAGGTAGGTAGTTAGGACCGCTTTTTGAACTCTGCTAGGTATGGGCGGGTGGGGGGGTATATCGTAGGTAGGTAGTTAGGACCGCTTTTTGAACTCTGCTAGGTATGGGGGGTAGGTATATCGTAGGTAGGTAGTTAGGACCGCTTTTTGAACTCTGCTAGGTATGGGGGGGTGGGGGGGTATATCGTAGGTAGGTAGTTAGGACCGATTTTTGAACTCTGCTAGGTATGGGGGGGTTGGGGGGTAATTCGTAGGTAGGTAGTTAGGACCGCTTTTTGAACTCTGCTAGGTATGGGGGGGTAGGTATATCGTAGGTAGGTAGTTAGGACCGCTTTTTGAACTCTGCTAGGTATGGGGGGGGTAGGTTTATCGTAGACAGGTAGTTAGGACCGCTTTTTGAACTCTGCTAGGTATGGGGGGGTAGGTATATCGTAGGTAGGTAGTTAGGACCGCTTTTTGAACTCTGCTAGGTATGGGGGGGTGGGGGGGTATATCGTAGGTAGGTAGTTAGGACCGCTTTTTGAACTCTGCTAGGTATGGGGGGGTAATTCGTAGGTAGGTAGTTAGGACCGCTTTTTGAACTCTGCTAGGTATGGGGGGGTAGGTTTATCGTAGGCAGGTAGTTAGGACCGCTTTTTGAACTCTGCTAGGTATGCGGGGGTGGGGGGGTATATCGTAGGTAGGTAGTTAGGACCGCTTTTTGAACTCTGCTAGGTATGGGGGGGTAGGTATATCGTAGTTAGGTAGTTAGGACCGCTTTTTGAACTCTGCTAGGTATGGGGGGTAGGTATATCGTAGGTAGGTAGTTAGGACCGCTTTTTGAACTCTGCTAGGTAATTTATATCGTAGGTAGGTAGTTAGGACCGCTTTTTGAACTCTGCTAGGTATGGGGGGGTGGGGGGGTATATCGTAGGTAGGTAGTTAGGACCGCTTTTTGAACTCTGCTAGGTATGGGGGGGTAGGTTTATCGTAGGCAGGTAGTTAGGACCGCTTTTTGAACTCTGCTAGGTATGGGGGGGTGGGGGGGTATATCGTAGGTAGGTAGTTAGGACCGCTTTTTGAACTCTGCTAGGTATTTATATCGTAGGTAGGTAGTTAGGACCGCTTTTTGAACTCTGCTAGGTATGGGGGGTAGGTATATCGTAGGTAGGTAGTTAGGACCGCTTTTTGAACTCTGCTAGGTATGGGGGGGTGGGGGGGTATATCGTAGGTAGGTAGTTAGGACCGCTTTTTGAACTCTGCTAGGTATGGGGGGGTGGGGGGGTAATTCGTAGGTAGGTAGTTAGGACCGCTTTTTGAACTCTGCTAGGTATGGGGGGGTAGGTATATCTTAGGTAGGTAGTTAGGACCGCTTTTTGAACTCTGCTAGGTATGGGGGGGTAGGTTTATCGTAGGCAGGTAGTTAGGACCGCTTTTTGAACTCTGCTAGGTATGGGGGGGTGGGGGGGTATATCGTAGGTAGGTAGTTAGGACCGCTTTTTGAACTCTGCTAGGTATGGGGGGGTGGGGGGGTATATCGTAGGTAGGTAGTTAGGACCGCTTTTTGAACTCTGCTAGGTATGGGGGGGTGGGGGGGTATATCGTAGGTAGGTAGTTAGGACCGCTTTTTGAACTCTGCTAGGTATGGGGGGGTAGGTTTATCGTAGGCAGGTAGTTATGACCGCTTTTTGAACTCTGCTAGGTATGGGGGGGTAGGTATATCGTAGTTAGGTAGTTAGGACCGCTTTTTGAACTCTGCTAGGTATGGGGGGGGGTAATTCGTAGGTAGGTAGTTAGGACCGCTTTTTGAACTCTGCTAGGTATGGGGGGGTGGGGGGGTATATCGTAGGTAGGTAGTTAGGACCGCTTTTTGAACTCTGCTAGGTATGGGGGGTAGGTATATCGTAGGTAGGTAGTTAGGACCGCTTTTTGAACTCTGCTACGTATTTATATCGTAGGTAGGTAGTTAGGACCGCTTTTTGAACTCTGCTAGGTATGGGGGGGTAGGTATATCGTAGGTAGGTAGTTAGGACCGCTTTTTGAACTCTGCTAGGTATGGGGGGGTGGGGGGGTATATCGTAGGTAGGTAGTTAGGACCGCTTTTTGAACTCTGCTAGGTATGGGGGGGTAGGTTTATCGTAGACAGGTAGTTATGACCGCTTTTTGAACTCTGCTAGGTATGGGGGGGTAGGTATATCGTAGTTAGGTAGTTAGGACCGCTTTTTGAACTCTGCTAGGTATGGGGGGGGTAATTCGTAGGTAGGTAGTTAGGACCGCTTTTTGAACTCTGCTAGGTATGGGGGGGTGGGGGGGTATATCGTAGGTAGGTAGTTAGGACCGCTTTTTGAACTCTGCTAGGTATGGGGGGGTAGGTATATCGTAGGTAGGTAGTTAGGACCGCTTTTTGAACTCTACTAGGTATGGGGGGGTAGGTTTATCGTAGGCAGGTAGTTAGGACCGCTTTTTGAACTCTGCTAGGTATGGGGGGGTGGGGGGGTATATCGTAGGTAGGTAGTTAGGACCGCTTTTTGAACTCTGCTAGGTATGGGGGGGTGGGGGGGTATATCGTAGGTAGGTAGTTAGGACCGCTTTTTGAACTCTGCTAGGTATGGGGGGGTGGGGGGGTATATCGTAAGTAGGTAGTTAGGACCGCTTTTTGAACTCTGCTAGGTATGGGGGGGTAGGTTTATCGTAGGCAGGTAGTTAGGACCGCTTTTTGAACTCTGCTAGGTATGGGGGGGTAGGTTTATCGTAGGCAGGTAGTTAGGACCGCTTTTTGAACTCTGCTACATATGGGGGGGTAGGTATATCGTAGTTAGGTAGTTAGGACCGCTTTTTGAACTCTGCTAGGTATGGGGGGGTAATTCGTAGGTAGGTAGTTAGGACCGCTTTTTGAACTCTGCTAGGTATGGGGGGGTGGGGGGGTATATCGTAGGTAGGTAGTTAGGACCGCTTTTTGAACTCTGCTAGGTATGGGGGGTAGGTATATCGTAGGTAGGTAGGTAGTTAGGACCGCTTTTTGAACTCTGCTAGGTATGGGGGGGTGGGGGGGTATATCGTAGGTAGGTAGTTAGGACCGATTTTTGAACTCTGCTAGGTATGGGGGGGTGGGGGGGTATATCGTAGGTAGGTAGTTAGGACCGCTTTTTGAACTCTGCTAGGTATGGGGGGTAGGTATATCGTAGGTAGGTAGTTAGGACCGCTTTTTGAACTCTGCTAGGTATGGGGGGGTGGGGGGTATATCGTAGGTAGGTAGTTAGGACCGATTTTTGAACTCTGCTAGGTATGGGGGGGTGGGGGGGTAATTCGTAGGTAGGTAGTTAGGACCGCTTTTTGAACTCTGCTAGGTATGGGGGGGTAGGTATATCGTAGGTAGGTAGTTAGGACCGCTTTTTGAACTCTGCTAGGTATGGGGGGGGTAGGTTTATCGTAGGCAGGTAGTTAGGACCGCTTTTTGAACTCTGCTAGGTATGGGGGGGTAGGTATATCGTAGGTAGGTAGTTAGGACCGCTTTTTGAACTCTGCTAGGTATGGGGGGGTGGGGGGGTATATCGTAGGTAGGTAGTTAGGACCGCTTTTTGAACTCTGCTAGGTATGGGGGGGTGGGGGGTATATCGTAGGTAGGTAGTTAGGACCGCTTTTTGAACTCTGCTAGGTATGGGGGGGTAGGTATATCGTAGGTAGGTAGTTAGGACCGCTTTTTGAACTCTGCTAGGTATGGGGGGGTAGGTTTATCGTAGGCAGGTAGTTAGGACCGCTTTTTGAACTCTGCTAGGTATGGGGGGGTAGGTATATCGTAGGTAGGTAGTTAGGACCGCTTTTTGAACTCTGCTAGGTATGGGGGGGTGGGGGGGTAATTCGTAGGTAGGTAGTTAGGACCGCTTTTTGAACTCTGCTAGGTATGGGGGGGTGGGGGGGTATATCGTAGGTAGGTAGTTAGGACCAATTTTTGAACTCTGCTAGGTATGGGGGGGTGGGGGGGTAATTCGTAGGTAGGTAGTTAGGACCGCTTTTTGAACTCTGCTAGGTATGGGGGGGTAGGTTTATCGTAGGCAGGTAGTTAGGACCGCTTTTTGAACTCTGCTAGGTATGGGGGGGTAGGTATATCGTAGGTAGGTAGTTAGGACCGCTTTTTGAACTCTGCTAGGTATTTATATCGTAGGTAGGTAGTTAGGACCGCTTTTTGAACTCTGCTAGGTATGGGGGGGTGGGGGGGTAATTCGTAGGTAGGTAGTTAGGACCGCTTTTTGAACTCTGCTAGGTATGGGGGGGTAGGTATATCGTAGGTAGGTAGTTAGGACCGCTTTTTGAACTCTGCTAGGTATGGGGGGGTAGGTTTATCGTAGGCAGGTAGTTAGGACCGCTTTTTGAACTCTGCTAGGTATGGGGGGGGTAGGTATATCGTAGGTAGGTAGTTAGGACCGCTTTTTGAACTCTGCTAGGTATGGGGGGGTGGGGGGGTAATTCGTAGGTAGGTAGTAAGGACCGCTTTTTGAACTCTGCTAGGTATAGGGGGGTGGGGGGTTAATTCGTAGTTAGGTAGTTAGGACCGCTTTTTGAACTCTGCTAGGTATGGGGGGGTAGGTATATCGTAGGTAGGTAGTTAGGACCGCTTTTTGAACTCTGCTAGGTATGGGGGGGTAGTTATATCGTAGGTAGGTAGTTAGGACCGCTTTTTGAACTCTGCTAGGTATGGGGGGGTAGGTATATCGTAGGTAGGTAGTTAGGACCGCTTTTTGAACTCTGCTAGGTATATATATCGTAGGTAGGTAGTTAGGACCGCTTTTTGAACTCTGCTAGGTATGGGGGGGTAGGTATATCGTAGGTAGGTAGTTAGGACCGCTTTTTGAACTCTGCTAGGTATGGGGGGGTAGGTATATCGTAGGTAGGTAGTTAGGACCGCTTTTTGAACTCTGCTAGGTATGGGGGGGTAGGTATATCGTAGGTAGGTAGTTAGGACCGCTTTTTGAACTCTGCTAGGTATGGGGGGGTGGGGGGGTATATCGTAGGTAAGTAGTTTGGACCGCTTTTTAAACTCTGCTAGGTATGGGGGGGTGGGGGGGTATATCGTAGGTAGGTAGTTAGGACCGCTTTTTGAACTCTGCTAGGTATGGGGGGGTAGGTTTATCGTAGGCAGGTAGTTAGGACCGCTTTTTGAACTCTGCTAGGTATGGGGGGGTAGGTATATCGTAGTTAGGTAGTTAGGACCGCTTTTTGAACTCTGCTAGGTATGGGGGGGTAATTCGTAGGTAGGTAGTTAGGACCGCTTTTTGAACTCTGCTAGGTATGGGGGGGTGGGGGGGTATATCGAAGGTAGGTAGTTAGGACCGCTTTTTGAACTCTGCTAGGTATGGGGGGTAGGTATATCGTAGGTAGGTAGTTAGGACCGCTTTTTGAACTCTGCTAGGTATGGGGGGGTGGGGGGGTATGTCGTAGGTAGGTAGTTAGGACCGATTTTTGAACTCTGCTAGGTATGGGGGGGTGGGGGGGTAATTCGTAGGTAGGTAGTTAGGACCGCTTTTTGAACTCTGCTAGGTATGGGGGGGTAGGTATATCGTAGGTAGGTAGTTAGGACCGCTTTTTGAACTCTGCTAGGTATGGGGGGGTAGGTTTATCGTAGGCAGGTAGTTAGGACCGCTTTTTGAACTCTGCTAGGTATGGGGGGGTAGGTATATCGTAGGTAGGTAGTTAGGACCGCTTTTTGAACTCTGCTAGGTATGGGGGGGTGGGGGGGTATATCGTAGGTAGGTAGTTAGGACCGCTTTTTGAACTCTGCTAGGTATGGGGGGGTAGGTTTATCGTAGGCAGGTAGTTAGGACCGCTTTTTGAACTCTGCTAGGTATGGGGGGGTAGGTATATCGTAGTTAGGTAGTTAGGACCGCTTTTTGAACTCTGCTAGGTATGGGGGGGTAATTCGTAGGTAGGTAGTTAGGACCGCTTTTTGAACTCTGCTAGGTATGGGCGGGTGGGGGGGTATATCGTAGGTAGGTAGTTAGGACCGCTTTTTGAACTCTGCTAGGTATGGGGGGTAGGTATATCGTAGGTAGGTAGTTAGGACCGCTTTTTGAACTCTGCTAGGTATGGGGGGGTGGGGGGGTATATCGTAGGTAGGTAGTTAGGACCGATTTTTGAACTCTGCTAGGTATGGGGGGGTTGGGGGGTAATTCGTAGGTAGGTAGTTAGGACCGCTTTTTGAACTCTGCTAGGTATGGGGGGGTAGGTATATCGTAGGTAGGTAGTTAGGACCGCTTTTTGAACTCTGCTAGGTATGGGGGGGGTAGGTTTATCGTAGGCAGGTAGTTAGGACCGCTTTTTGAACTCTGCTAGGTATGGGGGGGTAGGTATATCGTAGGTAGGTAGTTAGGACCGCTTTTTGAACTCTGCTAGGTATGGGGGGGTGGGGGGGTATATCGTAGGTAGGTAGTTAGGACCGCTTTTTGAACTCTGCTAGGTATGGGGGGGTGGGGGGGTAATTCGTAGGTAGGTAGTTAGGACCGCTTTTTGAACTCTGCTAGGTATGGGGGGGTAGGTATATCGTAGGTAGGTAGTTAGGACCGCTTTTTGAACTCTGCTAGGTATGGGGGGGTAGGTTTATCGTAGGCAGGTAGTTAGGACCGCTTTTTGAACTCTGCTAGGTATGGGGGGGTGGGGGGATATATCGTAGGTAGGTAGTTAGGACCGCTTTTTGAACTCTGCTAGGTATGGGGGGGTGGGGGGGTAATTCGTAGGTAGGTAGTTAGGACCGCTTTTTGAACTCTGCTAGGTATGGGGGGGTAGGTATATCGTAGGTAGGTAGTTAGGACCGCTTTTTGAACTCTGCTAGGTATGGGGGGGTAGGTTTATCGTAGGCAGGTAGTTAGGACCGCTTTTTGAACTCTGCTAGGTATGGGGGGGTGGGGGGGTATATCGTAGGTAGGTAGTTAGGACCGCTTTTTTAACTCTGCTAGGTATGGGGGGGTGGGGGGGTATATTGTAGGTAGGTAGTAAGGACCGCTTTTTGAACTCTGCTAGGTATGGGGGGGTGGGGGGGTATATCGTAGGTAGGTAGTTAGGACCGCTTTTTGAACTCTGCTAGGTATGGGGGGGTAGGTTTATCGTAGGCAGGTAGTTAGGACCGCTTTTTGAACTCTGCTAGGTATGGGGGGGTAGGTATATCGTAGTTAGGTCGTTAGGACCGCTTTTTGAACTCTGCTAGGTATGGGGGGGTAATTCGTAGGTAGGTAGTTAGGACCGCTTTTTGAACTCTGCTAGGTATGGGGGGGTAGGTTTATCGTAGGCAGGTAGTTAGGACCGCTTTTTGAACTCTGCTAGGTATGCGGGGGTGGGGGGGTATATCGTAGGTAGGTAGTTAGGACCGCTTTTTGAACTCTGCTAGGTATGGGGGGGTGGGGGGGTATATCGTAGGTAGGTAGTTAGGACCGCTTTTTGAACTCTGCTAGGTATGGGGGGGTAGGTTTATCGTAGGCAGGTAGTTAGGACCGCTTTTTGAACTCTGCTAGGTATGGGGGGGTAGGTTTATCGGAGGCAGGTAGTTAGGACCGCTTTTTGAACTCTGCTAGGTATGGGGGGGTAGGTATATCGTAGTTAGGTAGTTAGGACCGCTTTTTGAACTCTGCTAGGTATGGGGGGGTAATTCGTAGGTAGGTAGTTAGGACCGCTTTTTGAACTCTGCTAGGTATGGGGGGGTGGGGGGGTATATCGTAGGTAGGTAGTTAGGACCGCTTTTTGAACTCTGCTAGGTATGGGAGGGTGGGGGGGTATATCGTAGGTAGGTAGTTAGGACCGATTTTTGAACTCTGCTAGGTATGGGGGGGTGGGGGGGTAATTCGTAGGTAGGTAGTTAGGACCGCTTTTTGAACTCTGCTAGGTATGGGGGGGTGGGGGGGTAATTCGTAGGTAGGTAGTTAGGACCGCTTTTTGAACTCTGCTAGGTATGGGGGGGGTATATCGTAGGTAGGTAGTTAGGACCGCTTTTTGAACTCTGCTAGGTATGGGGGGTATATCGTAGGTAGGTAATTAGGACCGCTTTTTGAACTCTGCTAGGTATGGGGGGGTAGGTATATCGTAGGTAGGTAGTTAGGACCGCTTTTTGAACTCTGCTAGGTATGGGGGGGGTAGGTATATCGTAGGTAGGTAGTTAGGACCGCTTTTTGAACTCTGCTAGGTATGGGGGGTATATCGTAGGTAGGTAGTTAGGACCGCTTTTTGAACTCTGTTAGGTATGGGGGGGTATATCGTAGGTAGGTAGTTAGGACCGCTTTTTGAACTCTGTTAGGTATGGGGGGGGTATATCGTAGGTAGGTAGTTAGGATCGCTTTTTGAACTCTGCTAGGTATGGGGGGCTATATCGTAGGTAGGTAGTTAGGACCGCTTTTTGAACTCTGCTAGGTATGGGGGGTATATCGTAGGTAGGTAGTTAGGACCGCTTTTTGAACTCTGCTAGGTATGGGAGGGTGGGGGGGTATATCGTAGGTAGGTAGTTAGGACCGCTTTTTGAACTCTGCTAGGTATGGGAGGGTGGGGGGGTATATCGTAGGTAGGTAGTTAGGACCGCTTTTTGAACTCTGCTCGGTATGGGGGGGTAGGTATATCGTAGGTAGGTAGTTAGGACCGCTTTTTGAACTCTGCTAGGTATGGGGGGTATATCGTAGGTAGGTAATTAGGACCGCTTTTTGAACTCTGCTAGGTATGGGAGGGTGGGGGGGTATATCGTAGGTAGGTAGTTAGGACCGCTTTTTGAACTCTGCTAGGTATGGGGGGGTAGGTATATCGTAGGTAGGTAGTTAGGACCGCTTTTTGAACTCTGCTAGGTATGGGGGGGTAGGTATATCGTAGGTAGGTAGTTAGGACCGCTTTTTGAACTCTGCTAGGTATGGGGGGGTAGGTATATCGTAAGTAGGTAGTTAGGACCGCTTTTTAAACTCTGCTAGGTATGGGGGGGTAGGTATATCGTAGGTAGGTAGTTAGGACCGCTTTTTGAACTCTGCTAGGTATGGGGGGGTAGGTTTATCGTAGGTAGGTAGTTAGGACCGCTTTTTGAACTCTGCTAGGTATGGGGGGGGGTAGGTATATCGTAGGTAGGTAGTTAGGACCGCTTTTTGAACTCTGCTAGGTATGGGGGGGTAGGTATATCGTAGGTAGGTAATTAGGACCGCTTTTTGAACTCTGCTAGGTATGGGGGGTATATCGTAGGTAGGTAGTTAGGACCGCTTTTTGAACTCTGCTAGGTATGGGGGGGTAGGTATATCGTAGGTAGGTAGTTAGGACCGCTTTTTGAACTCTGCTAGGTATGGGGGGGTAGGTTTATCGTAGGTAGGTAGTTAGGACCGCTTTTTGAACTCTGCTAGGTATGGGGGGGGTAGGTATATCGTAGGTAGGTAGTGAGGACCGCTTTTTGAACTCTGCTAGGTATGGGGGGGTAGGTATATCGTAGGTAGGTAGTATGGACCGCTTTTTGAACTCTGCTAGGTATGGGGGGTATATCGTAGGTAGGTAGTAAGGACCGCTTTTTGAACTCTGCTATGTATGGGGGGGTAGGTATATCGTAGGTAGGTAGTTAGGACCGCTTTTTGAAGTCTGCTAGGTATGGGGGGGTAGGTATATCGTAGGTAGGTAGTTAGGACCGCTTTTTGAACTCTGCTAGGTATGGGGGGGTATATCGTAGGTAGGTAGTTAGGACCGCTTTTTGAACTCTGCTAGGTATGGGGGGGTATATCGTAGGTAGGTAGTTAGGACCGCTTTTTGAACTCTGCTAGGTATGGGGGGGTATATCGTAGGTAGGTAGTTAGGACCGCTTTTTGAACTCTGCTAGGTATGGGGGGTATATCGTAGGTAGGTAGTTAGGACCGCTTTTTGAACTCTGCTAGGTATGGGGGGGTATATCGTAGGTAGGTAGTTAGGACCGCTTTTTGAACTCTGCTAGGTATGGGAGGGTGGGGGGGTATATCGTAGGTAGGTAGTTAGGACCGCTTTTTGAACTCTGCTAGGTATGGGGGGGTAGGTATATCGTAGGTAGGTAGTTAGGACCGCTTTTTGAACTCTGCTAGGTATGGGAGGGTAGGTATATCGTAGGTAGGTAGTTAGGACCGCTTTTTGAACTCTGCTAGGTATGGGGGGGTAGGTATATCGTAGGTAGGTAGTTAGGACCGCTTTTTGAACTCTGCTAGGTATGGGGGATATATCGTAGGTAGGTAATTAGGACCGCTTTTTGAACTCTGCTAGGTATGGGAGGGTGGGGGGGTATATCGTAGGTAGGTAGTTAGGACCGCTTTTTGAACTCTGCTAGGTATGGGGGGGTAGGTATATCGTAAATAGGTAGTTAGGACCGCTTTTTGAACTCTGCTAGGTATGGGGGGGTAGGTATATCGTAGGTAGGTAGTTAGGACCGCTTTTTGAACTCTGCTAGGTATGGGGGGTATATCGTAGGTAGGTAATTAGGACCGCTTTTTGAACTCTGCTAGGTATTATATCGTAGGTAGGTAGTTAGGACCGCTTTTTGAACTCTGCTAGGTATGGGGGGGTAGGTATATCGTAGGTAGGTAGTTAGGACCGCTTTTTGAACTCTGCTAGGTATGGGAGGGTAGGTATATCGTAGGTAGGTAGTTAGGACCGCTTTTTGAACTCTGCTAGGTATGGGGGGGTAGGTATATCGTAGGTAGGTAGCTAGGACCGCTTTTTGAACTCTGCTAGGTATGGGGGGGTAGGTATATCGTAGGTAGGTAGTAAGGACCGCTTTTTGAACTCTGCTAAGTATGGGGGGTATATCGTAGGTAGGTAGTTAGGACCGCTTTTTGAACTCTGCTAGGTATGGGGGGGTAGGTATATCGTAGGTAGGTAGTTAGGACCGCTTTTTGAACTCTGCTAGGTATGGGGGGGTATATCGTAGGTAGGTAGTTAGGACCGCTTTTTGAACTCTGCTAGGTATGGGAGGGTGGGGGGGTATATCGTAGGTAGGTAGTTAGGACCGCTTTTTGAACTCTGCTAGGTATGGGGGGGTAGGTATATCGTAGGTAGGTAGTTAGGACCGCTTTTTGAACTCTGCTAGGTATGGGAGGGTAGGTATATCGTAGGTAGGTAGTTAGGACCGCTTTTTGAACTCTGCTAGGTATGGGGGGGTAGGTATATTGTAGGTAGGTAGTTAGGACCGCTTTTTGAACTCTGCTAGGTATGGGGGGTATATCGTAGGTAGGTAATTAGGACCGCTTTTTGAACTCTGCTAGGTATGGGAGGGTGGGGGGGTATATCGTAGGTAGGTAGTTAGGACCGCTTTTTGAACTCTGCTAGGTATGGGGGGGTAGGTATATCGTAAATAGGTAGTTAGGACCGCTTTTTGAACTCTGCTAGGTATGGGGGGGTAGGTATATCGTAGGTAGGTAGTTAGGACCGCTTTTTGAACTCTGCTAGGTATGGGGGGTATATCGTAGGTAGGTAATTAGGACCGCTTTTTGAACTCTGCTAGGTATGGGAGGGTGGGGGGGTATATCGTAGGTAGGTAGTTAGGACCGCTTTTTGAACTCTGCTAGGTATGGGGGGGTAGGTATATCGTAGGTAGGTAGTTAGGACCGCTTTTTGAACTCTGCTAGGTATGGGGGGGTAGGTTTATCGTAGGCAGGTAGTTGGGACCGCTTTTTGAACTCTGCTAGGTATGGGGGGGTAGGTATATCGTAGGTAGGTAGTTAGGACCGCTTTTTGAACTCTGCTAGGTATGGGGGGGTGGGGGGGTATATCGTATGTAGGTAGTTAGGACCGCTTTTTGAACTCTGCTAGGTATGGGGGGGTGGGAGGGGAAATTCGTAGGTAGGTAGTTAGGACCGCTTTTTGAACTCTGCTAGGTATGGGGGGGTAGGTATATCGTAGGTAGGTAGTTAGGACCGCTTTTTGAACTCTGCTAGGTATGGGGGGGTAGGTTTATCGTAGGTAGGTAGTTAGGACCGCTTTTTGAACTCTGCTAGGTATGGGGGGGTAGGTATATCGTAGGTAGGTAGTTAGGACCGCTTTTTGAACTCTGCTAGGTATGGGGGGGTAGGTTTATCGTAGGCAGGTAGTTAGGACCGCTTTTTGAACTCTACTAGGTATGGGGGGGTGGGGGGGTATATCGTAGGTAGGTAGTTAGGACCGCTTTTTGAACTCTGTTAGGTATGGGGGGGTGGGGGGGTATATCGTAGGTAGGTAGTTAGGACCGCTTTTTGAACTCTGCTAGGTATGGGGGGGTGGGGGGTATATCGTAGGTAGGTAGTTAGGACCGCTTTTTGAACTCTGCTAGGTATGGGGGGGGTAGGTTTATCGTAGTTAGGTAGTTAGGACCGCTTTTTGAACTCTGCTAGGTATGGGGGGGTGGGGGGGTAATTCGTAGGTAGGTAGTTAGGACCGCTTTTTGAACTCTGCTAGGTATGGGGGGGTAGGTATATCGTAGGTAGGTAGTTAGGACCGCTTTTTGAACTCTGCTAGGTATGGGGGGGTAGGTATATCGTAGGTAGGTAGTTAGGACCGCTTTTTGAACTCTGCTAGGTATGGGGGGGTAGGTATATCGTAGGTAGGTAGTTAGGACCGCTTTTTGAACTCTGCTAGGTATGGGGGGGTGGGGGGGTATATCGTATGTAGGTAGTTAGGACCGCTTTTTGAACTCTGCTAGGTATGGGGGGGTGGGAGGGGAAATTCGTAGGTAGGTAGTTAGGACCGCTTTTTGAACTCTGCTAGGTATGGGGGGGTAGGTATATCGTAGGTAGGTAGTTAGGACCGCTTTTTGAACTCTGCTAGGTATGGGGGGGTATATCGTAGGTAGGTAGTTAGGACCGCTTTTTGAACTCTGCTAGGTATGGGGGGGTAGGTATATCGTAGGTAGGTAGTAAGGACCGCTTTTTGAACTCTGCTAGGTATGGGGGGGGTATATCGTAGGTAGGTAGTTAGGACCGCTTTTTGAACTCTGCTAGGTATGGGAGGGTGGGGGGGTATATCGTAGGTAGGTAGTTAGGACCGCTTTTTGAACTCTGCTAGGTATGGGGGGGTAGGTATATCGTAGGTAGGTAGTTAGGACCGCTTTTTGAACTCTGCTAGGTATGGGAGGGTAGGTATATCGTAGGTAGGTAGTTAGGACCGCTTTTTGAACTCTGCTAAGTATGGGGGGGTAGGTATATCGTAGGTAGGTAGTTAGGACCGCTTTTTGAACTCTGCTAGGTATGGGGGGGTAGGTATATCGTAGGTAGGTAGTTAGGACCGCTTTTTGAACTCTGCTAGGTATGGGGGGGTATATCGTAGGTAGGTAATTAGGACCGCTTTTTGAACTCTGCTAGGTATGGGAGGGTGGGGGGTATATCGTAGGTAGGTAGTTAGGACCGCTTTTTGAACTCTGCTAGGTATGGGGGGGTAGGTATATCGTAGGTAGGTAGTTAGGACCGCTTTTTGAACTCTGCTAGGTATGGGGGGGTAGGTATATCGTAGGTAGGTAGTAAGGACCGCTTTTTGAACTCTGCTAAGTATGGGGGGTATATCGTAGGTAGGTAGTTAGGACCGCTTTTTGAACTCTGCTAGGTATGGGGGGGTAGGTATATCGTAGGTAGGTAGTTAGGACCGCTTTTTGAACTCTGCTAGGTATGGGGGGGTATATCGTAGGTAGGTAGTTAGGACCGCTTTTTGAACTCTGCTAGGTATGGGGGGGTAGGTATATCGTAGGTAGGTAGTTAGGACCGCTTTTTGAACTCTGCTAGGTATGGGAGGGTAGGTATATCGTAGGTAGGTAGTTAGACCGCTTTTTGAACTCTGCTAGGTATGGGGGGGTAGGTATATCGTAGGTAGGTAGTTAGGACCGCTTTTTGAACTCTGCTAGGTATGGGGGGGTAGGTTTATCGTAGGCAGGTAGTTAGGACCGCTTTTTGAACTCTGCTAGGTATGGGGGGGTAGGTATATCGTAGGTAGGTAGTTAGGACCGCTTTTTGAACTCTGCTAGGTATGGGGGGGTGGGGGGGTAATTCGTAGGTAGGTAGTTAGGACCGCTTTTTGAACTCTGCTAGGTATGGGGGGGTGGGGGGTATATCGTAGGTAGGTAGTTAGGACCAATTTTTGAACTCTGCTAGGTATGGAGGGGTGGGGGGGTAATTCGTAGGTAGGTAGTTAGGACCGCTTTTTGAACTCTGCTAGGTATGGGGGGGTAGGTTTATCGTAGGCAGGTAGTTAGGACCGCTTTTTGAACTCTGCTAGGTATGGGGGGGTAGGTATATCGTAGGTAGGTAGTTAGGACCGCTTTTTGAACTCTGCTAGGTATTTATATCGTAGGTAGGTAGTTAGGACCGCTTTTTGAACTCTGCTAGGTATGGGGGGGTGGGGGGGTAATTCGTAGGTAGGTAGTTAGGACCGCTTTTTGAACTCTGCTAGGTATGGGGGGGTAGGTATATCGTAGGTAGGTAGTTAGGACCGCTTTTTGAACTCTGCTAGGTATGGGGGGGTAGGTTTATCGTAGGCAGGTAGTTAGGACCGCTTTTTGAACTCTGCTAGGTATGGGGGGGGTAGGTATATCGTAGGTAGGTAGTTAGGACCGCTTTTTGAACTCTGCTAGGTATGGGGGGGTGGGGGGGTAATTCGTAGGTAGGTAGTAAGGACCGCTTTTTGAACTCTGCTAGGTATAGGGGGGTGGGGGGGTAATTCGTAGTTAGGTAGTTAGGACCGCTTTTTGAACTCTGCTAGGTATGGGGGGGTAGGTATATCGTAGGTAGGTAGTTAGGACCGCTTTTTGAACTCTGCTAGGTATGGGGGGGTAGTTATATCGTAGGTAGGTAGTTAGGACCGCTTTTTGAACTCTGCTAGGTATGGGGGGGTAGGTATATCGTAGGTAGGTAGTTAGGACCGCTTTTTGAACTCTGCTAGGTATATATATCGTAGGTAGGTAGTTAGGACCGCTTTTTGAACTCTGCTAGGTATGGGGGGGTAGGTATATCGTAGGTAGGTAGTTAGGACCGCTTTTTGAACTCTGCTAGGTATGGGGGGGTAGGTATATCGTAGGTAGGTAGTTAGGACCGCTTTTTGAACTCTGCTAGGTATGGGGGGGTAGGTATATCGTAGGTAGGTAGTTAGGACCGCTTTTTGAACTCTGCTAGGTATGGGGGGGTGGGGGGGTATATCGTAGGTAAGTAGTTTGGACCGCTTTTTAAACTCTGATAGGTATGGGGGGGTGGGGGGGTATATCGTAGGTAGGTAGTTAGGACCGCTTTTTGAACTCTGCTAGGTATGGGGGGGTAGGTTTATCTTAGGCAGGTAGTTAGGACCGCTTTTTGAACTCTGCTAGGTATGGGGGGGTAGGTATATCGTAGTTAGGTAGTTAGGACCGCTTTTTGAACTCTGCTAGGTATGGGGGGGTAGGTATATCGTAGGTAGGTAGTTAGGACCGCTTTTTGAACTCTGCTAGGTATGGGGGGGTGGGGGGGTATATCGTAGGTAAGTAGTTTGGACCGCTTTTTAAACTCTGATAGGTATGGGGGGGTGGGGGGGTATATCGTAGGTAGGTAGTTAGGACCGCTTTTTGAACTCTGCTAGGTATGGGGGGGTGGGGGGGTATATCGTAGGTAGGTAGTTAGGACCGATTTTTGAACTCCGCTAGGTATGGGGGGGTTGGGGGGTAATTCGTAGGTAGGTAGTTAGGACCGCTTTTTGAACTCTGCTAGGTATGGGGGGGTAGGTATATCGTAGGTAGGTAGTTAGGACCGCTTTTTGAACTCTGCTAGGTATGGGGGGGGTAGGTTTATCGTAGGCAGGTAGTTAGGACCGCTTTTTGAACTCTGCTAGGTATGGGGGGGTAGGTATATCGTAGGTAGGTAGTTAGGACCGCTTTTTGAACTCTGCTAGGTATGGGGGGGTGGGGGGGTATATCGTAGGTAGGTAGTTAGGACCGCTTTTTGAACTCTGCTAGGTATGGGGGGGTGGGGGGGTAATTCGTAGGTAGGTAGTTAGGACCGCTTTTTGAACTCTGCTAGGTATGGGGGGGTAGGTATATCGTAGGTAGGTAGTTAGGACCGCTTTTTGAACTCTGCTAGGTATGGGGGGGTAGGTTTATCGTAGGCAGGTAGTTAGGACCGCTTTTTGAACTCTGCTAGGTATGGGGGGGTGGGGGGATATATCGTAGGTAGGTAGTTAGGACCGCTTTTTGAACTCTGCTAGGTATGGGGGGGTGGGGGGGTAATTCGTAGGTAGGTAGTTAGGACCGCTTTTTGAACTCTGCTAGGTATGGGGGGGTAGGTATATCGTAGGTAGGTAGTTAGGACCGCTTTTTGAACTCTGCTAGGTATGGGGGGGTAGGTTTATCGTAGGCAGGTAGTTAGGACCGCTTTTTGAACTCTGCTATGTATGGGGGGGTAGGTATATCGTAGGTAGGTAGCTAGGACCGCTTTTTGAACTCTGCTAGGTATGGGGGGGGTAGGTATATCGTAGGTAGGTAGTAAGGACCGCTTTTTGAACTCTGCTAAGTATGGGGGGTATATCGTAGGTAGGTAGTTAGGACCGCTTTTTGAACTCTGCTAGGTATGGGGGGGGTAGGTATATCGTAGGTAGGTAGTTAGGACCGCTTTTTGAACTCTGCTAGGTATGGGGGGGTATATCGTAGGTAGGTAGTTAGGACCGCTTTTTGAACTCTGCTAGGTATGGGAGGGTGGGGGGGTATATCGTAGGTAGGTAGTTAGGACCGCTTTTTGAACTCTGCTAGGTATGGGGGGGTAGGTATATCGTAGGTAGGTAGTTAGGACCGCTTTTTGAACTCTGCTAGGTATGGGAGGGTAGGTATATCGTAGGTAGGTAGTTAGGACCGCTTTTTGAACTCTGCTAGGTATGGGGGGGTAGGTATATTGTAGGTAGGTAGTTAGGACCGCTTTTTGAACTCTGCTAGGTATGGGGGGTATATCGTAGGTAGGTAATTAGGACCGCTTTTTGAACTCTGCTAGGTATGGGAGGGTGGGGGGGTATATCGTAGGTAGGTAGTTAGGACCGCTTTTTGAACTCTGCTAGGTATGGGGGGGTAGGTATATCGTAAATAGGTAGTTAGGACCGCTTTTTGAACTCTGCTAGGTATGGGGGGGTAGGTATATCGTAGGTAGGTAGTTAGGACCGCTTTTTGAACTCTGCTAGGTATGGGGGGTATATCGTAGGTAGGTAATTAGGACCGCTTTTTGAACTCTGCTAGGTATGGGAGGGTGGGGGGGTATATCGTAGGTAGGTAGTTAGGACCGCTTTTTGAACTCTGCTAGGTATGGGGGGGTAGGTATATCGTAGGTAGGTAGTTAGGACCGCTTTTTGAACTCTGCTAGGTATGGGAGGGTAGGTATATCGTAGGTAGGTAGTTAGGACCGCTTTTTGAACTCTGCTAGGTATGGGGGGGTAGGTATATCGTAGTTAGGTAGTTAGGACCGCTTTTTGAACTCTGCTAGGTATGGGGGGTATATCGTAGGTAGGTAATTAGGACCGCTTTTTGAACTCTGCTAGGTATGGGGGGGTGGGGGGGTAATTCGTAGGTAGGTAGTTAGGACCGCTTTTTGAACTCTGCTAGGTATGGGGGGGTAGGTATATCGTAGGTAGGTAGTTAGGACCGCTTTTTGAACTCTGCTAGGTATGGGGGGGTAGGTTTATCGTAGGCAGGTAGTTGGGACCGCTTTTTGAACTCTGCTAGGTATGGGGGGGTAGGTATATCGTAGGTAGGTAGTTAGGACCGCTTTTTGAACTCTGCTAGGTATGGGGGGGTGGGGGGGTATATCGTATGTAGGTAGTTAGGACCGCTTTTTGAACTCTGCTAGGTATGGGGGGGTGGGAGGGGAAATTCGTAGGTAGGTAGTTAGGACCGCTTTTTGAACTCTGCTAGGTATGGGGGGGTAGGTATATCGTAGGTAGGTAGTTAGGACCGCTTTTTGAACTCTGCTAGGTATGGGGGGGTAGGTTTATCGTAGGTAGGTAGTTAGGACCGCTTTTTGAACTCTGCTAGGTATGGGGGGGTAGGTATATCGTAGGTAGGTAGTTAGGACCGCTTTTTGAACTCTGCTAGGTATGGGGGGGTAGGTTTATCGTAGGCAGGTAGTTAGGACCGCTTTTTGAACTCTACTAGGTATGGGGGGGTGGGGGGGTATATCGTAGGTAGGTAGTTAGGACCGCTTTTTGAACTCTGTTAGGTATGGGGGGGTGGGGGGGTATATCGTAGGTAGGTAGTTAGGACCGCTTTTTGAACTCTGCTAGGTATGGGGGGGTGGGGGGTATATCGTAGGTAGGTAGTTAGGACCGCTTTTTGAACTCTGCTAGGTATGGGGGGGGTAGGTTTATCGTAGTTAGGTAGTTAGGACCGCTTTTTGAACTCTGCTAGGTATGGGGGGGTGGGGGGGTAATTCGTAGGTAGGTAGTTAGGACCGCTTTTTGAACTCTGCTAGGTATGGGGGGTATATCGTAGGTAGGTAATTAGGACCGCTTTTTGAACTCTGCTAGGTATGGGAGGGTGGGGGGTATATCGTAGGTAGGTAGTTAGGACCGCTTTTTGAACTCTGCTAGGTATGGGGGGGTAGGTATATCGTAGGTAGGTAGTAAGGACCGCTTTTTGAACTCTGCTAGGTATGGGGGGGTATATCGTAGGTAGGTAGTTAGGACCGCTTTTTGAACTCTGCTAGGTATGGGAGGGTGGGGGGGTATATCGTAGGTAGGTAGTTAGGACCGCTTTTTGAACTCTGCTAGGTATGGGGGGGTAGGTATATCGTAGGTAGGTAGTTAGGACCGCTTTTTGAACTCTGCTAGGTATGGGAGGGTAGGTATATCGTAGGTAGGTAGTTAGGACCGCTTTTTGAACTCTGCTAAGTATGGGGGGGTAGGTATATCGTAGGTAGGTAGTTAGGACCGCTTTTTGAACTCTGCTAGGTATGGGGGGTATATCGTAGGTAGGTAATTAGGACCGCTTTTTGAACTCTGCTAGGTATGGGAGGGTGGGGGGGTATATCGTAGGTAGGTAGTTAGGACCGCTTTTTGAACTCTGCTAGGTATGGGGGGGTAGGTATATCGTAAATAGGTAGTTAGGACCGCTTTTTGAACTCTGCTAGGTATGGGGGGGTAGGTATATCGTAGGTAGGTAGTTAGGACCGCTTTTTGAACTCTGCTAGGTATGGGGGGTATATCGTAGGTAGGTAATTAGGACCGCTTTTTGAACTCTGCTAGGTATGGGAGGGTGGGGGGGTATATCGTAGGTAGGTAGTTAGGACCGCTTTTTGAACTCTGCTAGGTATGGGGGGGTAGGTATATCGTAGGTAGGTAGTTAGGACCGCTTTTTGAACTCTGCTAGGTATGGGAGGGTAGGTATATCGTAGGTAGGTAGTTAGGACCGCTTTTTGAACTCTGCTAGGTATGGGGGGGTAGGTATATCGTAGGTAGGTAGTTAGGACCGCTTTTTGAACTCTGCTAGGTATGGGGGGTATATCGTAGGTAGGTAATTAGGACCGCTTTTTGAACTCTGCTAGGTATGGGAGGGTGGGGGGGTATATCGTAGGTAGGTAGTTAGGACCGCTTTTTGAACTCTGCTAGGTATGGGGGGGTAGGTATATCGTAAATAGGTAGTTAGGACCGCTTTTTGAACTCTGCTAGGTATGGGGGGGTAGGTATATCGTAGGTAGGTAGTTAGGACCGCTTTTTGAACTCTGCTAGGTATGGGGGGTATATCGTAGGTAGGTAATTAGGACCGCTTTTTGAACTCTGCTAGGTATGGGAGGGTGGGGGGTATATCGTAGGTAGGTAGTTAGGACCGCTTTTTGAACTCTGCTAGGTATGGGGGGGTAGGTATATCGTAGGTAGGTAGTTAGGACCGCTTTTTGAACTCTGCTAGGTATGGGGGGGTAGGTATATCGTAGGTAGGTAGTTAGGACCGCTTTTTGAACTCTGCTAGGTATGGGAGGGTAGGTATATCGTAGGTAGGTAGTTAGACCGCTTTTTGAACTCTGCTAGGTATGGGGGGGTAGGTATATCGTAGGTAGGTAGTCAGGACCGCTTTTTGAACTCTGCTAGGTATGGGGGGGTAGGTATATCGTAGGTAGGTAGTTAGGACCGCTTTTTGAACTCTGCTAGGTATGGGAGGGTAGGTATATCGTAGGTAGGTAGTTAGGACCGCTTTTTGAACTCTGCTAGGTATGGGGGGGTAGGTATATTGTAGGTAGGTAGTTAGGACCGCTTTTTGAACTCTGCTAGGTATGGGGGGTATATCGTAGGTAGGTAGTTAGGACCGCTTTTTGAACTCTGCTTGGTATGGGAGGGTGGGGGGGTAAATCGTAGGTAGGTAGTTAGGACCGCTTTTTGAACTCTGCTAGGTATGGGGAGGTAGGTATATCGTAGGTAGGTAGTTAGGACCGCTTTTTGAACTCTGCTAGGTATGGGGGGGTATATCGTAGGTAGGTAGTTAGGACCGCTTTTTGAACTCTGCTAGGTATGGGGGGGTATATCGTAGGTAGGTAGTTAGGACCGCTTTTTGAACTCTGCTAGGTATGGGGGGGTAGGTATATCGTAGGTAGGTAGTTAGGACCGCTTTTTGAACTCTGCTAGGTATGGGGGGGTATATCGTAGGTAGGTAGTTAGGACCGCTTTTTGAACTCTGCTAGGTATGGGGGGGTATATCGTTGGTAGGTAGTTAGGACCGCTTTTTGAACTCTGCTAGGTATGGGGGGTATATCGTAGGTAGGTAGTTAGGACCGCTTTTTGAACTCTGCTAGGTATGGGAGGGTGGGGGGGTATATCGTAGGTAGGTAGTTAGGACCGCTTTTTGAACTCTGCTAGGTATGGGGGGGTAGGTATATCGTAGGTAGGTAGTTAGGACCGCTTTTTGAACTCTGCTAGGTATGGGGGGGTAGGTATATCGTAGGTAGGTAGTTATGACCGCTTTTTGAAGTCTACTCGATGTAGGTATATCGTAGGTAGGTAGTTATGACCGCTTTTTGAAGTCTACTAGATATAGGTATATCGTAGGTAGGTAGCTATGACCGCTTTTTGAAGTCTACTAGAGTTCCGTGTATGCGCGATGTGTCACGTGTTCCGACACATCGCCATATGAGAAAGAGGAGTCTCAGACTCCTGTGACGGGGTCCACAGGACCAGCGCTCATCAGGCGATCCGAGGGAACACCCCAGGTTTTTAGTGGGTAGGCCGCCCTTCTGGCGGAGATTCCCACATAACCACCGTGCCCCCCCTGGCCGGTGGTATCTATTAAAGATTTTCCTGGGTAAAAAAAAAAAAAAAAAAAGGTTAGGTAAGGTTTTTTTTTTTTTTTTTTTTTTTTTTCCATTCTGTGCGCTTTTAGGCCCGGCCCGCGAGCTATTCCCTTAGGTGATCAGGGTTTTTTATTACATCGAATTATTTATTCTTCATTTATAATAAATTATTTTAAAATAAAATGATTTAAAATTAATTTTAAAAATAAAATATTTTTAATTATAAATTTTTTTTCAATTTTATCAATTATAGGAATTATTATTATTTTAGCCGGCACCCTAACCATCTACCTACCTGCGAGCAGTGACGGGTACGACGACTACTGAACCCACAACGCCGCACTAAATAAGTGATTGCTGCAGGGCTGCAGGGCTGAGTATTATTTTATTTTTTTAGATGGTACTAAATTAGTGATTGCTGCAGGGCTGAGTATTTTTTTTTAGATGGTACTAAATAAGTAATTGCTGCAGGGCTGAGTTTTTTTTTTTTTTTAGATGGTACTAAATAAGTGATTGCTGCAGGGCTGCAGGGCTGAGTATTATTTTATTTTTTTAGATGGTACTAAATTAGTGATTGCTGCAGGGCTGAGTATTTTTTTTTAGATGGTACTAAATAAGTAATTGCTGCAGGGCTGAGTTTTTTTTTTTTTTTAGATGGTACTAAATAAGTGATTGCTGCAGGGCTGCAGGGCTGAGTATTATTTTATTTTTTTAGATGGTACTAAATTAGTGATTGCTGCAGGGCTGAGTATTTTTTTTTAGATGGTACTAAATAAGTAATTGCTGCAGGGCTGAGTTTTTTTTTTTTTTTAGATGGTACTAAATAAGTGATTGCTGCAGGGCTGCAGGGCTGAGTATTATTTTATTTTTTTAGATGGTACTAAATAAGTGATTGCTGCAGGGCTGAGTATTTTTGTTTTTTTTAGATGGTACTAAATAAGTGATTGCTGCAGGGCTGCAGGGCTGAGTATTATTTTATTTTTTTAGATGGTACTAAATTAGTGATTGCTGCAGGGCTGAGTATTTTTGTTTTTTTTAGATGGTACTAAATAAGTGATTGCTGCAGGGCTGCAGGGCTGAGTATTATTTTATTTTTTTAGATGGTACTAAATTAGTGATTGCTGCAGGGCTGAGTATTTTTTTTTAGATGGTACTAAATAAGTAATTGCTGCAGGGCTGAGTTTTTTTTTTTTTTTAGATGGTACTAAATAAGTGATTGCTGCAGGGCTGCAGGGCTGAGTATTATTTTATTTTTTTAGATGGTACTAAATTAGTGATTGCTGCAGGGCTGAGTATTTTTTTTTAGATGGTACTAAATAAGTAATTGCTGCAGGGCTGAGTTTTTTTTTTTTTTTAGATGGTACTAAATAAGTGATTGCTGCAGTTTGAGTATTTTTTTTTTTAGATGGTACTAAATTAGTGATTGCTGCAGGGCTGAGTATTATTTTATTTTTTTAGATGGTACTAAATAAGTGATTGCTGCAGGGCTGAGTATTATTTTATTTTTTTAGATGGTACTAAATTAGTGATTGCTGCAGGGCTGAGTATTATTTTATTTTTTTAGATGGTACTAAATTAGTGATTGCTGCAGGGCTGAGTATTATTTTATTTTTTTAGATGGTACTAAATTAGTGATTGCTGCAGGGCTGAGTATTTTTTTTTAGATGGTACTAAATAAGTAATTGCTGCAGGGCTGAGTTTTTTTTTTTTTTTAGATGGTACTAAATAAGTGATTGCTGCAGGGCTGCAGGGCTGAGTATTATTTTATTTTTTTAGATGGTACTAAATTAGTGATTGCTGCAGGGCTGAGTATTTTTTTTTAGATGGTACTAAATAAGTAATTGCTGCAGGGCTGAGTTTTTTTTTTTTTTTAGATGGTACTAAATAAGTGATTGCTGCAGTTTGAGTATTTTTTTTTTTAGATGGTACTAAATTAGTGATTGCTGCAGGGCTGAGTATTATTTTATTTTTTTAGATGGTACTAAATAAGTGATTGCTGCAGGGCTTAGTTTTTTTTTTTTAGATGGTACTATATAAGTGATTGCTGCAGGGCTGAGTTTTTTTTTTTTTTAGTTGGTACTAAATAAGTGATTGCTGCAGGGCTGAGTATTTTTTTTTAGATGGTACTAAATAAGTGATTGCTGCAGAGCTGAGTATTTTTTTTTAGATGGTACTAAATAAGTGATTGCTGCAGGGCTTAGTTTTTTTTTTTTAGATGGTACTAAATAAGTGATTGCTGCAGGGCTGAGTATTTTTTTTAAGATGGTAATCAATAAGTGATTGCTGCAGGGCTGAGTATATTTTTTTTTAATGGTACTAAATTAGTAATTGCTGCAGGGCTGAGTTTTTTTTTTTTTGGATGGTACTAAATAAGTGATTGCTGCAGGGCTAAGTATATTTTTTTTTAGATGGTACTAAAAAAGTGATTGCTGCAGGGCTGAGTTTTTTTTAGATGGTACTAAATAAGTGATTGCTGCAGGGCTGAGTTTTTTTTAGATGGTACTAAATAAGTGATTGCTGCAGGGCTGAGTTTTTTTTAGATGGTACTAAATAAGTGATTGCTGCAGGGCTGAGTATTTTTTTTTAGCTCGTTTTTACGGAGCAAGTTCAATGGTTATGGCCTGTCCATTCACTTGATTTTGATCGCAGGTCTGAATCGCAAGTGGGAAAGAATGGACTACCTACTTGTGTTACGTTTTGTGGTGAAATAACGATAGTCCCAGTACGTGTGTGGAAGGGTATGCTGCGCAATCAAATTGATAGAATTTTGATGATAAAATATGTGATTTATAGAAGTTTTTGTGATTATTTGGATGATGAACAGTAATGTAAGTGCGTCTGGAGCATTTACTTACTGGTTTCGCCAAGTTACGGTGGGGCAATCAGGGCCCCTGGAGTGGCCACAGAATTGATCATAGCAAGTACTGATCAAATTCGATAAAATGGCATTTTATCGAATTTGATGATCGATAAAGAACGGTACTTGCACTGCTAAGTCGTCAGATGATAAATCAATTGTCTGTCTATCTCGCTCGCACTTACAAGCCTTATGGTATGACGTTTATGGCCCTACGACTCAGTTGGTAACGCGGTGACTATAGTGCCGTTTGAGGGTTAAGGAGGAACAGAAAATGAACCAAAATACAAACAATAATCTGCCGTAACCACTTCCCGATGATATGTTCCGCCATCTTGTTTTGTTTCTCTTGCAATTTCAACGGAGCACTTATCATTGTTACGGGGTGTGCAACTATCGCGTGACTGTGGGTCCAATCTGGCCCCGCATCGAGTCGGGCCAGATTGAGTATTGCCGCGATTAGTGCGTCATTGTATTTCTCTACAGAAGCTTGACCATTATTTACCGTTATAACATGTACACCTGATGTGATGACACATGTCATCATACATACTGACTGCTCTAGTGTGTACTAGTCATTCCAAGTTTGACACTATAGTTTGGTGGAGCCTAGTTTTCTTTTTCTCTAGGGAAAAATAAAATTATATAGGGATTAAAAAACTTTTCTATTTAAGTGTATTAGCCGAAAGTGGATCTCTAAGGAATAGAAGCGAAACTTTTCTAAAGGTGTCTCTACGGGGAAAGTGTATCTCTGGGGAATAAATCGTATTATCGTTTTTGCATTAGAGCTAATACAAAAGACGTAAAAAATATTTTTTTTAAACAAGACGGTCCCTCGTTTTTACTTTTTTGCTATTACGGTTCGACAGATACAGCCGTTAAAAGGTAGGAAAATCGGACGGACAGACAACGAAGGCTTAGTAATAGGGTCCCGTTTTCACCTTTTGGGTACAGAATCCTAAAATCATACAGCCGAATCGAGGACCTCTTTTTTAAAGTCGGGAAAAAAGAATAACAATAAGCCGGATGACCCCCCTCCCTCTCCCTCACCACTACAAATAATATAAAATAAAACTCATAAATGTGTTTAGTAATTTATTATTTATAATATAATCTAAAATAACTTATTAGCTAGCATTGTGAAAGCATTATAATACCATACATTACCACTCTGAGGGTAATTAGACAACAAACAAGATCCTAGCGAGTCTACCATCACAACTCATTGTGGATTCAAAACAACTATACTTGTCCGCGTTCGACCACCAACTCGCCTGAAACGATTACCTTCCTGGCCAGGTTATAGTTTGTACATCTGTAACTACGTCCTGCAGGCTGCACGGTGCACTGTGCACAGTGCAGGGCTCCACAGAACAGCGGAGAGATCAACTTGAGACAGACACGCAGAGTCCGTCAACTGGCGGGCTGTATGGACACGCCAGTGCGTGACATGCAGCGGACCAATCAGCGTTCAGTGTCATCACCTCAGCTGGTTGTAAGCGATATGTGTAGCGTGTGAGTGAATGTAGCGTCCAGTCGCTGGTGAGGTTGGTGTGGAGTGGAACAACAGGCAGTTATCCCATGCGCGGGCGTCCCATGCCGCGTCCCATGCCGCCCGCCACCGGCATGTCCTGCGCCTTCACGTTCTTGATAGTCTCGTCCACGGACAGGATCTGGAACATACAGGCAGGTGAGCGACTCGGTACTGATGATGGTGATGCTGGTGGGTGTCGTGATGGTGGTGTGTTGGTGGTGATGGTGGTGGTGGTGACGATGGTGTGGTAGTGTTGATGGTGGATGTGGTGATTGTAGTGTGGTGATGATGGTGACGCTGGTGGGTGTGGTGATGATGCTGGTGGGTGTGGTGATAATGCTGGTGAGTGTGGTGACGGTGATGGTAGGTGTGGTGATGATGCTGGTGGTAGTGATGATGATCATGGTGATATTGGTGGGTGTGGTGATGATGCTGGTGGGTGTGGTGATGATGCTGGTGGGTGTGGTGATGATGCTGGTGGATGTGGTGATAATGCTGGTGAGTGTGGTGACGGTGATGGTAGGTGTGGTGATGATGGTGGTGGTAGTGATGATGATCATGGTGATGTTGGTGGGTATGGTGATGATGATGCTGGTGGGTGTGGTGATGGGTGATGGTGGGTGTGGTGATGGGTGATGGTGGGTGTGGTGATGGGTGATGGTGGGTGTGGTGATGGCAGTGAGGATGGTGCAGTATAGTTACCATGGCGGCGGCCTCGCAGGCGGCAGTGATCGCGTTCACCTTCACGACGGCGGGCTCCCAGACGCACGCGGCGAAGTTGTCCGCCACGTCCTCCTTCTGTATGTCCACTCCGAACCAGACCTCGCCTGCAACCGACCCGGCCCGTCAGTGTCAGACAGTGAGTGCGACACCAGGTGTGTAGCAGACAGTACACACACACGTACCCGCATGATGCTTCTGACGCAGCTTGTTGAGCAGGCTGGTGGCGTCCAGGCCCGCGTTGTCCGCCAGCTGGCGCGGGATGGCCTCGAAGGCGCGCGCGGCGGCCGCCACCAGCAGCTGCTCCTTGCCCGCGACGCTCTTCGAGTACTCGCGCAGGTGCGCCGAGATCTCCATGTCGATGGCGCCGCCACCTGCACGCACCACACATCGTCACAATACTAGCCCACTGCCGGGCACGCCTCGAGCAGCAGACAACACTAGGGAGTGGCGTGACGGGTGCCAACTCGCCCGGCAGCTTCGACCAAACTAAAATTTATGTTTGGGCCCAGAAGAAGCGCATTTTTGAAGATTACAAAATGAGCGCCAGCGCTCACTTCGTTTCATTCGATCTCTAGCTGTAGGAAGTGCGAAACGCGTTTATTGTTGCATGATAACGAAACATCTGACAAAATCATGCCTTCGTGTGCTTTCCTGAAGTGTAAATACACAACAAAAAACCGCTATCTATATTTTGTAACAAATGTACTGTACATGGTTGTAATTAGTTGTTGAAGTATATGTGGGACGGTTTTGCCTCGTTTTGACTGAGCAAGTTGAATGGTTATGGCCCGTCCATTCAGTTTATTTTGGTCGAAGCCCGACAGACGACATTCGGTGCGTCCGGATAGCCCCTTGGTGGCAAAAATAACTGTTACAAACGCCAATAATGATCACATGTAGCGTTCGTTTTGGGAATGTGTGTGCAAAAGTGTCATTATTAACTGTTTTCGCTCACCGTTCGGATAGCTCGAAAACAGCTAAAAATGCCATCGTAATCTGCCACTTTTGACCCACCTCGCGACATGGGATCGATGTGATCGTTCTTTGACATTAAGATTTTGACGTTTGTTTTTCGCGGTGTTTTGTTTGCGCGCGCCTGTAATAATTCTTCAGTTTCTCGTTTTACGACTGTAGCGTTCGTTTAGGGTAGGGATCAAAAGTGGCAAAAATTGCAAAATTCTCAAACCGAACGCTTTACATCAACGCCAATTTAAATAATGCAAAAAATGCCATCATAGCGTATCCGAACGCACCTTACGTCACCCTTGTGTGCATGTGGTGTATAGATGAGTACATCGATGTCGCTGCAGGTATCGTGGTGTGCGTGTGAAGTCAGAACACCATGCATGTGTGCACCGTGTTGTTGTGTGACAGGAAGTTATGTGACAAGTGAATGTCGACTCGTGCTATCACATGTTATTATTACAATCACAAACTGTATACAAATATTATGTAACTAGCGGTCCGCCCCGGCTTCGCACGGGTATAGATTATATCCTATGTCACCCGGGGATAGTGTAGCTTCCCAACAGTGAAAGAACTTTTCAAATCGGTTCAGTAGTTTCGGAGCCTATTCAATGCAAACAAACAAACAAACAATCAAATCTTTCCTCTTTATAATATTAGTATAGATGGTTTAGAAGTATAGATAACAGGCGACCTCCTGACTGTACGTGTACAGATACAGTCAGGGAGATATTGTTAAGTCAAAGTCTAATAATTTATTATATTTTATATAAGTTTCACCCATTTAGCATAATGTGTATGCTAAGTGAAACTTATATAAACATTTGTCAATGTATGTATGTATGTATCAATATTTACATGGACGTGCTGACGTCCATCAATATTTATAGGTGTCAAAGTCTAAATCAGTGTCACTTGTCATTGGTTGTTGACAATTGCAGTAGGAGGGGCTAATTTAAGTAGAGAGGGAAGTATATATGGGTCGTTCAGTGGCCGTCAGGACAGTCGAGCTGTGGATTGGAAGCCGAAAGGCTGAAGGATAAGTGCTGTGTAGTAAATCAGTGAAAATATACTTGTGGAGATACCATATAAACTGCTATTCGTGACAGTAGTCAGTTGAGAGTGCATACATACCGGCGACGACCGCGTCGTTCTTGATGGTCCTGCGCACGATCATGATGGCGTCGTGCAGCGAGCGCTGCGTCTCCTCCAGGAACTGCTCTGCTCCTCCGCGCAGTATCATGGTGCAGGTCTTGGCGGCCGGACACCCTGCAACACGGCCGCGGTGAGACACGCACTCACTCCACGCAGGGACACTCTCAGTTACACTGTTATAAACTAATTAGTTTGCATCTAATCTTGCAACTGAATGTTAAAACAATTATCCTCAACTGATTCCAGAATAATTTTTGCATAACTTTAAAAAAATCCTTTAAAAAAAAAAAAAAAATAGGCTTGCGTTTCACCACCATCACGCCTGATGTAAAGCGATGATGCGGTCTACGATGGAGCACGTTTGCCTTGTAGATACCGATCCGTGATTTGAAGCCACTCAGATTGTAACCATCGGGGAACATTCATAAACCTTTCCCTAAAAACCAGGGAATTACGAACATATAAAAAAAAATCTGTCCAGACGTGAGAAAACACAGATATAATTGAGAACCTTCTTCCTTTTCTGGAGTCAGATATTTTTTATATAAACACTAGCGACCCGCCCGGCTTCGCACGGGTATAATTTACGTGCGAAGCCGGGGCGGGTCGCTAGTTACATCTATAAACCTTCCATGAAAATGTATCTAACTGATGGTGAAAACCGCATCAAAATCCGTTGCGTGGTTTAGGAGGAGTTAGCGGCCATACAGACAGACAGACAGACGCGGAAAGTGACTTTAATTTATACTATGTAGAGATTATAAGTAAGATAAACAACTAACAGGACAACATGTGAGACTTGAAAAATATTTATGTAACTGTTACGGACAGATAAGTCTTAACTTTAAAATTGTAAATTGGTCGAAAATGTATCCACCAATCAGAGACGAGCTTTAACGATGACCTTGAGTTCAGATTTTAGAAAATATTTTATGTAAATCGAGCTCCGTAATTGACGGGCGAGATAATTGTACGCTCGCTACCGGGTACTAATTGCGAGACCTAGTTTAGGGTTATATATAGAGCCGTTTTGTTCAGTCGGCATGATCTTCATCGTCTCGCAGCGGAATCCTGAATAAGAACCTAGAAATAAGAAGCAACCTGTAAATCAAGAAATACAGTCCACTCTACATTCGAAGACAAAGGCGTTTTTATTTTATCAACCCTTAGGACCATATCAGTAACTCTATATTATGACCGGAAGACGCAGCGTAGGGAGGCCTCCCACTAGATGGACCGACGACATAGTGAGAGTCGCGGGCATCCAGTGGATGCAGGCAGGCTGTCGTTCAGTGTGGAGGTTAAAAAGGGAGGCCTATGTTCAGCAGTGGACGTCTTCTGGCTGATGATGATGATGAGCGTTCTATGACTAGATACATATTACATAATGTGGCGCGACATTATAGACAAATCATAATTATTATGCTAATGAAAAGGACACTTTCATTTCTACCAGTACAGGTATGTTCTATCTAATCTCGAGTGTTATCTACAGGGTTACGCGGAAAGGGTTTTACTACGGGACCAACACAGAAATCGCGACAAAATATCAGCTGTTCCATAGAAAACGGTCACTAACACTTGACAAATGTATGGAACAGAATGATGACTACTACAGATCCCTTTCGGCTTAGTACCCTTCCTGTGTAACCCAGAATATCTGAATATACAACAATAAGTATGAACAAGGTAATAGTCGTACCGTCAGGAGCCGTTTCTTTATCATAACCTGGGACAGAGAAGTACAGTTAGCAGCGACAGACACCGGGACAGTCGGGGAGCGCCCGGGACAGACGGGGAGCGCACCGGGACAGACGGGGAGCGCACCGGGACAGTCGGGGAGTGCACCGGGACAGTCGGAGAGCGCACCGGGACGGACGGGGAGCGCACCGGGACAGTCGGGGAGTGCACCGGGACAGTCGGGGAGCGCACCGGGACAGTCGGAGAGCGCACCGGGACAGACGGGGAGCGCACCGGGACAGACGGGGATCGCACCGGGACAGACGGGGATGCCGGGACAGTCGGGGAGCGCACCGGGACAGTCGGGAAGCACACTACACTCCTCAACCAGCCAGACAAGGACTTACTATCCCTTCACAATATGACACTTGACTGCTGTTTGATTCAATACCCAAAGGGCGTAAACGGGACCCTATTACTAAGCCTACGCTGTCTGTCCTTTTAATGGTTATTTTACAACCATAATAGATAGCCAGTTGACATTTTCATAGAATATGTAATGTTAAGGCGGATTAACTAACAAATAATAAATTCAAAAAGAACAACAAACGTATTTTTGTATTTGTTGTTATGTAGAAATGGTAACAAGCGTCAAACTTGGCATGTTTATAGTACACACTCTAAAGTATAACAATAAATTATAAAAAATGACTAAGTGCGAGTCAGTGACAAATTTTGGATTTGTGATTATAGCTCATAGGGCGCGTTCGGTACATGGATGGGTGACCACCCCCACCCCCGCTACCTGCATCCAACTCACCAGTGAAGATGTTGTACCGCTCGCCGCCGACCTGCCTCTCGGTGAAGTGGTGGCAGTGTCCCAGCGCCTCCGGCTTCAGGTCCCGCACGGAGCTGAGCACGGCGCCGCCGCACGCGCGCTGCGTCCGCTTCAGGTCCTCGTCGGGGACGCGTCCGGCGCAGAACATGTCCCTGGAACCACACACTGCATGCGTCACGCCACCATACACCGACACGGTGGTTCTCTATACTAATTAAATAACGGATGGAGCTCCGCGCGGATCTGGTGCGTGCCAACGGTGAGGCACGCTGCAGGAACATCTCGCTGTGGTATCTCGGCACTGAGGTACGTTTCTGTGTGTTCGCCTGCGAGTGAGATCCCAGGAGGGATCCGTGTACATTGTGATACGACACCAGTGCACTTGTGATCCATTAGGCTACCTGCAGGCCTAACACGGGCCGTGGACTAACTCCGCGAGAATAAGACAAACGTATCCATATTCTAGCTTTGTCGCGTCTAGCCGTGGCTAAAAACGGTGGAAAGACAATTTATCCACAGCCCACGCTAGGCCTGCGGGGACAGGCCGTGCTCGTGAGCGACCTTATTATCGAAGTTTGATTGTGTGACACAGTCGCCGGGTCCAACAGAACACCAGCGCTGGTGGTGCCGCCATCCAACCAGCAACATGCTGAGTTGGGGCCGGGTTTTGTGATAATGTACCTACTTGTGTTATTATTTTGTTTGTCTTTAAATTTCGTTATCGCAAAATTAACATTTCTGTATTTCTGTTTAATTAGTATAGACAAAGAGCCTCATACACACTAACTCCACACAAACACTTCAGTAATTGGATCCGTTGTTTATAATCATTGGCTCATCTCTAACATCACACCCGGAGCCCGAATAGGCTCCGAAACTACTGAATCGATTTGAAAAATTCTTTCACTGTTGGGATGCTACACTATCCCCGGGTGACATAGGCTATAATCTATACCCGTGCGAAGCCGGGGCGGGCCGCTAGTGTCCAATAAATATATTGTTTGTTTGTTTCCTGCTGGAACCTATGAATGATAGAACACAAACACTAAACCTGTACAACATGGTCTGTGCAGTATTGTATATAAACTCCACGAGGTTACGTGATGGTAGCAGTGTACACTGACCGGTCAGCGAAGTACTGCGTGGCCACGTCTCCGATGGGCAGCTTGCTCAGCACCACGTTGGCTCCGGAGGCGTGCAGCGCCGACAGCTTCTCGTACAAGATCTGCCATTCAGCATCCACCACCTTCTGGTACTCCTTCACGTTGTCCACGCGCACCTGCCACCGGGGACAGGGAACGTTACTGCACAGAGTCCACAATACAGGCTGCCACAACCTCCACAACATTCTTATTCTGATCTTACTTATCTTGCTCTCTCGTTAGCAGAAAGAGCGAGACAAAACTCAATGTAACATTATATGACAATGCTTCGAGCGAGTGTAAACAAATTACATAAACACTACAATTACAAAAGGCAATTCTGAAAGGGGACGAAACTCTAAAGTCGAATTACTTTTACTATGGGACTAAGACCCAAAAAAAAAAAAGATATTCCGCGAATAGCCTATTTCATCCATACTAATATTATAAAGAGGAAAGATTTGATTGTTTGTTTGATTGTTTGCATTAAATAGGCTC
The DNA here is from genome assembly GCA_932305915.1 of Agriopis marginaria. Classification (NCBI taxonomy): domain Eukaryota; kingdom Metazoa; phylum Arthropoda; class Insecta; order Lepidoptera; family Geometridae; genus Agriopis; species Agriopis marginaria. The sequence continues at coordinate 9,225,412 of OW029940.1, read as the reverse complement.
CGAAACTACTGAACCGATTTGAATAATTCTTTCACTGTTGGGAAGCTACACTATCCCCGGGTGACATAAGCTATAATATATTTAAAAAAAAATAGGGATCCTTACTAAAACTCCAATAATGTAACACAAGGTGTAAAAAAAAATATATTCACAATTTTAACTTTCCGTGTTTGACAGTTCTAAGACAGGACAACGTTTGTCAGGTCGGCTAGTAATTAAATAAAAATCTATATATTTGGAACAGCTGATATTTTGTTGGGTCTCGGTCCCATAGTGACAATTGTTTACAATGAGTATGATGAGCTGCTTTCAGCTGAGCATAGCCTGTCTGAATAGCCCGGTAGATAGAGGTAGGAAGGTACGAGGTAGGTAGAGTTGACTGCTCGCTACCAGTTGTGTACTTACTTAGATATTATAACATTATTATATAGTAACTGTAAGTGGAACTGGGCAGGACACATGGCCAGACGTAATGATGGCAGGTGGTGTACAGCAGTAACTGCGTGGTGGCCGAGACTAGGTTGGCGGAACCCAGGCCGACCGAGGATGAGGTGGACTGACGACATTAGAAATACTGTCGGGAACGAGTGGATGCGAATAGCGAGAGACCGGGGAGAGTGGCATAAACAAAGGGAGGCCTATACCCAGCAGTGGGTCACTCAGGGCTGATGATGATGATATAGTAAACCGGCGTAACTCCATTATGGCATTACTAATAAACCTTAGTGGTTTTTAAATGCTGTTTTATCCTATTTGTACACTTTTCTTGTTTTAAATGATAAATAAAGGAGAAAAATAAAAAATAAAAAAGATGGAGGTATGTACTTGTGTGAGAGACCTCATGTCCACATTAGATCCACACAGACATTCAGTAATTGGATCCGTTGTTTATAATCATCGGCCAGAAAACTACCCCGGGACAACTCCTAACGCGCTACCAAACAAAAAAGTTAAAACTTAGGAGATGAATTGCAGAATTTCACTTTTAAGTTTTATTATCCTGTAAAAGTGTACTTTCTGCGTGCGGGTTTGCAGCACATTCTTGGAGACGAGTCCCGCAGTGGCAAGCTGCCAGTTGACACTGGCTGGAGCCCCACGTACCTCAGCGTTGTCCCTCTCCGCCTTCAGCTCCAGCTCGATGTTGAGGAGAGCGATCTTGCAGCTGTCGTAGCTCTTGGGCTGCATCTCGAAGCCGGCGTACGAGAACGTCTTCTTGAAGGCCACTCCTTCCACGAGGAACGAGTCTTCCAGCGCACCTCCCGACACTTTCTTGATGCCTGGAACATCAGTCAGCAGGTGAGAGGCGAGCCCTAGTGTCATACACCACCTCTACTTGTATCACAACCCAGTCTGCTGCATTTTTAAGAGAAAAAGTACTGAGTTTTTTTTATTGATAGCCCGTTGGTCGAGTTGGTAGTGAACCTGCCTTCTGAGCTTGGGGGCGTGGGTTCGATTCCCACCTAGGACAAACATTTGTGTGATGAACATTTGTGTTTGTTCTATATCTGAGTGTTAATATCTATTTAAGTATGTATTTAAACCTATATATGTATATATATATCAGTCTCTGGCAGCCATATCACAAGCTTTGCTTAGTTTGGGGTCAGATGACCGTGTGTGCAAAAATGTCCCGAATATTTATTTATTTATTAAATAATATGCTTGCGTTTGACCGCCAACTCGCCTGATGTAAAGCGATGATGCGGTCTACGATGGATGACGCTTGCCTAGAAGGAACCGATTCACTCGAAACCGATTTAAAATCGAAATGTGTATCTCACAACTTTTTAGTTGATTTAAATATTTTCTTCTGTAGTTGTATAACATTTAACTAAATTTTTTACTAACCCAGGTATTATTAACAATCATCATCATCAGCCATTAAACGTCCCCTGCTGAACAAGGCCTCTCTCTTAGAGAGGGGTGTTACCATAATCCCCACGCTTAGCAGGCGGCTTGGAGATCGCAGTACGTTCACCGTGTACTAACAGGACGCTGCTGCCCATCCTCCGGTGGTTCTGGTCGCAGTTTTAGGACATACCCGGGTCCTTATTAACAATATAAACACCTATCTGGTTATATAATGTATCAAGGAGCAGAACTTATGTCTGATGGTGAGTATCTCTTGTAGAATACAAAGCCTCATAGACAGGTGATCCTCAAAAACAATTAGGTATTTGGATCCGTTGTTTATAATCATCGGCATATGGAGTGATGTGACATACATACATACATACATGCTATCAGACACATTCAATAGTATCAAGAAACCACTTCCAAGATAATGAAGTGCGTGGAAAGGTAAATGGGTGACCGAGAGTGGCATTTACAGCTGAGCGAAACCGTAGCTCAGCTGACATTTATAATAGGACACCAGACAGTTGGTTCAATTTCAAAAATAGCAGAGTCAGTGAAAAATTCAACTTGTTTACTCAAACATGAATCTCCAAGTTTTTGTGTAGTGTGTGACTCACCGATCATGTCGAGGGGCAGCAGCGGCGCGTCCAGGGAGAGCACGGCGTCCACCACCATCTTGCTGAAGTGGCCCTTCTGCTGGTGGATCAGCTTGGAGGACATGGCGGTCACCGCGCACTTCATCAGCAGCTCCCTGGAACAGTCCAGCCTCAACGTCACACCTCTTTCATCACTTTACCAAACAACTATCACAAACATACCAACTGCTTGGATTCCTTACTTTTACATGGCTGCACATATTTTGATAATACATAGCTCAGAACCACGGCAATAAAACCTGCCGATTATCGGTTCTCATTCAGCCACTACCACGTATATCGTCACTCTATTGCGTAAGAGGGCATACTATGCGACGTTTCCCGGCGTCTCGCTGCGCTCATGCATTTTGAGATGGTTGAAGGAGTAAAAAAAACTGAACCCCCTCCTAGCATGCATGTGTCTAGCATGTGTAACATTGTGCGTTCCAAGTCTAAAATGAAATAAATACAAAGTACCTAATTAAAATATAGCAATAAATATTAAATGAATATCGTTTAATAATTAACAATAAGTACCAATATTCACATAAATATATTGATTATTACTTCATATTTGTTCCAAAGACTCCGATACGTAAGTACCCTAGATACATATCCTCGTCAGCAAACCTTCTAGAAACTTTCCGTGCGCTTCATAAAAACAAGATCGCCTGCCGTGATGCGGCATTCGGCCCTCTGCTTTTAGGGTGCGCGCACGCAGGTTGCTGCCTGCGTGTGAGCGCACCCCGAATCAATTAAAGTCATTAATCTACTTAAATTAAATACATACTATAACCCCTAATTTGGGTAAGTGTTGAACTAGTGGTGTACGAGTGTATTTCTGTGTAAACTGTAAATCCGATCTGACTGAACGGCCACGGCGTGTCACATATCTGACAGTGCTTTCCTCGTCGCTGTGGGCGTTCAGGATTCTGGTCAATTAATTAATACCATACATGGTACTTTCCAGGGTTTCATGGTGGAACTTTTATGGCGGACCTTTTCATGATGGACCTTTTATGGCGGACCTTTTTACGGAAGACGTGGACCTTTCACGTTGGACCTTTTTATGGAAGACGTCCAATGGTGGACATCACTTCAGCGGTGGTCCTGAAGACCACAGCAACTTAAATATAAAATGAAGACCACTACGTCCCGTTTATAACACGCTGCGCACCTGACGCTGCTCCTGGACCTGGCTACCATCTGTATGGACTGAATCCGGGACTGGACCAGATCGCCCTCTTCACAGCGACCTCACTTTCCAGGAGAGTACTGTCCCTCGTATAAGTCGAACGAATAAGCGCCACCCACTTCCCTTTGATATCTTTGCTCTTATAAACGCCCTTCGGGCATAACTTAAATAAAATAATATAGATAGAATAACGCCCTTCAGGCACGATTTGTAATCTTTATATATTTTAATAAATAATTGTATCGCTTGTAATCTGTGTTTACTTTAATACTACCGCACTAGGTAGGTTAACCTATTTTAATATAATAGGACTCTTTTATATGACAATAATTAGGTCACAGATACATAAACGCGACACATGGAAGTGATTTTTATTTTTAGATTGAATAGATCTACGTTTGGGCTCCATCTCGCCTGATAGTAAGCGACGGTGCGGCCGAGGATGGAACACGTTGATCTAGAAAATCTATTCCCTCTAGCCTTGAAGATCCTAGATTGAAGTTCTCAGGAAACAAGGAGGACGGCAGGGAGGGAGGGAGAAAGAAACAAACGTATCCATATTGCATAAACGTGTGGAAAAAAAGGTGGTAAGACAATTTGTCCACGGGCCGTGCTAGACCTGCTGTAGTGGGCGAGTCAAGCGGTGCAGTGGAGGGTGTGTGACTGGTGGCCTCATCTCTACTGACATCTTCACAACTGTTCAGGAATTGGATCCGTTGTATATAATCATCGACCACTCCAGCCAGCACAACAGTGTCGGTAAGGTTCCTGCAGTACTCTGCAGTCCAGTGGAGTGCTCACCTCTGTTCCTCGGGCGTCTTGTTGTCTATTTTGACGGCGAGCTCGTTGACTCTGTCGACGGCCAGCTTGGCGGCGGTGCGCACTGCGCGAGAGATGATGCGGGGGTGGACGCCTGCAAGTCCATCAGATTGTACCGGTTATATGCGGCGGCAAACCAATACTCAATGTTTTATTGCAGACATATGTAGGTACATGTTAGTTCTTAAATTAACATGTTTAAATATAAAGTCATACATATGACCCTATTTGGGTATGGCAATAGTCGGAACGGAACGATCTATGTACATTTTGTCAAAATTATCATTGAATAATTCTTCTAATTTGTAATAACGTTTGGATTCTAAAATACCTTTTAAGTTATTTATAAAAGTTACTTCTTTTTCGATATCTTTTAATTCATTTGGCAATTTATAAATTATTTTAACGGCCATTGATTTAGGGCCAGAGCTGTGTATTTCTAAGTTGGAGTTTGGTTCGATTAACTACCAGTTATCAATATGTTCACACATAACTAACTATATAGTGCAATATATATACCGGGTGTGGGGGAAACGATCCCAAACCCAAAACTCGAATCAAAAATCATTTGCTTTATACTTGTTTTAGTGGTTTAGTATTTTGCAAACCAGCAATGTAAAGCAAACTAAACGCGGGGTCAATGCACCGCGTGCGTACTACACGTGCGTGCGTACTACACGTGCGTGCGTACTACACGTGCGTGCGTACTACACGTGCGTGCGTGTGTGCGTGCGGAGGTCGTACATTGACCTCTAGCATCAGCTGGATATTTTATTTGCGTTAACATTAAAAAACTTTTTGTAATTACTTTTTGTTGTCTTATTTAACTCCCCAGTATTCTACAAAGAATGTCAGGACAACGACCTTTGCCCAGCAGTGGGACAATATTTAATTTTGTAGCCTGTGCTGTGCAATATGCATGTTTCACATCTTGCAATGTCAGTCTAATTCATTAATTATCATAGGTACTTATTTTAGAGGGACTATACAAAATAGCAAAATACATTATATTTCCTGACACCCTTTAGTTCAGACCATTTCGTAAAGTATGTTGGAACTCGTAATTTAATGTGATTCACAAGCCTCATCATCATCATCATTCTCGTAAGCCTCATAAGAATGTGGTCCTCAAAGATGATTCAGAAATTGGATCCGTTGTTTATAATCATCGGCTTGTCTGTCTGTAGACACGGGGTCAGCGCCCACATGTCCAAGTTAACAATACAAAGGATTGACTGGAGTGAGTTACAACGCATCTGCCTTCTGAGCAGGTGGTTCTTGGTTCAACTCCTTGTCCGGCAAAAACTAGTCGGTTCTCAAATAAATATGTTCATACCTTCTTCAACAAATGGTTTCAGCCTCTTCAGCAACTCTCCAGCCAGGATGACCACGGATGTAGTCCCGTCACCCACCTGGAAGTGGAATTTAATTAATAAACAACCAAAAACTTTACCCTCCTTCTGCAGAAGCTGGGTAAAAATATTATATTAATGAATATGTACTACAAGCAGGCGAGTGTCTGATGGTAGCATGCGACTACATGCGCGCCTCGCCCGCAACTCCACACGCCTGTTTACAATGCGTCCACACCAAGAGTCCTACAACTTATAACATACTCTTCCTCAACAACCAGGCTCGCTGTTCATGAAACATTGTGTCATACTTGCACTATGTCAATCTGAATAAGAGTGACGAGTACTTAACTAATACACAGCTCCCGGAGTTACCTCCCGGGTCTGGATATTATTTGGTAAGATGGAGAGACTGAGTGCTGCCGCTAAGTTGCAGCGTGCGTTTGGATTTTGTTATGTAAATTATGTACTTAATTTGTAATAGGAATAAAGCGTCATTTTTTGTTCACAATACGGTCGAAGCCGTCACAAGCTAAATATTTACCTCGGCGTCTTGCGACTTTGCGATGTCGACCAGAGTCTTGGCGGCGGGATGCACAATGTCCAGCAACTGAAACAAACAATGCTTTTGTTTGAACAATTATACAGTTAGTAAGAAATGTGTTTATTTGTTTGGTATTTGGCCTCATTTCAACTAATAGTCCACATTGGTGCTCGGAAATTGGATCCGTTGTTTTAAATCATTGGAATGTTAAATATTTTTTTACAAAGATGATGCCTACGCCACTTCTCAACTGATCAGGGAACTGAACTAGCTACGGGAGGGAAGGTAAGTTGATAGTGAGCGGTACCTTCATGATGGTGGCTCCATCGTTGGAGATGACTGCCTTGCCCTGGTGGTCCACGATGAGCTTGTCCATGCCCCGCGGGCCCAGGGTGGTGCGGACCTGCAAGTTCAATTAAAACACTGTCACCGTCTACTTGTATCACAACACTGAACGACTGAAATGATTTTGATTTAGGTTTTTGTTTGAAAGATGACTTAATCTAGTGTTCACAGCTATGAAATGTTTTTTTTTATACTTGTTATAGTGACCGCCATGACAGATATGGAACTGAATAATGCAGTTTGCTAGTTGGAGCACTGATCCAGCTACAGCCAGGCAGGTAATAGCGGCCCACAGTGCACATTACAGGATCATCTCTATGCAGACACAATATGAGCAGCGGCGCCGCAGCAAGCAGCAGATAACTTACAGCATCGACTACGAGCTGGCAAGCGTTGATGTTGGAGATGAGCTGGGGCTTCCCCTGCGTCTGGTCCGTGCCCTCCTTCAGAACTAGGATCTGTGGTTGCTGGAAACACATACACTTTTATTTACCAACAAAACAACTCTTGTAAACCAGGTGAATTTAGATGAAACAGGTTTATTAATACCACAATTGTCAGACTACAGAATAAATTCTGTATAAGCATCATTGTTCAGCGAAGTAATGCCGCCAGTGTGCTGGGTACGCTGCCACCTGCTAGTGGGTGCTTTGGCTAGTCCAACTAGTTTTGTATAATAACATCCTAACCATCAGCTGAGCAACAACTATCATTTACATATTTTTTTAAATATTATCGGGTGCAATTAAAAATACTGTAATAAAAGAATTGCAATTTGCAGACAGACAGACATCGTAGGCTTAAATATAGGGACCTTGGGTACGGAACCCTAAAAATGAAATTATGTAGGTACGAACAGAGCATGATCTTTGAATGGGTGATTCATAGGTTCATAACCAAAACATTTGAAAGATATTTCAAAGTAAACAAAAGCAATATAGAGAAAATAACTGATGGAACATGGAATTTACATCACGAGGAACATACAGACGGTCATTAAATAAGAATTAAAGGTTAGTTTATCTCACAAAATTAAAGTCATGTGAACATTTGTGCGAGATCACCTGACAGCGAAACTCATACCCTACTATTTTGTAAGTAAATTACGAATCAGAATATTACAACTTTTAGCTCAAACTAAACTTCCATACCCATAGCACTGTGAGAAAACTTAATTAAAGTATAAATCTCCTAATAACTGAGTTTCTAGAATTTTAACCCGGAAAATTCGGATAATTTTTTTCACAGTAAATACACAGCTTACGCACAAAATATGTATAACACTCGATAATTTAGAAATTACAGGTTCAAAATATTAAAACGAAGTAGTAAATAAATTAGAGATTACATTAGAAAAATTAAATTAAATTACCATTTTGCTTTTCTACTTCGACAAATATAACAAGAAATCGGCAGTTCAAAATAATTGACTTTTTGTTGACAATGACAAGAGATACAATTGTGAATTGACAGATTTGACAGCATATGGTTGTTTTTTTTTTCCTTCTGAGCTAATGTTGGTGTCGCATGTCTTGTTCTTTTGTCAGTGCCAAGTAATGATAGATTCTAGGATTCTAGCATGCCGATTTTGGCGACCGCCATCGGCGACGGGACTCACTGCTCAATATGGATTGATATATGGTATGGTAGTGTTATACAATGCAAGCGACCGCGGTCACGCGACGCTACCACTCCAGAAGCAGTGCAGTCGCACGACGGTCCTGATTCCAAGCTACTGCAGTTTGATGGTACCTTCTCAAGATTTGAAGTTTCTAGAAATAGTTTTCTTACTTACAATTACTATGGGCAGTGTAACTGTATTTGTCATGTTTTTAGTGTTAGTTTTAGCTTGTCTCTTGTTTAATTATTATAGGCAAAAAATATGTAATTACTCGAGTTCCACTGGAGTATAATATAGTAGTAGGTACATAATCACAGTTACAGTGGTAGACGAAACTATAAAAGGCAAGTACATCTGACGAACTTGGCTAAATAGGCTAAATGCACAAATCGTGCTATGCAAAAAAAAAAAAAAAAAAACATTATTTCCATCTCTTTCCTTTCCACCTCACATTTATGAGATGGCATATTTTGCACACACTCGTTACTAACTTCGTTATGCATAATTAAGTGCGTCATGTTGGCTGCATTATAATAACAATGAGCTGATTGAGCCTTATCTATGGCTGTGGATTGGGAAGAGGCAAAACATACATTCAGCTTTCAAGCGCTTAATTCCATAGCAGTACGATGTCTATGGTGATCCGATAGTTCTAACCAGTTGCTTGAAGCGCCGAATAACGAGAATGGGAAGTTGTGTAATTTTTTTTAATGGGGTTGGGTTGCTTTGCTTCAGTTGCTTGGCTTACGTATTGTGTTGGTCGTCTAGAGGGCGCGGTGGGTGCACAGTGCTGCCCATGATATCAGTTAATATTTTCCTGGATAATAGTGGTTCTATTGTATATTATTTTAAATAATGTTATGCACCATAGTACTGTTAAGTGAAGCTTGAGTTGCAAACTGAAACTTTGCGCCTGCTTGTGCGTGACGACAGAAGATTACTTAGCCAACCTAATTCACATTAATTATGTGAACGATGACGAACAATTTCATGTGCGCGATAAGTCTTTTTGATTTGCAAGGCATTATTTTACATATTATTTTATGCAAATAAAAAGTATTTTCGTATAACGTTGATATGAATTGATTGTGACACTTCTATTCAGTCGCAGTGGCACATACGTGGCCACCTTTCGTTCATATATTCATATATTTATTAGATTTTATGAACAATAAATTGGGCATGAATAATTAACGACCTTAATATTTACAAATATTTTTTTTAAAGTTTGGCGGTAATTTTTAACTGTAGTGCATGTCGCGGCCGCCAGATGTCGTTCTTCTGCCATCATTCCGTTCGTGACATTTTTGACGTTGTCGTGCTTGCGTGCGTGCAATCTGTCCGATCAGTTCGCGCGAGCTTCGCGTCGTTGCAGTCGCTTCCAAAACAAGTGCGTGAGGTTTCGTGCAACGCCTCTCAGTAATTAAAATCAATTTAGTATTATCAGTGTTTAGTGTGTGTCGCAGTGCAGTGTGTGCGGATAACACTAAGAGTGCGAGTGGTGGGTGAGCAGGCTCCGGAAGGCCTGCGAGTGCGCGGATCAATAAACGAAGCGAGTGTTATGGCGCATCGGATATGAGCCAAGGAGGGTCGAGGCGGCCGTACTCTCGCGGGGGCCCGAGGTGGCACCCGCGGTACAAGGACTACTGGGACTACGACCAGAACTACAGGTAAATGAGCCTCCACCCTCGTCTATATCACCACTAGATACGTATGGTGACTGGGCTTTATAATTGGAAACAGATTCAGGTAGGTAGGTACCTACCTACCTACCAACCTGTGGTATTTTTTCCTCTCCGTAACTGATGATGCTTTTTGAACTTTTTTTGTTACACTCCCTTGTTAAGTTTAACTAGCAATCATTGTACCTTACATAATATACAGGATTGCTATTTTTAAAATCTCTTTGACATGTCAGACATTCAGGTTATTAAAAAAGTTAATAATTTGATTTTAAAACAGTGTTGAACCATATGCGCCGATGTATACAAATAAATGTCCTCCATTTATAGAGGTGAAGCATTTCCATGTGTTTTGTGTGCCAGTACCAGGAGTAGCACCCACCAGCTACCTGCTGGAACAGTTGCCAGCCAGGTACCACTGCTTAACGACACATCATGCTGAATGCAGTCTTAACTTACAACTACAGATGAGATTTGATTTTCTCTTCAACATTTTTTTTTTTTTAACAAACAAACATAAATTGTGACCAACAATATTTTTGCTACAAGCTCATGTTAATGGAGGTCATTAACGATTTCCGCACTAGGCTAGGCCTGTGTCGCGGACACAGTACGATTCTCTTATTTAGACTTCCATCTCTAGTTATACCTTTACTTATATTATATAGCTTGTATTTGCCTTGGTACCCACTACGGTACGTTGCCTTGGTGCCTGAAGCCGTGGTAGCCCATTTGGGACACCGCTAGACTAACCCGTACCAATGAGCTCTTTGGAGCTTATGTACGGATTTTCATACCACTGGCTTTTCAGTGAAGGAAAACATCGTGGGGAAACCTGCATACGTACGGAGAAGGAATTCAATGGCGTATGTGAATCCAACAACCCGCACTGGGCCAGCGTGGTGGATCTGGCACAATCACCCTTTCGGGGGTAGGCTAAAAGACCAGCAGTGAGCTGTTAAAAGGCTGATTATGATGATTTGGCTTAAGCTCGAGCTAGTGCCCAAAAAACTATAGAGCATGCGCCGTGGCATTGTAAAGCCACAGAGGAAACTAGAATCTACCGGGTTGCACGAGGCATCTGCACCGTCATCATCCACGTCTCCACAACATGTAGACTGCTTTCCATTGTCATTATGCACACTTCTGTCTATGCCACTGGAGCGTGTGTGCCAGCGCCCCACAGCCTCTGATACTTCTAGGAGTTGGGTTGACTCGGGTAGATGCTAGTAGGGGGAAATGAACTTACTCCCCGAGCAGGACGTCAGTGTGGGACTTATCGCCTCCATCTCCAATAAGAATGTCATCCTGCTCACGCGTAACACCAAAGCACCAAAAGCCTTAAGTAGTTATAAAGTTTATATAGTCATAGGTGCAAGAAGGAGGACAGAACTGTCATTTTGAAATCTATACTATAATATTATAAAGTGGAAAGATTAGATTGTTTGTATGTTTGCATTGAATAGGCTCCAAAACTACTGAACCGATTTGAAAAATTCTTTCACTGACGGGAAGCTACACTATCCCCGGGTGACATAGGCTATAATCTATACCCGTGCGAAGCTGGGGCGGACCGCTAGTTAGTTATACATATCAAAATATGTACATATTTTTTCATCTTTTTGTAGGGAGGGCTTTCTTAGTAGTAAAAGTAAAAAGTAAAAGTAAAAAGTAGAGACCGGCAGTACTAGTACATAATGGACAATATAACTGCAACCCCATGGTCCCCTGTCATGGTCTCCTGTCATGGTCTCCTGTCTTGGTCCCCTGTCATGGTCTCCTGTCTTGGTCCCCTGTCATGGTCCCCTGTCATGGTCCCCTGTCATGGTCCCCTGTCATGGTCCCCTGTCATGGTCCCCTGTCATGGTCTCCTGTCATGGTCTCCTGTCTTGGTCCCCTGTCATGGTCCCCTGTCATGGTCCCCTGTCATGGTCCCCTGTCAGGGCCTCCAGTCCAACACTTCAGCACTTGCTTGTAGTATGTTTTCTTTGTAAGTAATCCCAATGAATCCCAGGGTTCACCTCCAGTACTTACAACCAGTCTATTTATTTATTTGTTGATGAGCGAGCAGCACAGGGTGATGCGCCCCGCACCGAGTGACGCCCTGTAGCGACAGCCACGAGACTGCACTCTTACAACAATAGAAATAAAAAATTACTCATTGAGAAGTCCTTTAAAAATACGAAATGTATAAACTTGAAATGAATATTATGAATCTATCACAAAATTATAGAATTGTTTGACTTCTCACTTTAAAAGTGAAGTTTTTTTTTATTGACTTGTAAATAGCCATTTTATCAATATATTTACTCATGTATAATATACATAAGTAAATAATTATTATATTGTCATATTATGACATGACTTTTGTTCCTATATCACACAATGTCTAAATCAAGTATTTATCTATTAAGATCATTTAATCCATCTGTCCAGTTTGTTTCTAAACTCTAAACTAAATTAATTTAGAAACCTAATTCCATTGGGCTTATAGTTGTAGATTTGTATATGTCGAATGTCTAGTGTAATTCCGCTTCTACGTCGTTTCGAGTACAATAAGGATTTTGGTTAAACTATTTTCTTTATAGATATTTGTGATTCTAATTTGAATTTAAACATTAATTACATAAACGAACAAAATTAACCTAACCTGAAACAAAAAGAAAAAAAAATGGACTTCCGCAAAGTAACGCCTGATTCAATCAACTTTATAGTTGTAAATAAAAATGAATTATTAGATTGTCCGCGGTACGAGCACTGTACCAGTGGTCTGTCCCGTCCCACACCGAGTCCCACACCGAGTCCCGCAGCCGCCGGCGCCGCGCGTCCGGAATGTCCCGCGTGCAGAAACACGGCACCCACACACGCGCGACACCACACTGTACCAACATCCGCGTGCGGTTGACTGTATTTTAGGGCGGCGGCGGCGGGGCCGACGACCCCGAAGGTCGCTACCTGCGCCCGCCTCTACTGGCTGACACCAAGGGCTCGCTCCGCTGTCTGCGCTAGCGGTGCATCTGCATCTGAAAACTTAACAAATTAAAAAATACTAGTATTTACCCGGTGTAGTGCTAACAGACGTGTGGATATGGTTGACGGACCGCCGTCCAACCAACGGGAGAGAAAGAGAGAACAACATATTTGCCTCTCTTCCTCTCTCGTTGGTTGAGGTTAACCAAATTCTCACGTCTTTTAGCACTTTTAGGGTTCTGTAGTATAACAAGGAACCTTTCTAAGATTGTATCAAACACGTATAATATGCAAAGATATAATGATGATGAGGGTAGATCTCAATCTTGAATTGTAAAAAAGTTATACTTAAATTGTGCATTTAGAGTTCCTAAACATGCAACTGGATAACTGTAGGCTAATAACGATGATGATGATTGCTTTTTTTTTTTTTTTTTAATAATAATTTTAAATTTTTTTTTAGGCTTGCGTTTGCCAACATCACGCCTGATGTTAAGCGATGATGCGGTCTACGTTGGAGCACGCTTGCCTAGAAGGAACCGATTCACTCGTAGTTTGAAGACGCCCAGATTGTAACCATCGGGGAACACCTATTCAGGCAGCGAATTCCACAGACTAGCAGTTCGCATAATAAATGTCTATGACGTACTGACATTTGTCAACACCAACGTCCACCGGGAGTCCGTCTGACAAAAGTAGGCTAAGATCACCATTATTAACAGAATGTCACATTTACAAACAAACATTTCAAGTTAAATAAAAAACTTGTTAAACTGGTACTGGTATTAGATTTGACATATGAATGTACCTTTACCATATCTTTAGGTAAGAATTGTATAACATGTATTATTATTATTTTATGTTTTATTATTTCTGTAATGCAATTATATAGTCTAATTTAATCAATTAAGTAATTATTATTGTAATTTTTCTCACTTTAAGTGAACATTTGTTATTTGACGTGTAAATTGACATTTTATCAATAAATTATTTATGACTTATTGACAAAAAAAAAAACCGAAGAGCTAAACCAAACATATTGAAAACAGTTATGTATATGATTATTCACTGGATATATACCGTGACAAGATGGTGGCTGGAGCACCTGATGCTGACTAGTGAACAACCTTTTGATACAGTATTTTGGGAACAGTTGTATGGAACCCTTATATGCATGTCTCGACACTCTCTTGACAACTTATATCATCTCTACATAGTATAAATTGAAGTCGCTTTCCGCGTCTGTCTGTCTGTCTGTCTGTATGGCCGCTAACTCCTCCTAAACCACGCAACGGATTTTGATGCGGTTTTCACCATCAGTTAGATACATTTTCACGGAAGGTTTATATATGTAACTAGCGACCCGCCGCGGTTTCGCACGTAAATTACACCCGTGCGAAGCCGGGCGGGCGGGTTGCTAGTGCTTTTATATAACTGTCTCGCTATGTATTTTGATACATGCAATATGTATGTTTTGGTACCTACTAGTTCAAATCATGTAATTGATAATTCAATTTTCCAATCGAAATTACATTCCGTCAAAATCGATCCAGCCTTTTTGGAGTCCATATTAACATACATACATATACACATCGATTGGTATTAGAAGATAAAATATCAGTTCAATAAACACTTCAAGATATAAAATAAAAATTTCGAATTTGTGTGTTTGGAATGTTCATAGAACCTTTTCCAAAGGTATCTGTCGAGTGGAGGGAACCGCGCCCCCCCGCGGCCGCACAAAAACTACGAACAAGGCAAAAACACTTCGAGGCCTTCGAGCAGACCTGAGTTTCCTACCCAGGTAGATGGTAAACATCGCGTCAAATAACCGAAAATACACCTTAACTCTTAACAAATAAAGTCGATAAAGTAAAATTGTTTTTACACAAAGAACATTTTTTGCTTTACCAAAGGTCCTGCGACCTTCCCGGCGATGTAATACGCGTTTTATTGTCACGCCCGTAGAGTTGATTGTCGCGTGCGTGACACACGAAGGAAGGGTACAGAATAAACATTAGTCACTGCGTAGGGGTTCCGAGTGTCTCGGGGAGATCACGCATCTCGAAGACAAGGTTCAGAAAACGTACGTAACCTCAGATCAGACTGGCAAGGCAGATATGCCACAGTACAATTATCGTTCGTGTTCAAGTGTCTCCGTGTGTGTTACCCACTGTTTAAGCTGGTAGGGTTGGACCTGGGGCCTTACGAACAACTGCTATTGCGCCCAGATACGGTTTGCGGTCGCGTGATTTTCCAACTGACCGGATTTAACGTTAGTTTGGTGCTGCAATAGCAGTTGTCCGTATTGTCCGTAAGGCCCCTGGACTCGAGACTCGGTCGCTTGCAAAAATATTTAGTGTAAAACTTTTTGAGCACACTAATACATTTATATATAATTACATGTAAATGATTTACGTGTAATTGTAACAGTTAAGTACGGAATGAATGGATATAATTTTATTCAGAATTTGGCTACCATTATGTCTTCTGTGGTAACAGGGCCGGTGTGTATAGCCAGTAATTAAACATCATTGCCTAATATAAAAACAAAATAACTTACATAACTGTACTAAGCTGGTATTATTAAATGACTCTTTTTTTGTTATAATTTTCATGACCGTGGATTCAATGTCCTTTACTCGTAATATTAAACATGTTTACATGGTCGTGTGTACTGTATGTGCTTGTACCGAGACATCACCAAACGGCTCCAACGGAAGACCAGCGCTGGTTAACAGCCGGCATTATGCTGAGTTGGGGCCGATTTGTGACCTTATATTATAACTTGTCAATAAGCTATTTTTTTAAAACCTAATTTGGTCACAAATAACCTTTTTCTTTCTTTCTTTCTAGTCTTAATAGCGTCTAACAAGTCATAGTCACAGTCAGAGTCAAGCCAAGTAAGTCACGGTCAAGTCAAACTCATGCCCCTGTAAAGTGGTGAAGACTTTACAAGGCTCCTATGGAGTTTTGGAAACAACACGAAAAGACAGGTTTCACTTCGTTATATCACTTGCCCACACTCGAGCACGTTTACGAGAATTTAATGAATATTAATTCGCCATTTAGTACACATTAACACTCGAAAATACACAAGTTTAGGAAAATAATCCAACGAGCCGACATGTTTTTTCCACGTTGGCGACAAAATTCTCTTTAAATGACTCATTGTTTGAGTGCTGCACTATACAAGCTGCTGCAGCTGGTTACGCTGACGGCCTCGAGCTGAGCCTCGGTCATCATGCAGCCCTCGCTGTCCGCGCTATGAGCACACGCTCTACTTGATGTACCTAACTATCCACATGACGTCTGCAATAAGTGTTGAGGGACCGTCCATTAATCACATGAGGCTTGAAAGGGGGGGGAGGGGATTTGCAAAAATCACGATATATCACAAGGGGGGAGGGGGGTATGTAGTAAGATATCACGTGTATTTATTTTTTCGTCAAACGAGCGATTTCTAAAACCGAAAAGCGGCGTGTAGTGTGACTTTGCCAATCAAAAATAAACTGCAATATTTCTGTCTAGACATTTTTGTCATGGTACTTAATCTATACTTATAATAAAACTGTAACAGGTCCAATTCTGTACATTGAAGATATTTTGAAAAAAAAAATTGGACGGCACTCTATAATCGATACTGAAGTAAAAACTGTATTTTTTTAAATTTTTGTCTGTCTGTCTGTCTGTCTGTCTGTCTGTCTGTCTGTCTGTCTGTCTGTATCTGGGCTGCGCATCACGCCGAAACTACTCAATGGATTCATATGAAACTTAGCATAATTTGAGTTCATACTACGAGGTAGGTTATAGAATACTTTTTATCCCGAAATTTTGCATGGTTCCCTTAGGAGAGGGGATGAAAGTCAAAATGTGTACTTAGTTGTAATTCATTACCGCGTAGTCCGATTTCAGTAATTCTTTTTTTGTTAGAAAGGGGGTATATTAAATAACGTCCCGTAAAAATTTCAAGGTCGTCGATTTCGTAGTTCTGAAATTACAGACATCACAACCCTCAGTATAAGGTCCAAATAACTTGACCTCCGGAATGTACGGGAACCTTTAAACGTACGGCTCATCTTAAGCTAGCGATTGATTTGCAGCGCACTTTGTAGTGTACGTTGAGTAGGTACTTAGATAGCCTATCTGAAGACATCCTTTAGAAAGGAAATACCTACTCTATCTATAATGTTCGAGAAAGATCTAGAAATTTTGGAATGATCGATATAATTCTAAAATGAGTACAAACTATTGTAATCGATTTGGAATGTTCGAGAAAGACCTAGATCAATCTGTTTTTTTTTTTCTCGCGATTTCAGGGTTGGTCCCATACTAAAAGTGGTTCATAATGATGAGTACAATTACCTTCTTTTGGCTTCGAGAGTGTTCCCCTTACTTCGCCTGTATAATCGATACTGAAGTCAAAACTGTGTTTTTTTTCATTTTTGTCTGCCTGTATCTAGGCCGTGCATCACGCCGAAACTACTCAATGGTTCAAATTAAACTTTAATTTTAGTTCATACTACGAGGTAGGTTATAGGATAAGTACTTTTTATCCCGATATTTTGCATTGGTCGAGCAGATGAAAGTCAAAATGTGTACTTAGTTTTAATTCATTACCGCGTAGTCTGATTTCATTAATTATTTTTGTTATTAGAAAGGAGGTTCATTAAAAAAACATCCCGTAAAAATTTCAAAGTCTTCGATTTCGTAGTTCAGAAATTACAGACATCACAACTGTCAGTATTATGTCCAAATAACTTGACCTCCGGAATGTAGAGGAACCTTTGAACATATGGCTCATCTTAAGCTGGCGATAGATTTGCAGCGCACTTTGTAGTGTATGTTGAGTAGGTACTTAGGTAGCCCTATTGTCAAAGTCAGTAACACCACCCTGAAGACATCCATAAGAAAGAAAATACCTACTCTATGGACTATCACGTAAAAGAAACAAGTTTTCAATGCCATCATTTTTAGGGTTCCGTACCCAAAGGGTAAAAGCGGGACCCTGTTACTAAGCCTACTCTGTCCGTCTGACCGTTTGTCCGTCCGTCCGTCTGTATGTCTGTCTGTATGTCTGTCTGTCCTACCTATTAACGGCTGTATCCTTCGAACCGTAACAGATAGCCAGTTGAAATTTTCACAGAATATGTAATGTTACAGCGGATTGACTAACAAATAATAAAAAAGTCAAAGAGGTAAAAATGAAAGGGGGATACAACAAACGTATTTTTGTATTAGCTCTGATATAACAACGCTAATACTTACAAGTATCAAACTTGACATGGTTATAGTACACACTCTAAAGTATAACAACAAATATAAATAATGGACAAGTGCGAGTCGATGAAAATTTCTGTTCATTATCAAGTTATTATACTCGAGCGCCTGTAGCAAACTGCGTAGCAAATTTCTTACCACAATTTTGGAAGGCGTTTTAATAACTGGTAATTCGGTTACTCGGACAACTATTTATTGTATTTTGTGGTGGTACGGAACCCTCAGTGCGCGAGCCCGACACGCACTTGACCGGTTTATTTAAAATAAATTCGGATTGAATTTAATTTAAATTAAGTTCTTTTCAGAACTATTTACTCAATTATTATTGGTCTTCTAGAAATATTACTTGGTTTCTTATGTATTTTTAGGATTTTTTAAGGTTATAGGTATAAGCAGGCGTTTTTTGGTGTAAATAATTAGCTAACCTAGAACATCACCGTATTGAGTCTATATTTGTCTAAACTATCTGTCTTTTACCGGATACATTTCGGAGACTGTGCAATGCAACTGTACAATTTAATATCCTTCTGATATCATCTTTCTTTCACCAACAAACAAGGAGAACCTCGGTGACAAGACTCCATTTTACTGTCGAAATTCCAAAGACTCGCACAAAGCACTTCACTTCAACATTTAGTGGTCGAACAGCGAAGGAACTGCCTACCTGAGTTATTGTCTTCTGAGAAATACAACCTGAAAGTTTTCAAATCCAAAGTAAAAAGCTCCTTTCTTGATAAGAGTGCTTCACCGCAGACCACAGTGTTGCTTAATATAAGAGAAACGGAACTGTGCCCAAGTGCGAATAATTAGTCTGCAGGCAATCGCTGACGAAGTCGCGGGTCCAGCTAGTTTCAGAATAAAATTAGATTATACTCTATTCCTGTATACAGATATAATAAAAAAATAAAAAAATTCTTTGTAGGTTTTAATAACTACACGTGATTTTGGGTGGGGTGGGGGGTAGACTTAAACCTCATCACGTATCAGGGGGGGGGGGGTTAAAAAAGCTAAAAAAACATCACGTGATTAATGGACGGTCCCTGAGATAGCAGCAAGAGTGAGGCATACACCCAGCAGTGGTCTGCGGACGGCGAGCGAGCGTGTAGGTACAGTGATAGTAAACGCGGCAGGCAGGAGTGTAACGTGGACGCGACCTTGTAACGCTTCCGCGTGCCGCCCGCGCCTCGTTACTGCGACACAGCCATGGAAATATTAGCGGAAAGATGGCTGGTGGCGGCCGCTGATCATTTCGACTTAGACAGATGAGTCCTCAGATGAGACCCTCGGTGCGCCCGACTCCTGGTTATAATTATCTCTTCTCTACATAGTATAAATTGAAGTCGCTTTCCGCGTCTGTCTGTCTGTCTGTATGTCTGTATAGCCGCTAACTCCTCCTAAACCACGCAACGGATTTTGATGCGGTTTTCACCATCAGTTAGATACATTTTCAAGGAAGGTTTATACATATAACTAGCGACCCGCCCTGGCTTCGCACGTAAATTACACCCGTGCGAAGCCGGGCGGGCGGGTCGCTAGTTTTAATATAAAGCCTTCATCGATACAATAGCGCGTTCTACCAACCGAAGTGACGCGAGCCGTGAGCCCGGCGACAGGAGGCGTTGCTCCCGCGGAGGGTTCATATTACACGAGCCATGAGGTTTCCCTATCCTGGGACCTTACGGCTACCTCTTAACGCGGGCTCGAAACAGCGCAGTGCGGAAACTCGCGCGAACGTGAACCTTAACACACCGAGATACGGTGTGCGGTCGCGCAACTTTTCGCGATCTCCTAAACATAATCGGCTGCAACAGACAGCAATGTCTCTGGACATATTTTATTTTATTTGGAAAACATACAGTGATAAATAACTAAGTTACTAATATATTTTATAATTAAACACCATTTAGCAGTTTTCGCATATTGAAACAATTTTTGCGCATGGAGATGAAAAGAAAGATATTAATTAATATTATCTATACTTATAATAAAACTGTAACAGATCCAATTCTGTACATTGAAGATATTTTGAAAAAAAAAATTGGATGGCACTCTATAATCGATACTGAAGTCAAAACTGTTTTTTTTTTAATTTTTATCTGTCTGTCTGTCTGTCTGTATCTGGGCTGCGCATCACGCAGAAACTACTCAATGGATTCATATGAAACTTAGCATAATTTGAGTTCATACTACGAGGTAGGTTATAGGATACCTTTTATCCCGAAATTTTGCATGGTTCCCTTGGGAGAGGGGATGAAACTCAAAATGTGTACTTAGTTGTAATTCATTACCGCGTAGTCCGATTACATTAATTCCTTTTTTGTTAGAAAGGGGGTATATTAAATAACGTCCCGTAAAAATTTCAAGGTCGTTGATTTCGTAGTTCAGAAATTACAGACATCACAACCCTCAGTATTTGGTCCAAATAACTTGACCTCCGGAATGTACGGGATCCTTTGAACGTACGGCTCATCTTAAGCTGGGGCCTAATTTGCAGCGCACTTTGTAGTGTACGTTGAGTAGGTACTTAGATAGCCTATCTGAAGACATCCTTTAGAAAGGAAATACCTACTCTATCTATAATGTTCGAGAAAGTTCTAGAAATTTTGGAATGATCGATATAATTCTAAAATGAGTACAAATTATTGTAATCGATTTGGAATGTTCGAGAAAGATCTAGATCAATCTGTTTTTTTTTTTTCGCGATTTCAGGGTTGGTCCCATACTAAAAGTGGTTCATAATGATGAGTACAATTACCTTCTTTTGGCTTCGAGAGTGTTACATCGCATGTATAATCGATACTGAAGTCAAAACTGTATTTTTTTTTCATTTTTGTCTGTCTGTATCTGGGCCGTGCATCACGCCGAAACTACTCAATGGATTCAAATTAAACTTACTTAGTTCATACTACGAGGTAGGTTATAGGATAGGTACTTTTTATCCCGAAATTTTGCATGGTTCCCTTGGTCGAGCAGATGAAAGTCAAAATGTGTACTTAGTTGTAATTCATTACCGCGTAGTCCGATTTCTTTTATTATTTTTGTTATTAGATAGAAGGTACATTAAAAAACATCCCGTAAAAATTTCAAAGTCTTCGATTTCGTAGTTCAGAAATTACAGACATCACAACCGTCAGTATTATGTCCAAATAACTTGACCTCCGGAATGTACAGAAACCTTTGAACGTATGGCTCATCTTAAGCTGGCGGTTGATTTGCAGCGCACTTTGTAGTGTATGTTCAGTAGGTACTTAGGTAACCATATTGTCAAAGTCAGTAACACCACCCTGAAGACATCCCTTAGAAAGAAAATACCTACTCTATGGACTATCACGTAAAAGAAACAAGTTTTCAACGCTATCATTTTTAGGGTTCCATACTCAAAGGGTAAAAGCGGGACCCTGTTACTAAGCCTACGATGTCCGTCCGTCCGTATGTCCGTATGTCTGTCTGTTCGTCCGTCCGTCCGTCCATCCGTCTGTCCGTCTATTTGTCTGTCTGTCCGTCTGTCTGTCTGTCTGTCTCTCTGTCTGTCTGTCTGTCTGTCTGTCTGTCTGTCTGTCTGTCTGTCAGTCTGTCTGTTCTACCTATTAACGGCTGTATCCTTCGAACCGTAACAGATAGCCAGTTGAAATTTTCACAGAATATAATGTTACGGCGGATTGACTAACAAATAATAAAAAAGTCAAAGAGGTTAAAATGAAAGGGGGGTACCCCATACAACAAACGTATTTTAGTATTAGCTCTAATATAAAAACGGTAATACGTACAAGCATCAAACTTGGCATGATTATAGTACACACTCTAAAGTATAACAACAAATATAAATAATGGACAAGTGCGAGTCGATGAAAATTTCTCTTCATTATCAAGTTATTATACTCGAGCGCCTGTAGCAAACTGCGAAGCAAATTACTTACCACAATTTTGTTAGGCGTTTTAATAACTGGTAATTCGGTTACTTGGACAACTATTTATTGTATGTTGTGGTGGTACGGAACCCTCAGTGCACGAGCCCGACACGCACTTGGCCGGTTTATTTAAATTAAATTCGGATATAAGTTCTTTTCAGAACTATTCTAGAAATATTACTTGGTTTCTTATGTATTTTTAGGATTTTGTTTAGGTTATAGGTATAAGCAGGCGTTTTTTGGTGTAAATAATTAGCTAACCTAGAACATCGCCGCATTGAGTCTATATTTGTCTAAACTATCTGTCTTTTACCAGATACATTTCGGAGACTGTGCAATGCAACTGTACAATTTAATGTCCTTCTGATATCATCTTTCTTTCACAAACAAACAAGGAGAACCTCGGTGACAAGACTCCATTTTACTGTCGAAATTCTAAAGACTCGCACAAAGCACTTCACTTCAACATTTAGTGGTCGAACAGCGAAGGAACTGCCTACCTGAGTTATTGTCTTCTGAGAAATACAACCTGAAAGTTTTCAAATCCAAAGTAAAAAGCTCCTTTCTTGATAAGAGTGCTTCACCGCAGACCACAGTGTTGCTTAATATAAGACAAACGGAACTGTGCCCAAGTGCGAATAATTAGTCTGCAGGCAATCGCGGACGAAGTCGCGGGTACAGCTAGTGATATAATAAAAACAAAATAGGTATTATACTTTTTATGCTATGAAACACAAGACAGTCAGGGAGACACACCAAACCAACTTTTACTAATATGTTGTCTAATTGAATTCAAGGATGTATTGAACAAGTCAAAGTCGGGAAAGTGTTCCAGTGTGTTTACGGAGTTAGATGCTCTTATATCTTATATGACTGTGTATATCCAGACGCAATACGCATGTGGAGTGGAGGCGCGCCAGTCTACCGCGACCTCTCGACCATTCTTATTTCAGTCTCTATTAACTTTATCTCGCTCTCTCAACTATACATCGAGCGAGAGAAAAACTATTAAAAAACTAAAAAATGTTCGGGTACCATTTGGCAGTGTTGTGTTGTGCCTCCAGTGGGTACTGTACCCGCACCGGCTCCATGGAACGCTACGCGCGATGATTCACTCGATTGCACACTAGCAGGGTGACGTCACACCGCGCGGCGCTCACCATTTGCTGATCAATATCGACAGCTAGTTAGGGAAGTAGCGCATGCCGGATGGCGGCGCACGGAACAGATGAACCAATGGCGATATAACCACTTCACAGCTGGTCCTTCCCCGCGCGATGAAATGATTCTACATTTTCAGCGTAATGTTTTTCGAGCGAGCCAATCCTAGGCGCTAATTGTATGAATGACTTTTGAGTGTCCAATCACAAGCGCCGTTCGCTTAGCGCCTTCCTCGAGAGGCTCCGGTGTCGGTAGCATTGGAACAGTGTTGTGTGCGCAGGAAGGAGCGAGGACGGCCGCACACTGCTACCAACTTACCTCTGCAGCCGACAACATGACGAGAACTACAATGTTGCACCGGCTCCGGCAGGATAACACGACGGTGGCTCCCTCGCTCGACTGTGCAGCTGAGTCGGTCGCCGTGTAATCTGTGACGCGGTGTCGCACACGTACCATTGTGTGCGGAGGCTGGCGAGTTGTGAGACACGGAGCTCGGACTGACCTCTTGATAATGAAGTGATCGGTAGCCGCACGGTTGTTGGTACTCGTACAACAAGTGCCTGTCGGAGGGCTTCATTATACCCTGACACTAGGGCCGGCCACTCGCCCCACAGGTACGGTTCACTTGGGACACGCATGCCTCGTACAAAGAAGCGCAGCCGCAGTATCAAGTAGTGTGCCCGGTTGTTGTCAGTACGCGCGGTACGTTGCAGTGTTGATCGGTGAAGCGACGTGTCTGAGATTGGACACGTTGTCTGCATCGGAGAAGGTAAGCGCACGTAGTCACGCCGCGCCGTCCATCATAAATCATCATGATAATCAGCCTTTTAACAGTCCACTGCTGCACTTTTAGCCTACCCCCGAAGCGGTGATTGAGCCATGTCCACCACGCTGGCCCAGTGCGGGTTGGTGTCGCCCGTCACCTCTCTTATACTCGAGAAAATGGGCAATGTCAGGGGCCTATGGGCGGTCTAAAATATCAGACATTAGGGCTCGCCAAACGGCCATGTTGACAATGAGGAATGGAGGCCGGGCGTTAGCATGTGTGCTTTGCGATGCCATTATTAAAAACAGTGAAAGAAATCAGTATGTCTAAGACCTCCAAAGTTCATAAATATGACATTTACCAACATGCACTGGGCCATCATCCTCTCTCTGAGAGAGAAGGCCTGTGTCCCAGCAGTGGGTACATGATAGGATGTTGAGAACTCGGCCATGTTACTATATGGAATGGAAGGCGGCCGTGCATTCAATATGTTAGACTGCTAGTCTGTGGAATGCGCTGCCCGAGTGGGTGTTTCCCGATGGTTACATTCTGGTTGTCTTCAAATCACGAGTGAATCGGTTTCTTGTAGGCAAGCGTGCTCTAAAGTCGCAACATCGCTTACCATCAGGCGAGGTGGAGATCAAACGCGAGCATACCTTGTAAGTATACCTTGCACGCGCAACTTCGTGTGTTTCTCGCAAGTTTATACATAAATCGCTGGCTCACTATTACGAGGTTCTATGTTATTTTCTTACACGTTCTGTAATTTCAATTTAAATTTGTTTGAGTTGCATAAATATTGAGTTAGCAGGGTTTATGCTTGAGAGAGATATTTTCACTCAAGCATAAACCCTGCTAAGTCAATAACAGTCAATAACTACTCCACAAGCACTGCTGGTCATCTCGCCGGCATCAGGGGAACGCTGACCAAGTCGGACAAGCTTACTCATGTCATGGGCCCCGACGTGTACAACCACCTCCCAGAACATGTCACTGCAGCTCCTAGCCTGCAATGTTTCAAATCACGCTTACAACGTTGGCTTGTTGAGCAAGCATTCTACAATTATCATGAATTTTACAAATTTTTATGTTAATTTTTACTTACTAAGTAGTATTTTAAATTATTTATTATTGTATTATTTTACTATTATTTTTTATAATTGGACGTGTAAATTGGCTTTATAAATAAAATGACTATGACTATGACTAAAGCGGTGTTGTTATATGAGTGTATGTGAAGGGTCCAGGAGTGCCGGTGAGCCGCGCTCGAGGAGCAAGCGTCGTCGGAGGCAGAAAGTGCAGTCATTTCTTCACGACGCAAGTTGATGTTGAAACCGTTCGTAATGTGTTCTTTGAATAAGTTTTGAGTTGGTAACAAACAATGTAGGCGTAGAAGGCTTCGCTAAACAATCGGGCTGTTTTAGCTTTTTGTAAAGTGTTGCGCCAGACAGAGCTGGCGCAAGTCGCGGGCGGCGCGTGACGCATCCGCCGCTCGCTTGAACAATGAGGACGCGGGCGGGGCGGGGGCGGGGCGGGGGCGGGACGGGAGCGGGACGTGCCACTTGCGATACTAGTTGAACCGATCATTGCAGCTTCATAAGCAGTACGTGGTGCAAGGTCAAGTGTTCCTAGATCGACTCTCACAATGTGTCAGCGGAGATGGATCACATCTCGCTGGCTCACTATTACAAGGTTCTATGTTATTTTCTTACACATTCTGTAATATCAATTTAAAATTGTTGACTTTCATAAATATTGACTTAGCAGGGTTTATACTTGAGAGAGATACTTTCACTCAAGCATAAACCCTGCTAAGTCAATATTTATGAAAATCTAAAATTTAAATTGAAATTACAGAATGTGTAAAAAAATAACATAGAACCTTGTAATAGTGAGCCAGCGATCTGCCAGGTACCTGACGGGAGGCGGGACTCTGCACTACATTTGACGTTGATTTCGTAAGATGTAATGTCAGCTGTAGACAGTAAGTTTGCCTCGTGTCGAGTCTCGGTCGCGTGTCCGTATGTTGCATCAAGTTACCTACACTACTGTTATAAATCAATAAATAAAAACCTGTTGGTACTACTTACTTACATTACATGATTTTATTAACGTCCGATGGTTGCACGTGCGCATTAGTAGATAGAGCTACAGGTGCGGTCACATCTGTGCCAAGTGTGTGGTTTGTGACGAGCCAGGAGGTCGAACCCTCCAGATAACTTGATAAGGAGCAAATGTTTCTTTTTATAAATAACTACCGGTCCGCCCCGGCTTCGCACGGGTATAGATTATAGCCTATGTCACCCGGGGATAGTGTAGCTTCCCGTCAGTGAAAGAATTTTTCAAATCGGTTCAGTAGTTTCGGAGCCTATTCAATGCAAACAAACAAATCTTTCCTCTTTATAATATTATTACTAGCGGTCAGCCCCAGCTTCGCACGGGTATAGATTATAGCCTATGTCACCCGGGGATAGTGTAGCTTCCCAACAGTGAAAGAATTTTTCAAATCGGTTCAGTAGCTTCGGAGCCTATTCAATGCAAACATACAAACAAACAAACAAATCTTTCCTCGTATAGATAGATTTACGTTTCGCCATCAACTCACCTGACGAAAATCGATGTTGTGGTCGAAGATGGAGCACGTAAACCTAGAAGGTACTTATTACTCCGGCCTTGAAGACACCCAGGTTATAGTTTTCTGGAAACAAGGACGGTGGGAAAGCATCCCAGTCCCTGGCGGTTCGCATGAAGGTGGAGGCGAGCCGGCCAGTTGGAGCCGGTGACGTGTCGACTGTACGGATGGTATTTATGCGTTCTCCGACTTGTCTTGTTGAAGAAGGGGCAAGAAGGATGAAAACTACTTGAAACGTTAGAATGTTCGGAAATGAATTATAAATTAATAGGTTACTACTGGGCAAACGTGCTCCATCTTCGACCGCATCATCGCTTTCCATCAGGCGAGATCGCGGTCAAACGTGAGCCTAGTCCGATGTAAAAAAAAAAAAAAAAATATGATCTCACCATAGATGTTAAGATTCTTTCAAGAAAATATCAATAAATTTCCTTTGAGCTAGAACATCTTAAATATAATATAGAGTTATCATCGCTGTTACTAAAAAAGTTGTCATAATATATTTATTTGACCTATCAGAGATAGAATGACCATTGTGAGTGATCAGGTGAAGGTCCTCCGTCGGACAGACTCGGAGACCTCGTGGTCCGCGGAGCGAGACCGCGGCCGTGACCGCCTGCCTCCGACCCTGCCCCTGGACTCGATACGACAACACAAAAAACGTGGAAAGTGTCGAGTTGTGCGGAAACTCATCGGAGAGGAACAGGAGAAGCCGTGCGCCGCTGCCTCCGTCCACGTGTCGGTGTCGGAGAGGAACAGGAGAAGCCGTGCGCCGCTGCCTCCGTCCACGTGTCGGTGTCGGAGAGGAACAGGAGAAGCCGTGCGCCGCTGCCTCCGTCCACGTGTCGGTGTCGGAGAGGAACAGGAGAAGCCGTGCGTCGCTGCCTCCGTCCACGTGTCGGTGTCGGAGAGGAACAGGAGAAGCCGTGCGCCGCTGCCTCCGTCCACGTGTCGGTGTCGGAGAGGAACAGGAGAAGCCGTGCGCCGCTGCCTCCGTCCACGTGTCGGTGTCGGAGAGGAACAGGAGAAGCCGTGCGTCGCTGCCTCCGTCCACGTGTCGGTGTCGGAGAGGAACAGGAGAAGCCGTGCGCCGCTGCCTCCGTCCACGTGTCGGTGTCGGAGAGGAACAGGAGAAGCCGTGCGCCGCTGCCTCCGTCCACGTGTCGGTGTCGGAGAGGAACAGGAGAAGCCGTGCGCCGCTGCCTCCGTCCACGTGTCGGTGTCGGAGAGGAACAGGAGAAGCCGTGCGCCGCTGCCTCCGTCCACGTGTCGGTGTCGGAGAGGAACAGGAGAAGCCGTGCGCCGCTGTCTCCGTCCACGTGTCGGTGTCGGAGAGGAACAGGAGAAGCCGTGCGCCGCTGCCTCCGTCCACGTGTCGGTGTCGGAGAGGAACAGGAGAAGCCGTGCGCCGCTGCCTCCGTCCACGTGTCGGTGCTGGCGGCGCCGTGGAGGGTGCTGAGTCGCGACCAGTGCACGCAGCACATGCAAGCGTATCTATGAAACAAAACGGTACAAACATACAATGCTTCTTGTTTACTTACTAAATATCTGAGCGTGTTGTTGTGTTTGTCATACTACGGACAGGATCGCGCCGGTATCACACACAAAGAAATATAAAAAAAAAAAAATAGGCAGTCATGGGAACTACGGACTGAAGTGAAAACTAATACGTCACATTACCATGTCGGTGACGCGAACCCATAAGCCTTTCCCCGAACAAAAATCGCACAAAGCGGCTATAAAAGTTTTCGTTAAAACGCCCTACCAGTTCAGGAACATGAAACCTGCTTTCAAATTGCATGGTGGCTTAGGGCCCGTCCTCTCTCTCTCTGAGAGAAGGCCTGTGTCCCAGCAGTGGGGACATGATAGGCCGATACTGATGACGATGAGTCACTAATATTGTAGTCACCCGGGGATAGTGCAGCATCCCAACAGTGAAAGAATTTTTCAAATCGGTTCAGTAGTTTCGGAGCCTATTCAATGCAAACAAACAAACAATCAAATCTTTCCTCTTTATAATATTATTAGTATAGATAAAGCGGTGTCGATTCTTCGTACCCACTCTGGCAGTCCGATAGAAAAATGGGCAGGAGGGAATCAAATCAAATCAAACGTTTACGAGTTAGAAGATGGTGTAAACCAGACGGAGTCGTGAGCAGCGAGGCCACGATGAGCTGAGACCTGGCTCTGGCTACCGTACACCAGCGGAGAGCACTCCTACATCAACAGGGAAACTGGTTCACATCTCAGCTCGACCGACCTACTCGGAGAGGAAACAAAAAAGTCACGTTGAACAATCCTTACAAACTGCGCGTCAACAACTTGGCAAAGAAGCTGGGTCCGCTTGTCGAAATATAACTTATTTTAGACAGTTTGCGTAATTGTTTGAATGTGGTGCGAGTCCTTCATTTCCTGAAGCTCGTGCTTCAGTCCCGCGGCATTCTCTGTCACGTGCGCTCGTTCCTCTCGACCCAGAGATCCATCGGTTGCGTGTCGAAGCTCCACAGAATTAGTATATTCGTGTTGAGGGCAATCGTTTCCAACGTTCCCTTCGACGCCAGTGTTCCTTCTGCCCTCACGTCCTTAGAACTGTACACAGCAACAGTTTGATGTATTTCTGTCCTCGTTGTACCAAACGGTGAGTGTTCGTCACACTCTACAGGACTACCGGTTCATCTCTACACTTGCCTAAATGAAGGAGCCTATGAGAGTATATTTGCAACTGGATGGAGCATATTTGAATGGAACATACGCTGGTAGCTCCACATGACATGTCACGTTGGTCGTAATGTCGAGTCGGCTGCAGCTATACAAATGGTACATGGATGACGTGATAGCTCCAGTAGGTACGGAACAGCTCCTGCAGATGTTTCACTTGGACTGAATGTGTGTAGATTTGATCACGTGCTCTAGTTCCACACTCGGTGACGTGTGACGCGACGCGACTGTCGGCCACTGATCACATACTTGTGCCGCGTACATCTTGACGGTGGGTCTGTGTACACTGGGATCAGAGGGATGGAACCCCAGCTATACACGCGCCGAGACTCCAGCACCCGACCACGCCCGTTCACACGTACATACATTACTGGGAAAAAAAATCCACGTCAAAGTTAAATTTGTCTTGACTCAATATTTAATATATTTATTGCTGGAGGGTTGTTTTTAGGGTGTATGTATGAAATGTTTATTAAGTTTATACGAAACCCGCAGGTCGCGTGCCCGACTTGCTCTTGGCGTTTTTTTTAATGAGGCTTCTCGAAGTGGCAAAATTTTACACGCTTACCTCTCTCATCTGAGGCTTCAGGCGCTTCAGCAGAGTTAGCTGTTAGCTATCTGTTTTAAATGATTCTGAAATAGCTTTACCTAGTCTGTGCGATTCTGTTTAGGTGATTGTGAAAAGTTGCACGACCACAAACTGTATTTTCCGCACTGCGCTGTTGCCAGCCTGCGTTAAGAGGTAGCCATAAGTAGTAGGTACCTCAATACCATGCACCGTTCCAAATTTCACCCAAAAATGTAATGTGAACCGAGGTGTCGACTGGAACCAGTCCGCTCCGGAGACAAACCAGCTTCGCGCTGACATGAATACCTCCGCGTGTCGTACTGACTGCCGTGCACTCTGTGGGAGGGCCTGCCGCCTGCCGCCTGCCGCCTGTCGCAGCGACCGTTATCCGCTGGGAAAGCGGCAGAACTGGCCGTCGCCGCTGCACTTCTTAATTGTCGTGACGTCATCTGTAATTGCCTCCATAGTTGATTTACATTGATCGGATATCTCGAATTCTTAAACCATCGTATGGAAGTGAATTAGCCTTCGGAGATGTTAGCGGTGAGGAGAGAAGTATTCACTCTCTCGCTCCACCGCTGACATCTCGGCCGGTCACGTGTTCACATTCAGACACCCTGAACGGTGGAATCTGTTCTTCAAATATAAATGGGGCCAGCCTCGTGATTGTATAGCCTGTTCAATAAACAATCATCAATCGAACCTCTTTCTGAAGTCGGTTAAAATCGCTCAATGCTACACCCCGCGCGGGTCGTCGCGTCAGCGCAAGACTCAGGAAAAAATAACGATAATGTTATACCTAGTAAGTATTTTTTTTTTCGCGAATAATTCCACGTTTGACCACCAACTCATCTGTTAGTGAGTGACGATGTGGTCGAAGATGAAGCACGCAGACTTAGATTATATCTCACAGGAAGCAAGGAAGCTGTCATGTTTCCTTTCTAGCACTTTCACTTCCATTTGACATTACCATCTCGTTTGCAGTTGTGTGTCGTTCAATATAGAAGTGTGCGTTTGTAGAACTAGTAAGAATATGTGAGTGTGTGCAATACGTGTTTACCTCACCACCTTCAGTTCATGGCAGACTGTTTTCGGTATTAACTCGAGTTTAAGGTAAATCCAAAGTATATAGGACTAGCGGTCCGCCCCTGCTTCGCACGGGTATAGATTATATCCTATGTCACCCGGGGATAGTGCAGCATCCCAACAGTGAAAGAATTTTTCAAATCGGTTCAGTTCGGAGCCTATTCAATGCAAACAAACAAACAATCAAATCTTTCCTCTTTATAATACTATACTACTAGCGGTCCGCCCCGGCTTCGCACGGGTATAGATTATAGCCTATGCCAACCGGGGATAGTGCAGCTTCCCAACAGTGAAAGAATTTTTCAAATCGGTTCAGTAGTTTCGGAGCCTATTCAATGCAAACAAACAAACAAATCTTTCCTCTTTATAATATTAGTACAGATGAAAGACGCGCGGTAATGATGCCGCAATTAGCTGTTGTCCGTAAGGCCCCTGCACTACACCACTCAGGGTCTTCATTTCAAGTACGTTTATTTCGGAGTCGTGTTGTAAACTTTTGCAATTCATTTCCTCGCGCACTTCCGCGTGGGTTATTAATCTAAAGCTGCGAAACATTTTTATTGTTTCATTTGTCTATACTAATATTAACAAGAGGAAAGATTTGTTTGTTTGCATTGAATAGGCTCCGAAACTACTGAACCGATTTGAAAAATTCTTTCACTGACGGGAAGCTACACTCCCGGGTGACATAGGCTATAATCTATACCCGTGCGAAGCTGGGGCGGACCGCTAGTCTATACTAATATTATAAAGAGGAAAGATTTGATTGTTTGTTTGTTTGTTTGCATTGAATAGGCTCCGAAATTACTGAACCGATTTGAAAAATTCTTTCACTGACGGGAAGCTACACTATCCCCGGTTGACATAGGCTATATATCCCGGCTTCACCCGTGCGAAGCAGGGGCGGCCTACTAGTGCAAGATAAGTTAGTCGATGTAATTGTTTGTAAAACTGAAACGGATAGTAAAATCCTAGCAAACATTTTGCTAGGATTTTACTATCCTAGGAAACACATAGGTATAGGTATGTTTGCCTCCGGTGTCACACGGATATATTCATATGTGACTAGCAAACCCGGCGAACTCCGTTTCGCCACCAGATGACTTCTATAAACCTCACGGAGCCCGAGACCTTTCCAACGAATGCAAAACCGTGGAAATCGGTTCGTGCGTTCTGGAGTTATAGCGTCAGGAAGGAAAACCCGACTTATTTTTATATACAGTAGAATTCATATATAACGAATTCGCTTATAACGACTAACCTATTTTAGCGACGATATTGTTTACTAAAATTAGGTTTCATAATAAATGTACTCAAGAAATAATCCTGCCGTTTTGTGCGTCATCCGGTTAGTACGACATAGTATTGCCGGTCCCTTGAAGGTCGTTCTATCCAGATTCTACTATAGTAGATAAATAATAGGCCGAGTGACCGGTCCATACGTTTATTACGGAATGAGTCCGGTTAACACACGAAACTCCTGACATCCGCTGGACACTGGAGATAAACATGTGCGAAACACGGGAGACGTTTGAACACTGACGATAACTCATCATCATCAGCCAGAAGACCTCCACTGCTGAACATAGGCCTCCCCCTTTAACCTCCACACTGAACGACAGCCTGCCTGCATCCACTGGATGCCCGCGACTCTCACAATGTCGTCGGTCCATCTAGTGGGAGGCCTCCCTACGCTGCGTCTTCCGGTTCGTGGTCTCCACTCAAGAACCTTTCTTCCCCATCGGTTATCGGTTCGAAGCGATGTGGCCTGCCCATTGCCACTTCAACTTGCAAATTTTAACAGCTATGTCGGTGACTCTGGTTCTTTGGCGAATATCCACGTTTCGGATTTTATCGCGCAAAGAAACTCCGAGCATAGCTCTCTCCATTGCCCGCTGAGCAACAGTTATATATATATCTCACATTTAATATTGAAATTGACTGTTTTGTTTACAGTTTACACACAGTGTAACTCACCGAATACAGTTGAAACTAGTGTCTGTAGGACCGGTATAATCAGTACGCGAGTGATTCCCGTCTCATGTAAACAATACATTACTCCCCCGCGCTTGTCTCATCTGTGGCGGGGGAGCTGTGCGCGTGTGTGCGTGCGTCGTGTGTACACGGCGGCGCGACACACACGGCCGCGTTGTACAATCAGCTGGCGGCGAGTTTACAAACAGCCGGGTGACGTCACCGGCGCCGCGCGCGTGCGCACTGCCCGCGCACACGTGACACAGTATGGGCAGCAGTCGGTGGGTGAGTCCGCGCCGGGATGACGGCGGGTCGATGACTCCGCTCCCGTCTGCCGTGCCACCACATTGTGCACCTTATGCACTCGGGTTACAGTGTATATCCCGAGGAGACTGCAGTGCAGTGCTGGTGCTATATATATGCGATAACGCGTATCGCGTTGCTGGTTCCGGCTCCGCGGGAGGTTGGACTGCATGAGGGACGTGGTGGTGCAGGACGCTGTTGGAATTGGGAAGCCAATGAAAGACATATTTGACGATTTAAAATACTAGTAATTTATTGATCGTCATTAGCAGGAGAGGTGTGTGTGCTCTCTACTGAGGCGCGGAATCAACGAGACTGAAATCTCATCTAAGCCTTCTAAACCAAATCTATACAAACAATAAGGGCACGGTTTAGTTTAATGTAAACAATACGTACGAAAGAGAAAGATCTAATTATCTACAGGTTGGAGTGAAACAGATAGATTTTTGTAACACTATTCCAACACACGCCGCCTCCTGACACTGACTTGTGTAATCAGTGCAGCGGCCTTATTATAGAAGTTTGATTGTGATCGAGATTGCATGCCGTCCCGTTCGCATCTACTTACTCGCACCACGCGCGTGAGTGAGATGGCACGCGATCACGATCACGATCCGAATCACGATAGGACATCCATAATAAGGCATCAGGTTCAGTACATCAGTATAACACGCATATTGAATATGGACGTAATTTACAAACAAACTATCAACTCTACTAGTTGGTTGAATCAATTTTTTTTTTTACTGGACTAGCGCCTTTATTAACTAAACAAAATACAAGCTAAAACTAAAACTACAAATACAGTTAGACTGCCCATAGACCGTTGAAGGTCTAAAGACAATACAAATGCTCAAGCCCACTACCAGTTGGCAGCGTACCCAGCATGCTGGCGGCATTAAGTACTTATTCGGTAGTTCATCTTCAAAACTGTTTATTGCAAGAAGAAAAGATATTACTTACTGAAAAAACTGCTAAATTAAAATTAACCAAAAAAAAAATGCTAATAAGTATAATAGGTAGGAGATAGGTATTTGACCGAGCGAAGCGAGGCCTCAGATTCTAATGGGACAAGTGGACGTTTGTTTCTATGCATGGTTTGTTCGACGATCACATGCGTATCGTTGATGCGACCTTCATGCAACTTTGTAAGCACGTAGTTCATGCAAATACAATTATTAAGTTTGAATATGAGCTAAATCGATTGACGGGTTCCGAAAAATATTGGGTCGCGAGGTCATAGTTTGGGGCAAACTACTAGTTTATAACTAGCTGCGCCCCACGGTTTCACCCGCGGGAATTACTCCTTGTAATATCGCCTATCTGCTAGTGAAAGTCCCGTCAAAATAGGTCCAGCCGTTTCGGAGTTCATATGGAACATACATACATCG
Source organism: Agriopis marginaria (assembly GCA_932305915.1). Lineage (NCBI taxonomy): Eukaryota > Metazoa > Arthropoda > Insecta > Lepidoptera > Geometridae > Agriopis > Agriopis marginaria. The sequence goes on along the minus strand of OW029940.1, from coordinate 9,190,605 downwards.
CCTTTTATATAAATAGACTAGCGGTCCGCCCCAGCTTCGCACGGGTATAGATTATAGCCTATGTCACCCGGGGATAGTGTAGCTTCCCCGTCAGTGAAAGAATTTTTCAAACCGGTTCAGTAGTTTCGGAGCCTATTCAATGCAAACAAACAAATCTTTCCTCATTATAATATTAGTATAGATCAGGGGTGGGCAGACTTTCACTAATGGCGATCTATATCAATAAATTGAGACGACAAGCGATCGACTTGCAATAAGACAATATTTTTATGTTAAATCGTTTATTGTAGGTATTGCGCACATATTACTATTTAAACATACTTTTATTTACAATTAAAGAAGTACAGTTTCTTATTATACAAGTTAATAACTAATAACTACTAAAAATAAGTATGAAGCCAATCACATGAACTAAGAGTGTTTTTATCAGTTTTCGGGCCTCTCTGGACCGATTTACTTAGAGGTCGATGCATGGCACTGCGTATTTTCTGCTAATTTCTCATAGGAAGGCACGTATTTACTAAGTGCCAAACGTAAACAGGAAGACAAATGTTCGTCGGTAAGTCGATTGCGGTATTTGGATTTAGTTATTTTCATTTCAGAAAACGCAGATTCGCACAAATACGTCGACCCAAACAAAGCAGTTAATTGCTGTGCGATTTGTTGGAGACTTGGGTATTTTTCTTGGGTCAAAAGAGACCAAAAACTGCCGCAAATAAATCTGGTGCCTTCTTATTTCATATCGACATTTTCGCAGTGAAAGGTTGTTTGTTGACAAGTATTTTCTTAAAGTTACGCGCGTGTAAAATAAAATGTTTTTTATGAACGCACTTTAAATACTGGTATTTTGACTGGTGAAAAGACCACTGTTATTGGAATTAGCCCATCACGTCAGTACATTTTTAGGAATGCGTGCGATCGACCATAGATTCCCTTGCGATCGACCGGTCGATCGCGATCGACCGTTTGCCCACCCCTGGTATAGATAGTATAGATATTAGTATAGATATAGATAAATAGATTCATGAAATCTAGACCTCTCCAAAACTCATAAATATAAATGAGATTTTAATTGTGCAATTTTAGATTCAATTACTCGAATAAACAAAACGTTATCTCGCTCCCTCTCTCGCGGGTGGCACTGGCTGTGTAAGAGCGAGTGAGACGGAACGTGTTTACGATGTAACATAGAATGAGGTCGTTTAAATGCGAATTTACGCAAACTCGTCGAAGGTTTTTCTCGTGATTTCATAAAGTTATTGTTTATTTAATGAATATTGTGTGACGATAACTCTGGGAAGGCTTTGCGCGAAGGTCCACGCTCCGTCTCGCTCTTACCGGCGGCGTTGAAGCGAGACGGCCTTGTTGTAGCTGCAGACCGAGATCAACTCGACCGGGAAGTTGGACAAATGAGGGAACTAAAATGTTCCATCAGAAGCTACCCGTTTTGTTCAGGAAATGTGTCGGTGGCTCCCCCCATTCAGTTGCACCACAGATGAGTTGGTCGCACTGTTGTATGCTGAATAGTTGACGAGGGGCTTCTGTGCCTCGCCATATAACATTATATCGTCGCAAGAAAGGCAGAATTACTGAAACGCCAAAATAGGCATATTGAGTTATATAGATATTCGGAATCAGCGTTTTTTTCTGCGTCGATCAGTCTGGGTCCCATAGCGATACGAGCACTATTTTGGCGTTTCAGTAAAAGGAAAAAAGGAGTTTTTCCATCAGAGTCCTTAAACGACACTTTTTTGGCATATTATTCGTGCCTGTCACCTAAGTAATTTTGTTTTCCTGGAATAAATTACAAGTAAATTTTAAGTAAATTTGGCTTCCGGCAATTTAACAGCTAATATTTTAGAGTTATAAGTAATTTTGATTATAAATATTTGAATCAAATGGCGGTTAAGAAATTTTGCTTTACTGTAAATTGAAGTCATTTTTACTTAAGCGCCACTATATCACAAACCAGCAGTCCATTTATTATGGTTTGTACTTCTGGACATAGAAAATGACAAATTAATAAAAGTTTACCTTGAAGTCATCGAAATTCTTGTGCTGGGAAAAAAGTTATGAATTAAAAACGAAAAAAAAAAAACTTAAAACGGCTTTTTCTCGAAATGGTCATTTGGAGCTTCAGTAAATTTGCCTTTCTGCGACGATATAATAACGCGCTCGTGTTTCGCCCCCTGCGCCCGCCCCCGCCCCCGCCCCCGCCTACTTACAGTGCATAACAATGTACGTGCAGACTGCAGATCAACCAACTTATTTGTACAATTGGTCAAATTATAAAACTTAAACTTTACTTCGGATACCTGTCGGATTTGGTAAGAAAATTCGATGGTGGCTCCCCCATTCAACTGCACAGATAATTAGGTCGCACTGTACGACTTGTACCGAGTGTTGGAATCATCACAAACGGGAATGTAACTCCACCGGTCTGTTTGCATGTTTGTTACGATGTCTGTCCCTACATGGCTACACCGATCTCGCTGGTTGCAGACTAAATGTTCTGCTTTACTCTATAATACGGGAAACAGGAACGATATTGATAAAATACGAGGAACGTCGCGGGACGCAGCCAGGGCTGCCAACTCTGTGGAACTACACTTCGAGAGGTGACACAAGAAATACATAGTTATGTGTTTATATACATAGCACCATCAGCCATTAAATGTCCACTGCTGAACAAGGCCTCCCTCTTAGAGAGGGGTGTTGCCATAATCCCCACGCTTGGCAGGCGGCTTGGAGATCGCAGTACGTTCACCGTGTACTAACAGGACGCTGCCCATCCTCCGGTGGTTCTGGTCGCAGTTTTAGGACATACCCGGGTCCACATATACATAGCGATGAGGATTAATTGACAGGTGTATTTGAAAGTTGTTCACACATTTATTCCAGATAGTACGTAATTACGTATGCGCTATGCGTTTCATTCAGCACAGTTCGCTTACTTCGCTGGAAACAGAGGGTAGCCGCGGCGGGCGGCTGGCTAAAAAGAAATCCGTGAGGTTTTAGCCAGGATATCCTCATCCAGTAGAGTTGGCAACCCTAGGAGCAGCTAGTGACTCTTGTCGCTAAGTTCGCTGTGTGTTTGTCATGACTAATTTAATCTTAAGTTATATTCGATGTATTCATAGCAAAACAGGAAACAGAACATACAAATACAGACCAAAGTTCAAAATATTTAAAGTCGACCGCGACCGACGTAACAACTAACCACACGTACCTTAACCATCATACAAAAAATTATATTTTTAGTCCCTTGCGAAGCGTTTGACAGTGTCAGCGACCATTTTAAACTTGTATTTATTTTGTAATCCACAGTTTACTACTTTAATCCAATATCTTATTTGAGATCTTATTTCTAAAGACTCTGCCGAAACGAAATACGATAATTACAGTCGAGACTAATTGGCGTCCCCCAGGGCGCACTGCTAGGGCCTTCTCTATATTCCAGTGACTAAACATTGTAACTTTTGTTTTAAAACTCGTATTGTTCGTAAACGGTTATACTCGAAGCTGACAGCTAACTCTGCACGCATAAAAAGTTCTGTGAGAGCGAGAGAAATGCGGATAAATCATCAGGAATTAGAGCAAGAGAAAAAAGGTAGTACTACTAACTCTCACAGAACTTTTCTGAGCAGGCTATTAGGATTAGAGCCCATTCATTCATACTGAAATGACAAATCGTATGGACGAACTTAGGTACATTTTATACGGAAAAATGTGGCGAAACAGTAAAGTGATTCAGTGAAGGTTGAAACCGCAGACACAGAAGACATAATAGACAGAGCAGAGCCGGGCTGGTTGTTTGATGTTTACAAAAGCTCGCACCTCCAGCCGCTCGGCTCCGCGGCATCGGTCCAGTTTCACCGACAATTAGCTCCATTAACAGCGGCTTTCTATGCATCTTCATGCACTTTCACCAGAAAGGATACCCATATTTTGTGATTAATTGACTTGAACGAAAATTAGATATGTTTAGCTAATAGTAAAACGGAGTCATCGTGTTCAAACTTCGCTGAGCGGAGGCGTGAGACGTTCGGTGACGGATGTAATGTTTACCCGTCGAGAACGACATGCGTTTCCGCGCGATAGTGAGCGTTAGAAGGCTGGTGGCATGTTGCGTCGACGATCGGCTCCATTCGTTGCGTCACCGCACCGGCCTACTGGCCCACTGCGGCCGATACTCGCGGGACTCGCGACCTTGCACCTCAGCAATAGAGATCACTTTGCGCGTGGATAGAGCGCACTTTACTGGCGCAGCGTGGAGTGGCGCAAGGCCGCGGACCCTGGCCCTCGCCGCCGAGGTCTCCCTTTGTCACAACCACGACCGAGTTATCTGCAGTTGGACAAACGAAGGAACTAATATTTTGTGTGTGTTAAGGTTATCAGTTATGTTCAGAAAGGGCCACGGTGGTTCCCTCATTCAACTGCACATACAAGTTTGTCGCTGTGCTACAATTTCGTGAACATGTAATAAAAGTTGATGATGTGGATGCGCGATAAAATTACACGTTCGCATAAAATATGTCTTTGCTAGTTAGTTCCGTACGGGTTTCAATTTTTGCCATGTTTTCTGACAATAAAATTAATATATGTTGTATATTTTTTTTTAGGGTTCCGTACCTCAAAAGGAAAAAACGGAACCCTTATAGGATCACTTCGTTGTCCGTCTGTCCGTCTGTCTGTCCGTCAGTCCGTCTGTCAAGACCCTTTTTCTCAAGAACGCGTAAAGGTATCAAGTTGATATTTATATTAAATATTAGGGTCTACGGTTTCTTTCAGCTGTAAAAAAAATAAAGTTGTAAGTCAACGCAATCAAAAGATATGAACGTTTATGTCGCATATTTTGCGATTTTACAGGGGAATCAAAACCTATAGGGTACTTCCCGTTGACCTAGAATCATTAATTTTGGCAAGAAGCAAGATCTTACAGGACATATAAAGAAATAAATCTGAAAGTTGTTAATTTGACGTTATATCATATAAAAAATATTGTTTTAGAATTACAAACTTACATTTTGTTGTCGTTATGTATGGAAGAACCTTATTGTCAACTACAAAGTTAAGTTTGTCTTTCACTATTTCAACTTCAGTTAGTTAGTTTTTTGGACTCGTGCTCTAAACGTTTCCGTCCAACGGAACCCTCAGAGCACGAGTCCTACTCGTACTTGTCCGGTTTTTTTTTAATTCGGTTCACTAATTAAATGTGACACCTTTAACACTACGAAATATATAATGTAAGCAACATTCAGTGTCCATTCTATAAGCTGTGAACACAGCATGCAAACATGAATAACACTGTTAAACTTATAGTTAGGTACATTTATGAAGTGAAACAGTATACATCTACATACTAATTAAAAATAAATGAAATAATATATATAATTATATATACATATATACACATAGAAAACATGAAACAATGAACAGTGATCGATTTGTCAATATATGAGTTTTTTAGGTTTGAGCTTTGTTGAGGCTAAAGAACCATCGAAGATGTCCCAGGATGAACGAATTGCATTAATATTAGTTGTATGGATTTTCTACGTCCATGTCCAACAAAGGCAACATACTAATCGTAATCATTATCGCCATCGTCAGCCAGTATACTCAGTGCAGTTCGGGCCTCCGTCCCTCGTGCCACAGTTTCCTGTCTCGGGCCAGTCCCGTCCACGTGGTCCCGCGACGGCTGGATCCGATGTCGTCGACCCATCAGCCGCCAACGGAACGAGTCTCGTTTGCTTTCGTCACGATGCATATTTTTAACCATTTCCTCGACATTAAGATCGATTTAGACATGAAAGGGAAACAAAGAAACGGTTGCATAAAAAAATAATTTGTGCGGATAATTTATTTGAAGGTGTAACCAAATACGGCTGAAATGAGAGCATATACAAGTATATTCGACCCACGTGTGCATACCTTACCATGTAGGACGCGACACCCATCCATCTTACCTCTGGTAGTGGCATGTGAAGACCTTGCAAACAAAATGGTTTATTAACAATACAACGATTCAAATAAATTATAAATTGAGTGAGTGTGTGTGAGTTAAACCATCATCATCAGCCAGAAGACGTCCACTGCTGAACATAAGCCTTCGCCTTTAACTTCCACACTGAACGACAGCCTGCCGCCTGCATCCACTGGATGCCAGCGACTCTCACTATGTCGTCGGTCCATCTAGTGGGAGGCCTACCTACGCTGCGTCAAGAACCTTTTTCCCCAGCGGTTATCGGTTCTTCGAGCGACGGGAGATGTACGGAGACACCGCGACAGTGGTCTGGTCCAGCGTCGTGCTCTCCGCGGAGTGAGGAGGAGGTTCGCGCGACATTCCTCGCACGCGGCTCGGATGTCGTAACGTGACCGAGGAAAGCGCACGGTGCGCCCGCGCCGCGCCGCGCGCCGCCGCACCGAGCGCGACAGTTACTAGTGAAAGCCAGTGAAACCAGCGGTGACTTGCCGTGCGTCGCTCCACCGGCCCCGGCCCACAGAACGCAGCTCGACACTTTCGGCCATTTCGCAACTTGGAAATGTAGCTCATCACTGTCAGAGCAAAGTGCGGCACGTGGCGTGCGACTTGACGTTCCTGCAAGATAACCAAACACAAGCGACCGACAATCTGGTCGGTCCGGACACCGGAGTACAACAGAGCTTGTCAACAGGTCCCCGTACTCCGAGCTGTAACAAGAGGTGAGGCCTGGAGGCAGCCTCACTACTCTGCATTAAGGTTGTAATAACAATCGTCGAGTCACAGGCCTGCAGGGGGAAGGGGGGGAGGGGTGCACCAACACTCAAAGACAAAGTTTTTATTTGCTTGCCAATGGGTATAAAAGGTCTTAAAATATTACATGTTCATCCATTAACAGCCCTAAGGGTAAGGGCGTGCAAAATTATATTAATTTACAAATACATATGTCAAAAGTATATATATTTTTTTTAACGCTGATAAGTCCGCGTTTGACCTCCAACTCGCCTGTTGATAAGCGTAATTAATTAAAAACTATAAATTTATCAACAAGCCAAATCATAATAATAAAAACGACATGTATACCATTTTCTTTTCTTCCATTTCATAGAAGCAATCCTTTACCAAGCACTTGTATAAATCATCTCCATGCTAAGGTTGCCTGGAAGAGATCGCTCTTAGCCGATAAGGCCGCCGATTGTTGCACTAGTTTTTAAGACGCGGTACAATCGCAAAACTTACCAAAAGAAGTGTTTTTAAACGCTTTGTGTGATGTGACAAAATTAGCTGATCAGATAAAAAAAATACTACAAGTAGAAATAACCCCTTGGTAATAATCTTAACCGAATTAATTTTTAAAAAAAATTCTAGACTCTTAAAAAAACATTACAAATTGCACAATAAAAATAGCTTCTGAATTGAAGAACTCTGAATTTTCAGCGACAACAACATATTTTTTTGTACGAATTGTATAGCCAGACTAGTCTTTTAAAACTTTAACCGGTTAATTGTTGAAATTCATTTATATAGTTTGATAAATTAAATAAAAACCCTCACATCACATCACATCATCAGCCATTAAATGTCCACTGCTGAACAAGGCCTCCCTCTTAGAGAGGGGTGTTGCCATAATCCCCACGCTTGGCAGGCGGCTTGGAGATCGCAGTACGTTCACCGTGTACTAACAGGACGCTGCTGCCCATCCTCCGGACAATAAAAACCCTCAAAATAATATAAATACAAGCACAAAGTCATCATCATCATCAAATATGATGATATACGATTTACGACTTTAAACAAAGCCGTTTTAGATAGCAAATAGATCATGGCGTGAGCGGGTGAAAAACGAATTTGAAATCGTGATCAGACCCTTAAGCCTTAAGCAGTTTTATCATGTGTACGAAATGTGTGAACAATAAAGAGTTTATCTATCCATCCACTTGTTCAACTGACATGATGGTGACTCACGCTGACTCGGCCTGCATCTGGTAGATCTGACCTCTGCACAGGGCCGGATTTAGGGGAGGGCAACCGGGGCGAAAGCCCCGGGGCCTCCACAAACGGGGGGCCCCCACAATAGAGACTTCGGAAAAAAAAAATCTTTCAAATTCCAACTAGTTAACACTAGTAAGCATCTTTTCCTTTGATATTTGTTTTTTTTTGCTCTTTCACCTTTACCTACAGCCTACAGTACTTTATACATACATGATTATTTGATTATATTAATCTTAAATAACAGAAATCATTGATCTATATTTGTTCACTCCAATCAGGCAATCAGATCAGTGAAATATCAAAATCTCAAATGGCCCTGATAAGCACTTCCAATTCACTACCCATCTTGAGGGAGTACCCCAATCGCTTAATGGCTGAGTGGGGTGGTACTTGCCCGCAACCTCGGAGGTTGATAATTAGTAGGATAAATTATTAAATTATTAGGATAAATTATTCATTAAAAAACTCGACTGAAAAAAAATTGTTTACTTTATTAGGAAAATAATTTGGGGCGAGGGGGCCTCCGCTCCTTTGTTGCCCCGAGGCCTCTGGACCTCTAAATCCGGCCCTGCCTCTGCACGACGCAGGCCTTCAGCAGACGCGACACTGGCCTATCTTCGGCTTTCGCTTTCCATTCCTGGTGACGGGCAGCCGTAGCCTCAGGGTGATGCATTGTGTATTTCATAAATTCCCACTGTGTATGTGTAGCAATCAAAGTTATCTTGTAACGCGCACGCTAGCGCCGTGTCGTGCGCTCTCGCCGCGTATCCTGATGACCATAGTATACACGGACTCTGAACTGAGCCCTCCCTTGTCTGCGAGAGAATCAGAGAGGCGTGTCGCGCACGTTGGGTTTACAAGCTGCGTTTCGCTTTTTTACCCGCGTGGGCTATCCTACGGGTAATTTTTTCGAGTAAAATGTATTTCACTACTAGCCCTCCAACTATATCTATGCAAAAATCAGTCCGTCTATGTTGCGTGAAAGGACCAACAAACGCACTTTCACGTGTATAACATTAGTATGAGTGTCCTCGGTATATGTAGCACCCGCGCCATCGTGGGGCGCAGCGCGAGCCGCGTCATCAGGTCGGCGCGGGCGCACCGGCCGCTCCTAGTCACTTCACATTTCAATTTCATTCGTTTGCTGGCTGGATACCAAGCAACAACAAAAAAATCGGCAGTCAAGGGAACTGTCGACAGACGTGAAAAGTTAACTCAGTTTGACGCTACATGTCACATTAGCATGTCGGTGACGCGAATCCATACATTTTACTCCTACTAAAAATCGCTCAAAACGGTTCAAAATAGTAAAGTATACACGCGATAAAATCCATTGAAGATTCAATTTGAATATTTAGTAATCGCGAAAACGTACGAAATATTAATGTTAGTTAGCCGCGTTCATATAACTGCCACTGAGATTGTTTCGCGAACGTTGGTAACGCGGAAATGGCCGCCTCCCTTCTGTCCTGGCAGCGCGGCGTCGTCCGGAGTCGGGTGCTCCGTGTATGTGTCTGTAGCGGCAGGTCACCGTGCACTCGGCGGCCGCTCGTCGCAGAATACTCCACACCTAGTGCACCAGTGCGGAGACAAAGGAGCGCGGCCGGTGACGTCACTCGCCGCCGCGTCACGTCACCACCCGACCGTACCTCGCCACATACTATCTAACAGTTAGTGTGTGACCAGTGCGCCTGCGCCGCGCCCCTCGACTCCGCGCAATATGTAGCACAAGCGTGGCGCATCTAGAGAACAAAGCCATCATGGCTCTTCCATGGAGACGTGCCTACCTCCGGGCACTCGCCTATTACATTTTAGATAGAAACGTCTATTGACGTTGCTTGGCAGTAAAACCGACTCGTATGTCGTGACGGCAAACGACATGACTTATGCCGTCATGTTTCACATCTGCTGAGCTTGCCGTGACGGCCAACTATTCTGATTAGGTACGTCTGCGACTAAAATGAAGTAAATCGGGTGTCGTGTACACAGTACACAGTATGCAGCAGGCAGGTCCGCCGGCTGACAGGAGTCACAGCGCCAGCGCCAGTAGGTGACGTAGACATGCGCGTGTCGCAACATGCGCCGACCTACAGTGACATTCCTGACCGCTACACTGGCTACATGTGTCGTTAGGATCGACCTCCAGCCGGGTGACGTCACCAGGGACTGTGTGCTCGCCACCACATAGTGTTACCATTTGTTGTTATTTGTTACCAGCGTGTTACCATGCTCAGTGTACACTCGTCCGACTCGATGAGACATAGTGGACACTGGACACCTCCGGTGCCCGAGTCGAGCCTCCACAGTTTAGACTACACCATAGCATATCTCCCTTGTTTGCCTGATTAGCGGCTTTAGACTACCTGTTTTTTTTTGGTACTTACTCAAGCCAAGCTCAAACGCAAGCCTATTATGTATAAAAAAAATACCAGGAGGCTTATCTGATGTGTCACGTGACCGGTTAAGTGTTAGTCGGACCCGTGCGTTGAAGTTTTCGCACATAAATAAAAGAGTTTCCTGCATTCGGTACGGGACTTAGTGCGCGCCTGACACGCACTTGGCCGGTGTTTATTATTTGTTGTTGTATATTAGATTTTTTTTTCTATAATCATTCAAAGTTGGAGGCTTGTACGTTAAAAGGTAGGACAGACAGACAGACAGTGTACGCTCAGTAATAGGGTCCCGTTTCGAATGTGTACCGCTACGTGTTGTGTAATGTGACAGAGCGCACGCGCCGAGCGGCCGACGTCTCCAGATAACGTGCTCGCTGCCCCCTCCCCCTCCCCCTCCCACTTCCTCCTAGTAGGTACACTCTGTATATGTAATGATAAAGAACTCCAATTGCAACACGCGTGTCGCGTGTCGCCCTGTAAGTAGTGCTGTGCGCGTTCCATTCCTGTTCCGATGCAGACAAGCCGATATACGAGAGAGCGAACACTTTGTAACCACATCACCCTCCCAGCGCCGTGCTGCATGCCTGTGCACGTCAGTGTGAGTGGCAGTAGTGTGCACACTGTACAGCGTGTTGATGTCGTGCCATGTGTTGTTGCAGTGACGGCAGCAGCGGCGGCAGCCCGAAGGATGGGTGTGCGGGCACGTCCCCCCCGCCGCCCGCGCCCGCGCCCCCGCCCGCGCCGCCCGCCAAGCACACCCACCACCACGACCAGCGCAGGATGGCTCTAGGTACCACTCTTCTCTTCTACTCCACCTATATACATCACTTGTCGGACGTAGTCTGATATGTATTTTTAAATCTTCGAACAACAATTTTCAGCTCGACAATCATTTTCGCTATTTCTGATTTGTTATCGCAAGAAGAAGCGAGAAGGATTAATCGCGATGCATCAAAGTAAGCGAGTGGACCAGTATTGCCATTGTGAAACGTAGATCTATCTCCAGTAAAAGCTATCTCGCTCGGCCCCGGGCGAGATCGACGAGCTGATTGCCGACCCCCAGCAATGGAACGACACCGGAGAATAATTAGCCAATCGTTAATTGGTTGTTATCTTCGTCAGTAAGGTTGGCTCCTTCGCCTTTCACCGACATCATTGTGGTCAGGTAGCGCTGCAGGAGATGTTTCCACGTAGCGGCTGACTGGTGCATCTTCACACAGGCCGCTTCCTCACTCGTGGACGTGTAATGTTAACAGAGTGCATGATGTGTTCCAGGCGGGGCTGGCGGGTCGCGGCGCGCCGAGCGGCGTCCCGCTCCACCTTCAGACAGGCGGAGACCAGGTGAATGACACATCCACCGCCCGGCTCGGAGCCTGAGCCGGCGCAGCGGTATCTCGTGCGCGGTACTCAGTCTCCCGGCCGCTCCTACTCGTATCAGATCTAATACCTATCACATCTTGCGGATACAACGACCGATATAGTAATGGTTTGCCAGCTGCTGACTACCGAGTCATGGGGAGTCTTTCAAGGGAAACACACGGTCCCACGTTTAGTAACTCTGCAATGGGCGTCCCTAAACAGTAAAGTTAAACCGACCAGGGAGTCACCACCGAGTTTTTATATCAACATAACTGACAATCTGTCGTGGAAAACTGTCAGTTCGTCCATATATAGGCAGGTCTGCCCTAGTCTGCACTCTGCAGTACCGCGTTGTCGGGTGAAGTATCGATTGTTGGCGCCTCTCTGGCACTTGGCAGCCGCGTGGTCCCGGGCAGGTGGCCAAGCCGACCGGGACAGAAGGCTGGCGCTGTCGGTCGGCTGGTCGTGTCACAGGTGACGCCCCGCGTCTGTTCCCGACTGGACCCGGTACAACTACCCGTCCGACGCTGACGTATCCATATTCGATAGTAGTACTAGCTCATTTTGATAAAACACCACAGTCCAAAACTAGTATTAATCATAATTTTTAACCGACTTTTAACGAGGGGTCTGACTTTGAAGCGGTCAAACCTGCCCTCGCCTGACGCCTTAGCGATCGAAAGGGTGGTAACGTGTCAAATGTCGCAGTTCTAGCTTCATTAAAACGACAAAACGAAAAGTTGTTCCGCTTATTTAGTGACGATTTCACATTTTACGAGACTTCTTTATGAAAAACAACAAAAGGCCTAAAAATAATTTTGAAAGTTTGAAGTAACTTATCTCAAACCGTAGCCTAGTTTCGTGTGACGTCAGCCGGCGAGGCCTTTCATGCCCGATTTCACGGCAATAAGTTGCGCAAAACGCACGGGACGCCATTTGTGCCTTTCCCCATGAAAGCTGCGTGAGTGCGTCACAAGTCACAACCCAGCGCAGCGGTTTCACCGGTTGCATAACTTGCGCCACCGCGCCGCGAGACTCGCTCTGAACTGGCCTCAAAACTGCAATAACAGTAAAGAGAACCGGGAGACACATTCTGCACCAGGTGAAGTGAGGGAGGGAGTGCGACCCGCCGACCGGCCGTCTGCGTGCCCTCAAGGACTCTTTTACTCACCTTCCTATCTGCAGCTTGGGGAATGTTCGTGTTGCTTAAAGTTTGAATCGTGATGTGGTCAAATGCAAGCTGACGAACCCCAATGTTCTGAACATTAATATCATTTATATACAATCATATACTTATATAATAGGGGGTGTGTGTATATATGTATGTTCCCTATGGACTCCAAACGGCTGTGCCGATTTTGACGGGACTTTCACTGGCAGATAGCTGATGTTATCTACTATATAAAAATAAGTCGGGTTTTCCTTCCTGACGCTATAACTCCAGAACGCACGAACCGATTTCCACGGTTTTGCATTCGTTGGAAAGGTCTCGGGCTCCGTGAGGTTTATAGAAGTCATCTGGTGGCGAAACGAAGTTCGCCGGGTTTGCTAGTAACTTATAAAAAGTAATCCAGCTAGTACTTAATATTAACAAGTATAAATTACAAAATTTAAAAACCCCGACACTAGAGCTAATGATCTTCAAATGGCTGGATTTTCTTGTATCAAAGCTAAGAACAATCCCGGTCAAGTAACCTTTCAAACAAGAAAACTGAATAAAAATCGGTGAAGCCGTTTCGGAGATGAACGGAAAAATTAGTTTTTTGCACACACACAAACAAAGAACCTCTCACTCGAACCGTTCCGTCGAAGGTAAAAATGGGAAAGTGTGTTTGTTGTTTGTTTCTCTTTCACGCAGCGACAGATCAACGGAGTGACGTGATTTTTGCATAGAGATAGTCATAGAGAGCCGGAGAATGATAGGATACTATTATCTCGAATTTATAAACGTTTCCTGCAGGCCTAGCACGGGCCGTGGACAAATTGTCTTTCCACCGTTTTTATCCCGCGAGAAAAAGACAAACGTATCCATATTCTAGCTTTGTCGCGTCTAGGCGTGGATAAAAACGGTGGAAAGACTATTTATCCACAGCCCATGCTAGGCCTGCTGGGGGAATGTCCACTCGGGTGAAACCGCGCGGTGCAGCTAGCAATAAATAATTGATATTATTTCTGTTTCTATGGTCCGCGCCAGTCCCTGTACAGCTCTGAAGGTGATAGACATCAGAGTTCGCAACTGATAGAAATGTAGATTACCTGCATGGGCTCGGCAATCATTATTTTCCTGAAAAGGCGGTTCTTCGCCTTTTTGTTTGTTGCGGTGCTATTAGCCAATGTAGTTCTCCCGCCAAGCCACGCCGTGGGTTAGATGACAGGACATCCCTGATGTTCGTTCTAGAATCTAGAGTCGGGAGCCTGAATACTCTGCCGCTTTAGAGCATAATACGGACTGGGTCCCTTCCTTTTGTTAAAGCATCTACTTGTAGTGAAATGTTCAGTGGATAGCGTCTATACGTAGAGAGGGCTGCCTTGATGCCTGAAGACGTCCAGGGATCTCCAGAGAAGCGCACCGGACCCTAGCATTATGTCGACGCTCTCCCCGGGACAGCCAGCAGCTTTTCCTAAAATGTGCCATACTGTGAAAATAGGCTCGTTTCTATGGGTAGTCGGAGTGGGAACTCCACCAGCCCAGAGTCCACATGTCTCCTATGGATAGGCTCGTAGAGTGTCGGTACAGACGGGATACTGATGCCGCACAGTGTTGGTTGGGCGACGGGCACAGGGCAGGTGCGGTTGGTTCTGGGGTGCGTGCTGCGTTCAGTTTGCACATAGATATAGTATCGAGCCCGCACGTAGCTGACACTGTGGAGGGTTCGGCTAGAAGTGAACGGAAACCGTCGCTTCCTGCGTCACCTGCCCCTTCCTGGCTGTGTGTGGCTTCTCTATGGACAGACACGAAGCGATGATGGCGCAGTGGCTGTCGCGGTCGGACGCCACGCCACAGAGTGTGGGCACAAATCACAATCAAATTATATTGAATTTCGGGTAGCATGGTGGCACTTTCTAGAGTTTCTAGTCCTTGTCTGTCTACCACCATAAGAGGGTTAGTCTACTGAAGGTTACTCCCGAACTAAATATATCAATCTTGTTGAACGTCGGAGTAAAGGACTAAATGGTCCACTAATGTGGTTTCCTGTTCAGTTCCAGAGCATCGTGAGCGTGCCGGCTCGGGCGCCGGACCTTCTGGCGAGGGGCCACACCACGCGCCATATCACGCGCCACATCACACGCCACACCACGTGCCACTGCACGGCCAGCACCACGCGCCACATCACGCGCAGCACCATGCTCCACACCACGCGCCGCACCACGTGGCGCACCACACGCCACACCACGTGGCGCACCACGCGCCACACCACACGCAACACCACGCGCCGCATCCGCATCTACTACATACGCCACATCATCACCACATGGTGAGTAGAACATGGTTTTCTTTCTACCTCAGATTCAATTAACCTTCAGGTTACGTAGTCTATAGTTGGAACATTTTAACAACCACCGGAATTGAACCCACAAAGAGGCGGCTCCGTTCTGCGCTTCAGTTCTCTGCTGGAGACCTGAGGGGTCGCTGCAGATTATAGTAGATACCATCATTCTTAACACGGAAGTGGCCACGTGAAAGAAACCGAAGGGAGGTTGTCCAGTTCAAGATTGGTATCTAGAAATAAACTATGAGATAGTCGGGAAGAATGGACTTACGTAGGACAGATCAAAGACAGGGCAGATTCAGATAATGTGTTGTTTTCATACAGTATACAGTACAAGATGGTGAAATATCAGGACGAGTGAAAAGCATGGTTGTATAAAATAAAAAAAATTAAAATCTATGTCAAAATATTATTTTCATAATTACATGCAATTCTTTTTAAAAGTGTAGCTAGAGAGAGGGTCATCGGTCACCCGGCAGCGAGATGTGTCGACGATATTGTTGTAAGCTCAGCTCCAACCTGGCCCCGAGTAGCGAGTGAGCGCGCCAGGTGGGATATGATGAGGTACTATCAGCGATTTTTTGTGTACTGAAAATATTCGCACTTTACACTTTGGAAACTTTAAAAGACATAAACAAAGTGATTTAGAGTGAACTCTGTGGCCGCTAACCACCAGACCACTGTGATGCAGTGTGGTGCAACTCTCTGTGTTATGATTGGTGACTCACACGGACGTATAACCGGTGCTTCCAGGACACGAACCCTCTCGAGGGGCCGGTGGAAGCAACCGGTGGCGCGGGCTCCTCCGACGGGGAGCTCTCTTCGAAGCACGGCGACTCCCCGAGCCGGAAGCGGCGGCGCATCTCGCGTCACCTGTCCTCGGGCGAGAGCAACGTGTCCGCGCCCCCGCCGCCCCAGGAGCGGCACCACTACCCGCAGCCGCCGTGAGTATACCGGCAGCACCCGCCGGCCCGGGCGGCGCCTCGTCTCCAGAGTGCAGGCGGTGACGGCTCGCTTGTGTCCGCAGGCGGCGCATGCGGTACGTGAGCGGAGGCGGCGCGGTGTGGACGCACGAGCGGCTCCTGGAGCCGCACCACACGCCCCTGCTGCTCGACATCAACCCGGTAACTGCACTGACACGCTGCTTGTAACCACTATACTCTACTCACTGGCCGGCTTACTGTGGGACTTGTGAACGTTCATGACGAGGGGGTAATAACCATCGAAAGAATTCATGGCAGGGGAATAGGGGGCGGACGAACTGGAGTTGCAGTTTTGTTGAGAAGAATGATGCACTCGGCATCAACGTTTTGATAAGACCCATCGAACGCATTTATGACGAGGATTGAGGCTCACTGAACGCATTTATGACGGTATAAGGTCGATCGAGCGCGACTGCCGGAACTTGAAACGCGCGTAATATTCTGAGATCTGGTCTGAGTGTGTATACGGCGTGGTGATGGTTTCAGATGTCGCTGCGCGGCGCGCGGCTCGGGCTGGGCGGCGCGCCCTGGCACCGCGACCACACGCGCACACAGGTACCACACACCACACACCACACCATCCCACCCGACAGCGTACCACACGTCCGGTCCGGCCTCACTCATATTACATGGGTCACTTCTCAATCGCAAACAAAAACTCATCGAAGTAATCGAATTTATTTGAACCGTGTACTATGAGCGTTACCTCTCGTCTCTACGATAGAGACTGGATTCTCATGACAGCGAGAGTGGGGCTCTCGATGCCACGAAGAAGCGATCCTATACACATGCCAACATATTCAAACTGACATGATAAAATGTATCGCACTTTCGTAATGTTGGTTTCATTATAATAATATGACCACTCGAAGCATACTTCGAGCTAATTTGGTCCACCAAAGGCGACTTTATTGATATATCACTAAATCGTCATTGCGGGCGTTCTTTTAATATACGGAATTCGAAAATTGTTTGCATTGTTTATGTTATATTTTGTTTTCGTTATAATATTTTGAATGGAAATATCTGAAATTGAACAATTTGTCAGCAAAATATTCAAAAGTACTGTTAGCAAAATATTGTTTAATGTAAAGGTTCTATACTTTATACCGGTCGCAATGTTCAGTTAGGTGACGGTGACAAGAAAAAGCCAATCCTAGCTATGTGTTAATGTGAGAACATGTGAACGTGTTCCTTCACATGACACACTCCGCTACAGCCTGGTTGTGCGCTCACTACCAGCAATACCACTAGTATAGGCGATAGGCATATTGACTGATATCATCCACACTCTGCATCGAACGATACCAACATTTGAGACAGTTATCAACAAATTTCCAAGTGCAATATGCAAAATCTGTTAGGTTTCTCAAACAAACTCTCCCACATTACAAGTAAACATGTAGTAATAGGTAAATTGTTCATAAATATTGAAGAGATATGACCATTTCTTCATGATTTACGTGTAGTTCTGACATGAATCTCAAGGATGCGGATTAAATAGTGATAGCTACGATGATAGATAAACTCAATGCCTTAGTTTGTAAAATGTTACTGTTCCTTGTTAGATGTAAGTTAGTTTAAGTTACGTATAGTACAGCGTGGGACGACTAAATCTCACACAGTCAGAGAACGGATTTTTTTATCTGAGTCTAACTTATTATATACACATTGGCGTAGCTACGTTTTTGTTGTGGAGTCAGTCTTCACTATTTGACGCTGGTCACTTTCGTGTCATGTTTTTTTGACAACCACCAAATTTGCTGAGTAGCATGCTTACTGGTATGAGGCTATGAGCGTTGCCTCAGCTGCGCCAATGACGATAGAATATGTTAGACAATTCACGTACACAAGTGTATGTTCTGCCGAATATCGGAGGTATGTGATCAGTATGGAAGTGTGAGTGGTGAAGTATGTGTGCGTCGTCCCTAGCTGTGTGTACAAGCGGCGCCCGCGCAGGTTGGGGCCGTAGCCGCGCCGATGGCGGCAGAGCTGTGGGCGCCGCCCGCCGCTGTACTGCCGCCGCTGCCGCTGCGCTACCAGGTACCCCGCCCGCCCTACTCCACCCTAGGACGGTACAGTGCCGCCGTCGCCGCCCGCCCCACGCAACAATACGCAATACTTCCAAGTCTCGGTCACAGAACACGTTATACACGTAACATGTGAGAAAAATCTGTAAAAATTGAGAACGCGATCAATCGCAAGACCTTAAACTTGACCGCAGACTTAGCTTTTTTGAAAACACAACGATTCTAGCTATTCATACAGTGTTCAATTTAGTATATTTTTTATGAATAACAAAACAAAAGTCAGAACAGTATTAGTACACAGTGTGTATATTGCGTGGAGGGCGGCGGCTCGCTCGGAAGGGAAGGTTTGCTTTGTCATGTTTGAATGTGAATAGCTCCCGAGTGGTCGTCCGGCTTTGGGTCTACGGCTGCGTCCGTCACTAATCGCTTAACACGATCTCCGCATCTAGTACATCATTCAAGCTTCTACATTATCTATCCGTTGGGTTGTAACCCGTGTGGTGGCTCTCTCGTCCCTGCCGGGGCTTCCTCCGTGTAGCGCAGCGCCGGGGTGTTGTAGGCGAGTGCATGCTGAAACCACTATATCGTCTAAGTATCGCACAAGTCGTGCGAACGACGCTTGTTCCCCGCGCCCTGTGTCCACATCTCTAGCCCACAGGCGCACCTCTAGTCCGTATTAACGCTAATTTGTACCAAAACTTGTAATTAATACTGATATCTATGGCTGGAAATGTTTGCTTGTTCTAACTTGTATCTGATAGAAACCTTTTAATGGCTCTAGTCGGTCAAGTTTTGAGTTCGATGGAATTATTTATTGATTTTTATTGTGTAGTGTTCGAACAAGCCTATCGATGTTTTTTATGTTTTCGTAATGAGTAGTTTCCAGTTAAACGATTATTATTACCTGAATAAACCCTTGTTTCCTCCGGTTGCGTTGGGTTGTAAGCATGCAGTGATCACGACACGAGCTCCCGGAGTAGCGGAATCTCACCGTTTCTTTTTATTAGCAGACGTACACAATGAATATTTATTTCAAAGCTTGTAACATTATAGAAGTCACTGCAAACCCTTTATCTTGCAATACCGTCAGCTCGCTCCTTTGCTTAAGTTTCTTTGGATATTGTGATTGTTAGCGATAATATTTGAACTTTGTTAATATTTTGGTGGTTTCTGGATGTGTGTCAGTAAATAGTTTGACCAAGGTGTCGCGTGGTTTGGCGCTGCTTGGTCGCCGAGTTCAGTCGGGCTCCTGCGTTTGCATTCAGTACTCGCTCTTTCTTAGCTCATACTTTGATTATGACGGTTTTCTCCTTTATTTGTTAATATTATAGTTGAACTGGTGCCGTGAGCGGATTTAAAAGACTACTTTTAAATCCGCTCGCTACGTTAAAGTTAAACTTAGCTAAAAACAAACAAACATAACAATGAACTCTGTACGATAACGTTATTTTCATGAATGTTGCACGGCACTGGTACAACCCTTGTTAGAATTAAATTTTGGCGTGCTTCTGATCTTTTAGCTTAACAGCATCGAACGTTCTCACAACTGTAAGCTAACCTCCGTCGAGTTGACGCCACGCCTGGAGTTTTAAATATTAAAGCAGCAACCCATCACCCGAGCTTACGATTTGTTATAATTTGGTGACTACATTGTATCGATGTTACGAATTAGTTGGGGAACCATATCCTCGAGAGGAAACGTCTTGTAACTAACACTGATTCCATATATATAATACATAGTATACTTAAAAGATTACTGATTAGGACCCTGACGTTCGGTAATATTCATACAAACATACTAGTATAATAAATCAATACAAATATAATATACAAAAAGTATCAATTTTGAAAAATTTAAAATAGAATTTGATCTCCATTTCAGTTACTGTATCTTGTCAATTTAAATGTTTAACACACCAAGCATCAAAATCATACGAGTAGTTTCCGAAAACAGTCACTTGTACGTTTGTACGACAAAAGCCAGAATGTTGAGTGTATGTATCTGTATCGCAGTAAGAAAGGGCATCAGTATTGTTCAGGGCGCGTCCTGTCAAGGAGCCACGTGTATGTGAAGTGAGCACCGACATGCATGCCGTTGCCGGGAGAGTAATGCGACGCGGCGGAGTAATGTGTCGCTTGCGCCCGCGCCGCGCCGAGTTAGCTAACATACCTATAGCATTCTACGCTCGTTTTCTTTATAAGATAATTATGTTTATATCTATACTGTTATGTACCGGGCGCTGCTTCAAACCTTGCTACTTTTGATGCACAATATTTAGAAGCTTGTTATTTAACTCCCTAAGTGTTGGATCAGCGTCCGAATTGTAAACAAGTTATTTATTTTAACTAGTGTACGGGAGCGGTGACTAACCCCCTGCGGTCTCACTGATTCAGTACAGTCACATATTTAACTACTGACCATTGTTTCGAAAACATTCACAAGTACCCGCAGCTTGTTCGCGTTGACGTGGAGTCGCTCAGTGAGATCCGCAAGACTGTTCACGTTTAGTTCGTCTCTGTGACTTGTTCTGACACATCCGCTACTTTGAGCACTTGTCATGTTAGCGACTCGACGGCTTGGCTCGTGTGAATGCTGCCTAGGAACTCTTCGCAAACCTTACCCCCTTTTAATAAAGCTGACATCGGTTTGCGTCGAGTTCCCGCGGTAGGGAGAGCTGACCGCTAGACGCAGTGTGACTAGCGAGGTGGCGGTAGGCTGCATAGAGTGTGCGTCACGTGACATGTAATACATAGAGAGTGCACAGTGCTTGATGACATTAGGTACGCGTGGAGACGGCGCACGCACGGCCGCGTCTAATGACGTGATCGATGGCCATTCAGTTCGCGCGTGCTGGACGGATCTTCCTGCTGATTGGTCCTCGATCACGCGTCGGGTTAACCGATCAGAAGCGCTCGGCCGCGTGTCGCGACCGCTCCACATTCTAATACCATTCAGTTGTCGATGTTTTATTCATTCTTACACTTTCCGGACCGACTCTATTTTGAATTTTGTATTTATTTCATTAAAAAAGACACATGATTTTAACAAAGTTTGCCGAAGCGCTGACGCCATATTTCATGTAACACTGGTGACGTAATCATACATACGTGTAGGCATAGGCTCGCATGATACTAAACCGAGAGTGCAACTGACTAGTGGCGTCGCGTGGCGTCGGTGCTCGGCGACCGCATGCAACACTCGACTCATACGTTTCTGTACATACGTACTGCGCAATATCTAGTCTGTGTACATCTATAGAACTCACGGGCTCTACTAAAATAATGTTGGCCGTAGTCAGTCACTGAAGAGTCCGCTTAGCTTCCGGTCGATAGCGACCTCCCAAATATTTTGATTAGCCTACTAACCCCACATTTTACTGTTCGTGTACCGCATGCCTCGATTTTCCACACTTTTCGAAACCCTGTGAATGTGTTCCGTGTTTCTGAGTGTACGACGCGCAGCCGTCGAGCGTCGCCCGATGCGTCGCCAGTAATGCCGCGGTCGTGGAGCCCGCGCTCTGCTGGCGACACGTTGTCCGATGCCTCCGACGGTCGTGTCACACCGTTTCTTTACAATTTTGCCGCTAGCAACTCAAGCTTTGTTATTCAGTAGATTTTGGAATTACGAGAGAAATATTTGGCTGGTCGCTTTCATAATAGAAGTTGGCTGTTTCCTGGAGATGCTCTTGTTAATGTGGACTGATGACACAGTGTGAGGGCCGTACCGTGTCCGCTGCGGGCATTGACCCTTCACCGCGTGACGCGAACACTCGCTGCATTTTACATTTTCTCGTTCTAAAACTGTGCCTTATTATTTTGTAGTCACGTTTATTTATGTAGGTATATAATTATTATGTATTTTTACCACACACGTATTATTTTACTACTAATTATGAATGCTTACACACGACTCATCAGTGCCCCCCTACGGGATATATCAGAGGAATCGACATTGTTTCTGTGCCCTTCACTCTCGTGAGTGATCGGTGATAGAAACAATATCCATTGTCCAGAATGAGCTCCAAAGCTTGATAATATTACTGAACCTATAATGCTAAGATTAAATTTTAAATCAATATGCTACATACTTCGATTTCATTTTCAAATAGCTCCACCTCGCCTATATACAATATACATAATTATGATATTTTTCCACTATATTGTATATATATATATGTGTGTGCATAAATACTTATTTGATCAAATCTATCTATATTAATATCAATGTTTGTATTGAAATTGTATGCCCTAGTCGAATGCTATTTTTATTAATTTATTTAATAAAAGGTAATATTTAATTATTTAATAAACATAATATAGATTGATGCAAAATTTGAAGCCAAAAACATATTTTGATATTACCATATTCACCCCCCTAGGACGAGAAAATAACGCTGTATCCGAACTATTCATTCTTCGATTAATACTTGCTGTTCATTTATGTTACCCTGGTACTTGGTTTTAATGTTTTACGAACTTACCTTCACACGCAGAGATCGAATATCACACGGCACACTTCGTGTTGTCAGTTACAACTCTGTTCCGAGAAACAATGTTCCGTCTGTCGCGCCTCACCCTGGAGGACTGTGGGATGAGGCCGTTCCACGAATGCGAAGAGGAAGTGTTATATTCGAGCTCAACAGATCCACGCGCGAGGGAAGCCCGGGGAGTATGCTCTTTAACTGTGGGGTCAATATTGTATCAACGACAAAATACTCTTGTGTAACAGTTGTATCAAAAATATCAGTAATTCTAAAGAGTAGAAGTTTGAAAAATTACACTTTATATAAATACATGCCAAATGTTATTTTACGTTTGTCATTTAATTTGAGTATTCATGGGAGGGAGGGGCACCGTACTGAACGACCAACCGGTCAACCAACACGTCGGACAACTAAAGCTGGCACGTTCACAGTACTCACACTAATGCAAGATCATTATATACTACTAGCGACCCGCCCGCTCGGCTTCGCACGGGTGTAATTTACGTGCAAAGCCGGGGCGAACACTAGTTATATATATAAACCTTCCTTGAATATGTATCTAACTGATGGTGAAAACTGCATCAAAATCCGTTACGTGGTTAAGGAGGAGTTAGCGGCCATACAGACACACAGACAGACGCGGAAAGCGACTTCAATTTATACTATGTAGAGATGATTAAAAATAAATGATTCCAAAATTGGAAATGCTATAATATTAAAATACGTGAGTAGGTTAGCGATAATAATTTTTATAACAATAACACAATATCGTGCATCGCTTGACACGTGACTGACGCTAACGTACGAATGCAAAAAAGACCACTCTGTGTTTATAAACATTAGCAAAAGCAAAACTATAACTATCTCCTTCATATTCAGAAGCTCAACCGCGCGCGACAGAGACGGACAGACTTTTCATGATGCGCATGCAGCGCGACTTCTTACTGACAGACTACACAGACAAGCGCAACGTGTAAATGTGTTGAAGGTGCCAGCTATAGTGACCGACCTCCTGTCCGATGATTGGTATCAGTGATGTCTGCCTGTCGGCAAGTACAGAGCACTCCCCGGCTCCCCCCGCCCCGCGCCCCGGCCGGCAGTGAAGTGTCCGTGTGTGTGTAGATGGGGTCGGTGTACGCGGGGCTGCAGTACCACGGCGGGTTCGCGCCGGCGCCTGCCCCGCGCGGACCCTTCGCCTCCCCGCCGCACCACTACCTGCCCGCCGCCGCCGCGCAGGTACGTACCGGGCCGCGTGCCGGTCACCACGTGTCGTGTCGTGCAGCGTGGTGACACATGTTGTGTTGTGTCCGCAGCGCGCGGAGGGCGGCCGGCTGGACATGGTGGGAGCGCACGCGCACGCGCACGACGGCGGGCTGTCTCCGCTGGCGGCGCCCGAGCTGCACCACGCGCACCACGCGCCGCTGCTGCTGCACACCGAGGTAACTAGCCGTCAGCACCGGCCCGGGACCACCAACTACTTCCACTCTGATAGTTCGCCGCACACTCTCACTGGGTGTAAGGGACATGCTCCCGAAGACTGGTGACAGTGCTGGTGACTACTGATTCGCTATGACACCCGCTGGCTGCGAGTGAGAAGCGTTACTTATTGTTATATCGTGTGGTGTTCCAGGCACGCGGGGCGCCCATCGAGCTGATGGCGCCGCACCACGCGCGACACGCGCTCTCACACCACCACGTGAGTCTGCATTATATACACACACACATCCATATACCGAATGTATATGTAACCATCATCATCACCACCACCAACAGCCCTAACTGGTAGTATAATCACAATGAACAGTTCTTTTGATTGAAATGCTTCCAGCATGTCCCCACGATGTGGGGTGCGGGAGCCGGGCCGCTCTGTCTCCGGACGCTGCGCTCCCCGTGTCCCAGCATAGTTCATCTGTGTACGATGTTTGTGTGTTTGTGTGCAGCGTCGCAGCGGCGTGGGCGTGGGTGCGGGCGCGGCCGTGGGTGTGGGCGTGGGAGTGGGCGCGGGCGGCGGCGGGTCCCGCGCGCGGCCCTACGTGCGGCACGCGCAGGCGCAGCGCTGGCCGCACCACCCCATACACCACATACACACGCAGGTAGCGACCTCCCCGCCCCGAGCCGGCTCGGGTGCGTCGTACGTATCACTGTATTGCTGGGAGGACGAGGAGTCATACGTTTGTCTGTACCAGTGGTATGTCCTGCAGAGCGGCGGGCTGGTGGGCGCGCACGTGTCGGCCGCGCTGGCGGTGGCGCCGCCGCTGTCGCTGCCGCCGCCGCCCACCTACCAGGTGTTCCTGAACCTGCTGGCGATGTTCCCTCTCTCGCCGTACGGCGGCGAGCCTCGCTCCGAGGGCGGCGACTCGCCCGAGACGGAGAACTACGAGGCGCTGCTCTCGCTCGCGGAGAGACTCGGCGAGGCCAAGCCGCGCGGGCTCGCGAGGCACGAGATCGACCTGCTGCCCAGCTACAAGTACTGCGAGCAGACACACCAGGGTGAGTGCCGACACACTGAGAGGCGCCCGATGTGGAGGCGTGCCGCGTGCTGTGTGCACTGTAAACTGACAACATGTCGCGGGGTCGTTCCTCGACTGCTCGTTGTATAGTGCGGTCTCCGACCTCAGATCGATATCATCTAGGCTTTTACCAGAACTCAGTTGGCTTATACTGACAGCAAGAAAACCTGAGTCAGAGCTTCAAGAAACCCAGTCTGAGTAACATGATACCAGGACCAGGCGACGTGAACTACAGTACATATACATACTGAAACGCCACAAGTCTGGACATTCTTAAACCACGAAGTTTGCCTTCTGCGTGGTTACTTCCTTCAATTTTACCATAAGTCTGTACCAGTTCTCTAGTTACATAGTAATGTTGTGTAATGTGTGTGTACAGGAGAGCAGTCGCTGTGCGTGGTGTGCATGTGTGAGTTCGAGGCGCGACAGTCGCTGCGCGTGCTGCCCTGCGCGCACGAGTTCCACGCCAAGTGTGTCGACAAGTGGCTCCGGGTGAGTCCCCTATACTGTACCGTCCCTACTATTGAAAGCGTAGGTAGCTTCGAACTGTAACATTGCAACCCCTCTACCGATTTTGCCTTTATCACAACCCCACGACCGATTTACTTCTTCCTTTGCCTGAGTTATTTGACTGTATGATTGGTGTGTTGCTATTCGTGTGACAACTTGTTTCCTCGGCCAGCGTTCTGAGTCGCCTCCTCTCGTGTTTCAGTCGAACCGCACGTGTCCGATCTGCCGCGGGAACGCCTCGGAGTACTTCAACAACTCGGAATGACTCACCGCCGCGCCCGCTCTGCTGCTCGCCCGCATCATATGGGAGAATATACTGTACGATGCAGGAAGGAGTCTTATACATACAGACAGAAGGAAGGAAGCTACGAGAAGGATTGAGGACTCCGCGCTAATGGCAAGCGCATCATGCCTTCTAGAACCATATCTAAATTGTCCGCTGTTTTCTATCAGTTCCATTCGACAACTCGCCGGGTTTACTTGAAGTGACAGATAGAGATAACTCATTGCTTGTACGAGGTGGCACAAATATGAATGCCCAGGTCATAGGATGAACCACGTCGGATCTTCTAGAAGTATGGCTCAAATAAAAGAAGTATCTTATTTAATGTGATGAAATTTAGCCATGAAGGTTTACAGGATCATGAAAGCATGGAGCACGTCAAAAAATTGCTTCATTCAGGATCCCTTATAAATACATCAATTTCAGAGAAACGGAAAGAGAACCATTCTAACCAATCTCGTGATCCGTTGGGAATTAGGATATGGTCTGTTGATGTCATTTTGTTATTGTGGTCCGTTGAGAAATACCCTGATACTGAGAGATGGTTCAAGCTGTACTGGTCGGAGAAGTATATGTCAAATATTATCAGTCAAGAAGACGAGGATGTTTCACGTTTTATAAAATATTGTTTAAAAGTGAAAGTTTGCTATCAGTTCCAACTCACAGAAATGATAATAGAATTTAGTTGGATGCGTACGTCGTAGGAGACAACAAGTGTATGCCATGCCAACCTACATGCCACGTCTAGCGATCCGTGCCGAACAAACGTTGATCTGTTGCCCTTAAGGAGTGTTTTCACTTAGTATTCCGAACAAACATTCGATCGGTCACGAGTAAGAACACATTCATAGCAAACGAACTGTGTATCAATTTTCAATTTGTAGTTTTGAAAAGATGGTTGTTTTGTAAGTGAAAAAGTAGCTTTCTAATGATATATTTCTCTGTGACGCTATACAGTGTTTACTTACAGTTGGTATTGCAGCGAGACTTAAGGCCAAAAATTATAATGAAGCAGTTTGTCCACGTTATTCTGTATTTAGCGTTTTGTATCGATTGTTACACCGAATGTTCGTTCGCGACAATTAAAGGCGCGACTATAAGCAATATTGTGAAAGAAGCGACAGATGCGCGCGGCCGGAACACTCGCGAACATTGCTTTAAATGCAGGGTTCTTTGTTTTGCTACGGAACCCTAAACATTAAGGAGGATAAAAACCTAGAAACATTACTGTGATACATACAGCAGAATTTTGAATGTAATACCACGAATGAGGACTCGTTTAAGATTTGTCCCTTGTGTAGTGTAACACTGAATAAGCAGCCTTACGTTACGTTAGGGCTTGTGCGCTGACATGTTGACAGTTCCAGGGGACTCACAGTTACGAAACGTATAACAAACGCGCACAGAGTCGTTTGTCATAATATGAACACCCTTGAATTGTTACAGTTACTATCTATTGTGTGTATCACGGCGTGTAATGTTCGCGAGCGTTCGGCGCGCGCCCAAACAAGTTACCTGCGACCACAAGTATCTCGTGTTAAATATAACAAATACTACTCGTAAGTTAGTTTAGTGTGCGTGCGTGTACATATGCGTGTCTGCGTGTGTGTGTGTGTGTGTAATGTAAGCTAGTGTGTGTGTAGGGCCAGTTTATTTAGTTTCCGCGCGCGTATTGTTGTGTTATCTCGCGGGCGCGGTGTTTATTTGTGACTACCCACAGTCCGATTATCTTATCTGTCTAGTTGAGAGAAGTTACCACCATATTTCTATACACAAGTATACTAAAAGTGAAAGCAACGACCCGACTGCAAAAAGTAGCTCGTGACATGGAGTCGTCACATGTCGCACTACACACCCTGCCCAGCTGCCCAGCTGTGGACTCTACCCAGCTGTGGGTTCTAGGACCTCATATGAAATGAAATAGTTTATTGTCCAGGTTTGCTTCCATAACTTATTACTCATGTAGGTACATACAAATATATAACAGAACAAGTGTTTTTATAGAAATCACGGCATAGAAAACTGCTTATGATAGAGTCTAACATTTGGAAACAAAATTTCTGAATTAGTCTGAACGGATTTTGCGAAATTCCACCTTTAAATGGGTGAAATCAGCCTCTAAAGTTTGTATGGACATGAAAATAAAAAGCTCATGCTACACTAGTGAAACTGTTTCTATATTAATTATACAAAATAAAGAAACTCACGTCTCAGGATTTACCGAAAATCATCCCCTCTTTGCTATTTAGCTTTTGACACAAACACTCTTACTTCTATAACGGTTCTTGTAAGATAAACACTCCCTCTTTCTGAGCAGTCGGGTAAACCCGGCAGGCTACTGGCTCCCTCCACTTGTCAGATGAGTCGGTGGAGCTGTACATGTGGTGTGGTGGAGGTGGACACCGGCCGCGCTGGTTCGTTACTTGCACGAGTCCGTGTTGCGCTGTGTGCCGTAATGCAATGTGTAATGTAACACGAACACTGGAATATGTTCGCGACGTTGAACACTTCATAAGAACGTCCTTAGCGAACGTATTCTATGGGAAATGTTACAATGCGTGTTACATTACAGTTACGTTATGATGGTCAGTCTGTTCGCAGCTTAAGGGACCGTCCATTAATCACGTGATGTTTTTTATAGCATTTTTAAACCCCCCCCCCCACCCCCCCCCCCCCCCCTCTCCCTTGGTGATACGGCGGGTCAAGGTCACACACTCAGCTTAGAACTCGCGCGTTTGTTGAAAAATAAATACACTTGATATCTTACTACACTCCCCCCCCACTTGCTAACCCCCCCCCCCCCTTACAAGCCTCACGTGATTAATGGACGGTCCGTAATGTGTAATGTTTTCTAAACAAGACATGAAAGTATTTGTATTCTGCCAACATGTTGTCTTGTATCTGCTGTAACAACTCGAATCCTGAAGCAAGTTTCTGCTTGCAAGAAAACTTGCGAACATTTACTGTTGCATGCGAGCACTGGCGCTAGCTGTGCGGCTACCTCGCTCGCATCAGTGCTTGCTGCAAGTCACTTGTGCAATATATTATGGCAAGTTGTTGTTACTGTAAACTTCCCTTGATAATGAAAGAGGTACTTTTCTATTAACTCGGTCGGCGAATTAGCAAACCTTCGCTTATAACATTATCGGATACCGTCGTGATATTCCCGTGAATATCCTCGCTATGTTCGAGAAAAGTAATATACAAGCCTTGTCGGCAATCAAGCGTTGATTGTCTCACACGTTGTGGCTTCGTCTATGATCACATCATCAACCAACAACAACCAAAGGAGGGAGGGTTATTAATTAGGTTTTTTTTTTACTTCAGAACTTTATAATTTAAAAACAGATTAGGTGTTTTTTTTTTATGATATAATAATAAATGTACTTTCTGATTGGTCCCACAGAAATGTCATCAAATCGGTTCAGTTGTTGGTTTTTTAATCAAAATAACTACAAAAAAAAAAACATCCAAGTAATAAAAATTGCGTATTCACTAGTTTTGAAGTTGTTTTTTTTTGTTTGATAATTGTTGCTTGCCGTTTCTCTAATATAGCGAGGATATTCCCGGATTCACCTGAGAATTAACAAATGCATATTGTTACACGTTTGAGAAATATCTTAGTTAGAATGTTGGTGAGCATGTATGTTTGTAAGTCGATGGAGTTAGTAGAGAAGAGAAGAGAAGAGAGTTGTTATAAAGTTTGCAATACTGAATAGTTTGTTCGTCATATCGTTTCTGTGATTTTATCGAAAACAAATAATAGTGTTAAATTACTTTTGTTAAATATTAATTGTCCAAAGTGAACGTAGGTTGTGTTGTCCGGCTCGGCGGAGTCCTGCCGCGGCTCGGGGCTGCCGCTACTGTCGCAACATGTCGCAACATGGCGCAACATGGCGCGACAGACAGCAGCTTCCTTCCTCCGCCCACCTGGCTCCCTCCACGCTGGCGTCGGCCTATACAGACCTATTACAAGATGCAATCGTTACATATATGGATTTACGGGCAAAAAAACAAAAAACTAAGCCAAACAAGTAAACCATAACATTAAAACTGTTTATTTCATGTTGGTAATTTAACGAAATCCACTCTCAAACTTCCTTCCGAGATTATTATGAAAAACTACTTTTGTAAGTTGGATGTAATACCTTGAGTTTTTCCAAAATTTCAAGCCGTTAATTTAAATAGATCTATTTATTAAAAAAAAATACTATAGATCTTTCTATTAGATAGAATCAGAACGCCAAAAATCCAGTTTTTTTTTCCTTTTAAACAGTTTTCGTTAGAAGTTAGAAATGTTACCAACATAGGAGAGTTGAGTCGCGGAAAAATATTGACCAATAGAAGCGTCCAAAATAGATATCCAAGTGACGTCATACCAATTTCGTGCAAATCTATTGGTTGACTCAGGTTGGTGGATACCGTAACCTGCACCCGCGCGAGTCGCCAGCACCATACATGGTGACATCCCTTCAGTAAAGTCGAACTCGTACAACGGCTATGGTGATCAGGCCGCGGATGTTGAGAGTAGCGTGCGGGCCGAGCCGCGCGCGGACACTAGTGTCGCGGCGCACGCCATGTGTAGAGTAGTGCGCTCCGTCCGACCGCGGCACGGCTTCTGACGTCCGCAGCGGAGATCTCTCCACACTGGGCCCTGATTCCGTAACTTTAACACGCACGTAACGCGCCACGTTAAGTTAACCTCTTAAAATTTGGACTCTATTCCCTGGGAATAAAGATCAACTTTTAGAGGTAAACTTAACACGGCGCGTTACGTGCGTGTTTGTAGTTGCAGAATCAGGGCCCAGGTTGTTAACAATATGGCGCTCCGCCATCTCACTCGCACATTTGATGTAAAATTTCTATAATATGGAGAATGTTCTTTGTTTAAGTACAAAGGTATATCAAACAAAGAAAATAAAAAAAGCCTTACTTATTACTAATTATCACTAATATAATAAAAAATCAAGAACAAGATGTCCGTGTGGTAAAGTGCCAAGAACGCTGGCTGCGTCCCCGCGTTCAATTACCAATCAAAATTAATGTCTTCTTTTGAAAAATGTGCTTCGGTCATTGTGCGTAGTTAATATTAAAAAAAAAAAAAAATTTATATTTTTTTATTATGACCACAATAAATGGGAAATTTTAACAGTTTATTCTGGTTATTATAAAAATAAAATATATTAATGTTGTAAAATAACCGAAGCTTATTTTTCAAAAGTATACGTTAAATAAACATGAAATGCGCGAGCGAGATGGCTACACCCGTTGTTCTGGATGTCAATTATTGGAGATGTTGTTAGGTTAGCGGCGTGTGTCGGACGGAACCTGTGCCATGAAGCATACCTCCCAGCGGCGCGCGCGCACTGTCCCGGCGCAGTGACCTTGTTGTGACGTGCCACGTCGCGCGCGCCGCCTGTTACTTAGTGCGTGCGGCGCGGGCCGCGGCGGGACTAGTACAAGGACTGCACACTACCACCCGGTCAACTTACTAATACTTGGTTCCACGTTAAGTCCGGACTTTTATTGAAATATCCGCCGTTATGCGAGTTTTGAATGTCGCTGTGGCAGCCCTAGTATCCCGGCGTGTCCCGGCGTGTCCCGGCGTGTCCTGGCGTGTCCCGGCGTGTCCCGCGCCGTCTCCTTGTATATTATTTAGTTAGTTTAATTGATATTATGTTAACGTTAACATATCGGTTTAGTGTCGTGTAGTGGCTAACGTGCATTTCTCATTGTTAAGGCGCGGTGCGGGGGCCGCAGATACCATACACTCGCTCTTAAGGCTCAGAATATGGCGCGCCCCTATCTCAGTAGGTAGCACATTTGATTATTTTTTTAAATATAAAATTTCTGTTTAGTTATCAAAAATGTGTTTGTCATTTTGCGAAGTTAATATTTCATATTATAAAAAATTGTTTTAATATTTTTTATAATAACCAGAATAAATGGAAGAAACTGTTCCATCCCATTTTTGGTCGTCATAATAAAATATGTTAACGCAAAATTTTTTTTAATATATATTTTGAAATATTAACTTCACAAAATGACCGAAGCACATTTTTCAAAAGTAGACTTTAAAAAAAATATTTGCTCGATTGATATATCGGCGCGATATATTCTGGGCCTTAACACATGGTTTTGTTTGACGTGATGGACTTCTTTTGTGTGTTGAGAAGTTCTGTTCAATATTTAGCAAAGAATTTAATGTTCTGAAAACTAGTTCCGATGAATTATAATGTATTGGAAAAAGTGAATCCAGCATCAACTCGCCTGTGGTCCCCGTGGTGTGGGCCCCGTACTGAGGGCCCCGTGCTGTGGGCTCCGTGCTGAGGGCCCCGTGCTGTGGCCCCCGTGCCGTGGTTAAGGGCTTCTCTATTATAATTTGTACGCCTTCAATTTGTATTATTTGTTTGTTTTAATCACTGTTTTTGGTTATTTGCTGAATTATTTTTACTTTTGTCTAAACTAAGTTAAGTTTTGTTTAAATCTATCGTTGTAGTATTACGAGGTATCTATATGAACTCTACTGATGCAAGTTATCTGTTTGTTTATTTCTTGTGCTCAATTATGTATTTTTTCTTGTCCGTGCCTCCATTATAACGTTCTTATAAAATAAATGTATAACGGTTTTATTTTTGTAGTTTTTATTTTATTTAATTTCCTCTACTTTTTTGCTGACTTTAAAAAAGAAGGTGGTTCTCAATTCGGTTGAATAATATTTGTTTATTTTTTAGATAATATTTTTTTATTTTATTTGAAAGGGTGTACTGTCAGTTTGATCATGTAGAAATTTCATCTAATTTAGTTTTTAACTCAAAATAACCGGAAAAAATATGTCATCCAAATAAACGAAATAGCGAATTTACTAATTTTTAAGTCGGTTTTTTAATTTAATAACTAATTAGCAAGCGTTCCATCACCGTTTTTTTTATTAGTATGATTATTTTAGTGTTGATGAGTTAGTGTCGTGTTTACACTATGCAAGTACTGGTTCGTCTGTCTTGTGAAAACACGCTTAATAATAATATTACTCTAATTATATTTGATACGTAATTGTCAACTGTGACGTCCTCACATGAAACTAGTGTAAATAGTACCTCGTGCTGAAACTATTTGAAAAATAATAAATTCTAATCCATTGTATACTATATAATAAAACTTTAAACGTGTTGATGCCTTTGTAATATTGTGTAAGTACACGGTTTGTACAAATATTTGTTCTTGATGTATTTGCCAAAATATTAGCGTTGTTTGTTCGAGTGCACGCGCCGGGGAGAGCTGACCGAGCGAGTGCAGCGCAACCAACTTATCTATACAGACATATATATATATATATGTATATATATAATTAATTTTTTATATATATAAAATATATCTGTGTATATAGTTCTATATCTGGGTGTTAATATCTATTTAAGTATGTATTTAAACCTATATATGTATGTATATCAGTTTCTGGCAGCCATATCACAAGCTTTGCTTAGTTTGGGGTCAGATGACCGTGTGTGCAAAAATGTCCCGAATATTTATTTATTTATTTTATAAGTATATAATTTTATATATTTTTTTTGGTATATATAATTATATACCTACATCTATACAATCTAACTGAAATGTAACATGAAAGGGCTGACATAATATAGTGAGTATAACATAACGCGTGCATTCACCTTGAAAAAGACCGTCTAATGCGGTTGAAACTATAGTCGGAGTGACCGGCTTAATCTTACGTGAGTGATTACCGTGTAATATAAATAAAATGAGTATAACACTGTTTTAAACTATCACGTTTGTTTCACTAAAGTTATATGATTATTTACGGGATATCACAACCTTACCTTACCACGGTAAATATCCCGTAAATAATCATATAACTACAGTATGTGCATAGATAAGCTGGTTGCAGTGTATGTCTGTCACGTGTTGTGTATATACACAGTCCAGTAGAGCGTGTACATAGCGACTGTGTGTTGTATCATATATATACATACATAGGTATCTAACAAAGTATTTTTGCATGATATATTTTATTGAATATTGTCGAATGTGTGTAGTTAAAGATGCAGTTTACTTTTGTAATGATTGTTGGAACTTACTGTTTAAATAACTTAGACATTTCAAAATTATCAACCGATGATGGCTGAGCGGTAGCATGTGCGCTTTACAATCTGATGGCACCCAGTTCAATCCTCGGCCCTGCACCAATCATTTAGTACTTCAATAAATGATGTGCAGTTTTGATGCCATCGCTTGACAACGGTGAAGGAAAACATGGTGAGGAAACCGTACATGTACAAGAACCTCAACAGTTCAAAGACATATGACATTCACCAACATGCACTGGGCCAGCGTGGAGGATCCATGGCCCATCCTCTGAGAGAAGCCAGCAACGGGAAAATGACAGGTCATGATAGAACAGATTGGTTGCATTTTTTTATTGTCTATAACTTTTAAATAGTAAATCCTAAATTGTAGAACAACAGTTTAAATATAAATATTACTATTGAGCTTTGAATCTATATATCTATTTCACTGCTTTGTCGCAAAACAAAATGGTTATAATTTACTTACCTCCAAAAGTGAACTGCATCGAACATTTCCAGAAAGTGTAACGTTTGTGATTAGAGCACGCGTTGTGCGGCGCCCGAGGGCGGCGCCACTTTGCAATAACTTTTCTATATGACAGTTAAATTATATTTATTTAAAAAAACAATTGTAAAGAGTAGGATGTCGGTAGTGGTGTATGGTGTGCTATACATTGTGCCCGTTTTTATATATTTTCATTTGACACTTCGTACTATAAAGGATTTAGGAGGAAGTTTTTCTACAATAATTATGACACTTTGCTATTTTTTCTAGTTAAAATAGCTGCGATATTGTAATTTGACTTGTTGCTAATGATCTATGTGTAATGGTACTTGTGTTTGCTTATTCTAACGGATATATTCTGATTTGGTACGTTTTGGGCACATTTTGTGTTGAGATGGAAAGTGAGCAAGGTCCTGGGGCCTTACGGACAACAGCTAATTGCGGCACCTAATCCGCTCAGTTGGAAAATCACGCGACCGCAAACTTTATATGGGCCCGATAAGGTTCACGTTCGCGTGATTTTCCAACTGAGCGGATTAGGTGCCACAATTAGATGTTGTCCGTAAGGCCCCAGATGCTGCAAACTGTTTGTGGAACGCCTGTGCCCTTTCAAACAAATATATAGACACAGTTAGCTACTCACTCAGCTATATGACTATTGATATATACTTCAAAATGTTCAGCGTCTAATAATTTAGAATCCTTTTTTGCTATTACATATATAATGTTTTTGGGTAATTAAGTGGCTAAGGTAATTAAATATTTTATAGACAACAGTATAAATATTGATAAACACAAAGTAAGAATATGAATTATGACGCTACCTCTTTCTAAACACCAACTTTTAAATAAATACTTGTCTGAAGTAATGTAAGCTGAGAGTTCTCGCACACAATACAGTAACTACGAGTACATACTGTGGACACCACACTGAACGACAGCCTGCCATCTGCATCCACTGGATGCCCGCGACTCTCACGATGTCGTCGGTCCATCTAGTGGGAGGCCTTTCTACGCTGCGTCACAGAAGACATAATGGGCTGCGTGTTCCGGTGCGTGGTCTCCACTCAAGAACCTTTCTTCCCATCGGTTATCGGTTCTTTGTGCGATATTTTTTTTTTCTGTGGTGCAGCTGGAGGCTCTACATTATTCACCAACTTATTTGACAATGCTCAATATTTGAATGCCCCCCTTGATTATACTACTCCTTGTTTCAATGTCTCGACTCGAGCGCCATTCTATTTATGTCATAAAGAGATGGCAACATTGAGATTTACACTGGTATTATTACGTCATAGGATGGCAATCATTTTAGAGTTAGAGTTGTCAAAATTTAGAGCTTCGAAAATTCTACACCTACCCTTCGTACAAGTTTTGATAGTTTACGAAAAAATTTTTCGTTTTCGTTTTGTTCCATACATTGCTGGGCTAAAAGGTATTCGAAAACTTTTTTCGTATTAGAGTGAAGCAATCTATACCGCCGATTACTACCGATTTTAGTTCCTCCACGTTTCCGATAGAGGCGCTTTACTAAAATGTATGGAACAATACGTAAACGAAGAAAGTTTTCGAAAACTATCAAAACTCAGACTAAGCGTACAGCTTTCAATAATTTTTATCAATATTGTTACCAAATGAATGTACTGTTAGAAGCAGAGATCTAACGTGGCTTCTTCATTTTAATACCTAATATACTTAAATATTAGATTGTATGCATTTATAAGAGGACCTCACGAAACTGAGCGATGTTTCAATATATATAATATTATCAATATATACAAAACAGATTATATTACACAGGTAAGGCAGGTATGTAAGAAACAAAACTTGGCAATTTCATATTTTGTAATTTTTAGAAAGCATACAGAATGTTGATAATTATATAAACACAAATAGAAGTCCAGGGTTCCGGAATAAACCGATATCAACGAATATGGCGCGATATTAATTATAAATAAGTGGTGATGTAATGTAACCCTCGCTCGGTGTGATGCAACACTACTGCAAATAAAGTATTTGAAATAGCTTTATGTGGTTTTACTTATTTTCCTCCATGCTCTGAAGCCTTTAATACAGGTAGGTGTGACTAGGTATTCAAGGGCCTTACGGACAACTGCTATTGCGGCACCAAACTAACGTTAAATCCGCTCAGTTGGAAAATCACGTGAACATGAACCTTAACGCGCCCAGATACGGTTTGCGGTCGCGTGTTTTTCCAACTGAGCGGATTTACGGTTAGTTTGATGCCGCAATAGCAGTTGTCCGTAAGGCCCCAGTGCTGTTTTAAAAGGTTTGCATAGAAAACAGGATTAGTAGCAGGTAAAATGTATGTTACCACACTCGAGCACGTCCATGAACACGTAATAAATAATAATCCAACATTATTACGCAATAAAACTCGAAAATACACAAGTTTAGGAAATTAGTACAACGAGCCGACATTTTTCATTTCATTTTTAACGTTGGCGCCAAAACTATTACCTCCTTTTCACTTATTTTTTTTCTCTTAAAATTTATGTTTTGTTTTTTTGCCCATTACTGAGTAGACTAAAGCTATTAGGCTTTGGGAACATTAGTCTTGCACAGGCCTTACTGCATTTTTCTTCCGTATTTTAATGTGAACAAGCGCCCAGTAATTTTGAAAAAAAATAATGCAGGTTTTATACAGTTTCTCCTTTTGCCTTTATATCCCCCCTCCCCCCCTTAGTCGTCCGTTTGGTCATCTTGTTTTCGCTCAATATTGGCGGGAACAAAGGCGGGGGTAGGTTTGTAATAACTAAAGGGGAAACTGTAGTTCAGATCTTTTTGATAGTATACTAATATGATCGTTGCTGTTAACAGTAGGTGTAAAGTCTTATATTGCTCATACATTTATTATTATTATTTATTTTTTCTGAGTCGCTGAGGAAACAGCTCGTTCCAATTTGTTACAAAATCTATCACTGTCATGTTCGATAGGGACGGAGCTGTCAGTGTCAGGTAGTATCATATCAGCTGCGGGCTGCCATGCCATGTCAAAACAATCGATCGATAAATAAAGTTAAACTAAATATCTTCAAATCTGTTATCATAATTTTTTTCAATACTAAACAAAATTTTACCATTAAATAAGATGTGAATATCTTTTAGTAACCCAAATTAGTGTTTCAGTAGTGGTTTATGTGAACAGTTGCTCTAAATCAGAGTTTTAAACGCCCCAAACAATTTCGCAACGCTCCAGCGGTTGTTTGGGCCGGAAATGTGTGTTTTGCGCTCGTTTTTCGACTATAACTCATTGTAATGGACCTTTCCCCGGATGAGGACAACTTCCAAGGGCGTCTGCTGCACCAGGTACGCTCGTATTGTGTATGATCAATCGAAGGTGTAGTTTATTTTAAAATGCATATAAAAGGGGAATCATTTGACATATTGCACATGCGCGGAGGCGCAGCGAGGCCGAGCGCCCGGTTGCGCTCACTTTCACAAACCATGTATGTATTCCACTTACACACGCTGCGATAACTGAACTCACAACTGACGAATCAGTCCAAAATGTACAACAAAATGAACTGCTTACATTACTCACTCCAGATGTATCCTTTGGGATGTGTATTGTGACTAATACAATCACCGTTTATCCTTAATGCCACCTTCAAATAATGTAGGTATAATGTAGGATGTATAACTTATAGAAAGCATATTCACAGTCTTCTACTATAATTTTAAATTATAAAGTTTTTGGACGACAAATGTTCCACCCCAATGTCTTCACTCAGGCCGTCTAGTGTGCAGGTTGTAAGACACGCTGCACACTCCATCAAGTGTGACATTGTCTGAGGGTTCACACCACAGGGACATTCAGTATCAGAACCCTTTATATAACCCCACGTTGCCATATTATCCCGACTTCAGCCCACTTGCAACGGAAGTCAGTTCAGAGTTTCCAAGTGGTCTATGGTTCTTTATGGCCTGGGGAAGCTCTTCGGAAGGGAGAATGTAATTGGGAGGTAGACTTTCTAGTTTTTAACACACAACAAGTCTTTGCAAAGCTATTCTTATTCTTATTCTTATTCGAGAAGGGGGCGATAAGTCCTGCACTGACGTCCCGCTTGGGGTGTATTGTGCACAATTGCAAAGCTATTGTATGGTTTACAAAGCTGTGGTGGATTTTGAGACAGCTTTTTAGATGGGTCCACGTTAAATAAAGAATGATGGTAGTTAGTTTCCTGACATTTTTTTACATCGGTGAAGGCAACATTTCTGCAAGCTGCTGGTGGAGCAATGCCTGAAAGTGGGTACAGTTTGTGAAGAGGTGCTTACTGTTCCAATATTGTGAATATTTACATTTAGAGTTGGTGCCATAGATACGTTGGGGCAAGGCGGGCCGCTTGCCCCATCCTGGCTGGCCTTGCCATTTCTTCTAGGGAGATAGTTTTTTTTCAAGTTTACAGCACTTCATTCTCATAGGATGGTTTTCCTTTCAACCGTTCATAGTTACTGTATACATACCTCGTTGATACCCTCCTCCCTGTCCAGGCAGCCCTGTGGGACAATCTGGAGCTACTCCAAGAGCTGGTGGCGTCTGGCGCGAGCGCGGAGGCTCGAGACTCGTCGGAGCGCACGGCGCTGCACGCCGCCGCGCTCGCCGAGCGGTCGCGCTGTCTGCGGGCGCTCTGTCAGGCCGGGGTGGATGTTGACGCGCGCTCGGATGACGCCACTGGCGGGAAGGTACGCTACAGAGAGTTCGGAAGCTGCTGGAGACATGACACATGTCACTATGAACCACGCTGGCTGACGCGGATGCTTGCGATTGCGTCGCATTCTACCCTCGCCGCGTACCACG
Source organism: Agriopis marginaria (assembly GCA_932305915.1). Lineage (NCBI taxonomy): Eukaryota > Metazoa > Arthropoda > Insecta > Lepidoptera > Geometridae > Agriopis > Agriopis marginaria. The sequence continues at coordinate 9,151,179 of OW029940.1, read as the reverse complement.
CCGCGTACGCTCGCTGTGTGTCTTGAGCTTTAGAAATAGTGCTTGTAGGTTTTATCTTTCTAATAGAGATGCCCAGTCGTTTCCTTACAGAACTGATGATCTTTGTAATCTGATGGTAGTAAAACCTTCTCTTTTCATTGCTACATCTGTCATGTGGGAAGGGCAATAAAATTTACAACAATTAAGTACTAGCTGGGCCCCGTAGTTCCACCTGAGGACAATCCCACAGTAACAATAAAAAAACGAGATAATATGTATCCTATAGATGTCACTCTCCGGCCCTCTCACTTCATCTATGCATACAATCACGTCAAAAACAACAACCTGTCTATCGCATGAAGCAGAGTACTGTGTGTGCAGACGGCGCTGCACATAGCGGCGGAGCGCGGCCACGTGGAGAACATCCACACGCTGCTGGCGGCGGGCGCGGCGCTGGCGACCCTCGACTGCAACGGAGACTCCGCGCTCGCGCTCGCCGAGCGACACTCGCACCGGCACGCCGCCAACGCGCTGCGCACGGCTCGAGGTCAGTGTACCGACACGCTGCTGGCGGCGGGCGCGGCGCTGGCGACCCTCGACTGCAACGGAGACTCCGCGCTCGCGCTCGCCGAGCGACACTCGCACCGGCACGCCGCCAACGCGCTGCGCACGGCTCGAGGTCAGTGTACGACACGCTGCTAGCGGCGGGCGCGGCGCTGGCGACCCTCGACTGCAACGGAGACTCACTACCGGCGGCGGTCTGGGTAAGTTTTACCACTACCGGCGGCGGTCTGGGTAAGTTTTACCATTACCGGCGGCGGTCTGGGTAAGTTTTACCATTACCGGCGGCGGTCTGGGTAAGTTTTACCATTACCGGCGGCGGTCTGGGTAAGTTTTACCATTACCGGCGGCGGTCTGGGTAAGTTTTACCATTACCGGCGGCGGTATGGGTAAGTTTTCCCCATAAAGTTCTAAGATATAAGCGTTCAAAGTTTCGTTTGGATTAGGAAGGTGTGCCTTGTCCTTTTCCCGCAAAGTGAGTGTCAGTATGGAGTTTGTATAGCGTACTAGAGAGTGACATCATTAGTAAGTTTGTCTCTGTCTAGCAACACATTAAAATGCTCAAATGTATATCTACCATAAATTTTAATACATTTAAATTTTGTTTTTTCGATGATTGACTCTATTTTTATGGTCAACTTTTTTATAAGACAATAAATCAATATTCAGTTCGGTAGCGTATTATTTTATTTTACAAATAAAACATGCAGCTGCTAATTAATACAGTACATATGAGATAAACAGTTACACAAAAGCCAAAAACATGTTTTCACTAATACAAACTAGAAATAGTGTAAATGCCCCGTTGTTATTGTGGCGGACATGTCTCCCACGGCGCGGCAGCAGGCCAGGAGAAAGCTCTACCGCCACACTTCAAAACAAACTAATAGAATTGAATCACTTATAATTGAATGTATTCGCAACTCTCCGTGTAAGATAATCAGATCGACCCACATCTGTGCTCGGACCGACTCCAAACTGGTCTGATTAGCACACGCTCTGAGTGAGCACAGCGTGAGGTCAGCCGCGGCCCGCGGCACAACTTCTAGAAACGTCTATCGAATCAAAATCATTTATTTGATAGAATACATTACATTGAAAGGTCTTAATATTATATACATTGTCTTAATATTATTACATAGTGAGAGTCGCTGGCATCCAGTGGACGCAAAAGGCAGGCTGTCGTTCAGTGTGGAGGTTAAAGGGGGAGGCCTATGTTCAGCAGTGGACGTCTTCTGGCTGATGATGATGAATATTATATACTAGCAACACACTCCGGCTTGGCACGGATGTAAATCTTTTTTTGTACGCCTTGGGTTACATTATTGGAGTTTTAGTAAGGAACCCTATTTTTTTTTTGGAAAATGGAATTCATAGTATAGGAAAATATTCCATAAATTCCTTAACACTACAAAAACAATGGTTAAGAACCCAATTAGTCAATCCTTTTTTTAAATTAGTTTCCGTCCAACATTTTTATATCATTAGGTACCTTATTATAAATAGATATACACATAAAACACTGTTTTAAACTATAACGGTTGTTCACTAAAGTTGTCTTCCCGTGAACATGGTGCATGTAACTGCGCCGAAATATCGGGAGCTCATTCCACAACCTTACCACGGTAAATATCACGTAAATAATCATATAACTTTAAATATACACATATTACATACATTTCTTTTGCACAGGTTTTTTTTTTTTTTTTTTTTTTTTTTTTATTATAAAGAGGCTTGCGCTTGGCTGCCAACTCGGCTGATGTTAAGCGACGACGCGGTCTACGTTGGAGCACGCTTGCTCCATCGTAGACCGATTCACTTTTGACTTGGAGACACCCAGGAACACCCAGTCAGGCAGCGAATTCCACAGACTAGCAGTTCGCACAATAAATGTGGAATCAAAGCGCTTCGTACGGGTTCTCGGAATATGAACCATAAAGCGGTGTCAATTCTTCGTACCCACTCTGGCAGTCCGACAAGTCTTCTCTGACAGGTGGTTCATACAATAGATTAGTGAACTTGACTGTTTTCTAGCGCCATTATAGATACGTATTCATATGTACAGAGTTAGGAGCCTTTCAAAGAGTGTTGTCATGGTGATAAGGTCGATTTTCCTACAACTGGTATTTTAAATGATAGACGAACGTGTTTCTTCAATGAGTGTGTATTGGCAACTAACTTCAATAGTTATGAGAACAGAGGACTGTATATAAAAAAAAGGTAGGGAAGTACATGACAAGTGTACTGAGCCTAAAGGGGTCTGGTATACTTGTCATTATGAACAACTTTCACTATGGAACCAATCAAAATAGCGAAAAATATAAACCGGACAAGTGTGAGAAGGACTCCCAGCCTGAGGGTTCCGTACAAACTAGTTTATTCATCCAGGTAATCGAGTCTCCACGAAAAAAGGTTATAAAGTTCAAATATTGATGGACGAACTTAACTTTGTAGCAAACACCTGGCTAACATGTGCTCCCACATCCTCCCACTTCCCCCCCACAGGGAATCACGTCACGACTTCACCATCTACTTTATCTCTAAGCAAAATTTCTTCAAAACCCCTTCAGTTGTTAACGGCCGGCTATCCGAGTCGCGTAGGCAACAAAACGCTCCCTCAGCCCCCGCCAAGTTATAGCGACGATGTATATTGCCGCACTAGAGTCAGAACGCCCGCGGGGGGAGTGCAACGACAAAAACGAACATAGGTCCGACCTCGATGACGCCTGGCGCGGTACTGAACGCGGCGCGCGCAAATTCTCGGGACCTTTTTACGGTTTTAATTTCACTAAAAAACTAAACTATTCACTATCAAAATTCTATCCAAATAAAAAATTTTTGAATAAAATTGCCTTTCAGTACATGCAATTTCCAGGTTGTTACGAGCTTTCATTAGAGCATAAAATGAAAAAAATAAACTGAATCGACTTTGTTTCAGATTTTTTTCTGATCGAGGAAACTTTATTCCATCGTGTTTTGAACCAAATCATAAACTCAAACACAGATGTATCTGTGACATGTATTTTTTTTTCCAGCTCAAATATTGTAATTTAACTGAATAAAATTGATTTAAAACCGTCAAATTTGGTATAAGAGGCTCTTAAGGCACGTTTAAAAGGGCGTAAAGTAGACAAACATTAGAACTTTTCTATTTCGGTATTTCGATACGATGTTTTTGGTAGATTGTGACCTTTCGCGTTTACAATACCTATCACACGACACGTGCACGGTAGTGTGCATCGAATTATATGTAAATTATTGTAAATTTATCTAGATTTTATTTATGATTCGAGTGAAAAAATAAAATTATCAATAAACATAAAAACTTTTTAAAATAAGCTTTTAGGCGACCGCCATATTGAATTTAGTGTGACGTCATTTTATTTTTCGTATACTTATTTAATTTTACACTTACTTTTTTCTTTTTTTATATACTTTGAGAGTCCGCCATATTGGAATCAGAATGACGTCACCTAGCTAACCATGCGTTGTCATCCAAACTAAATATGTATGCAACATTTCAGCTGAATCGGTTGAAGATAACTGTTCTAAAATTCAGTTTCAAGATTTGACCAAAACTAACAACTGAAGTTAAATAAAAGCTTATAATAACTCAAAGTGCGAGTAAGCCATGGTGGCTGGGCGGTAGCATGTGCGCTTTACAATCTGACGGCACCCGGTTCAATCCTCGGTCCAGTCACTTATTTAGTACCTAAATAAATGATGTGCAGTTTTAAATGTTTATCGGGAGTTATCACGTATAATGTGCAGTGTACATCGATTAACAACGGTGAAGGAAAACATCGTCAGGAAACCGGCATGTACAAGAACTCATTCACCAACATGCACTGGGCATGTGTGGTGGATTAAAATAAATAAAAATAAAATAAATATTCGGGACATTTTTGCACACACGGTCAGCTGACCCCAAACTAAGCAAAGCTTGTGATATGGCTGCCAGAGACTGATATACATACATATATAGTTTTAAATACATACTTAAATAGATAATAACACCCAGATATAGAACAAACACAAATGTTCATCACATAAATGTTTGTCCTACGTGGGAAACGAACCCACGCCCTCAGGCACAGAAGGAAGGTTCACTACCAACTGGACCAACGGGCTATTAGAGCCCATCCTCTCTCTGAGAGAAGGCCTGTGTCCCAGCAGTGGGTACATGTTAGGCTGATGATGGTGAATGTTGGACTCTGTGGGTATTGGAGTATTTCCTTCACGGAGTGTCTCCGCACGTGATCCTCGCTCCACAAACAGATAAAAACAAATAAAATAAATTCACTCAACTATTTATGTTATTACTTTGACATTGTAAAGGTGTTTTGTGAATTTTATATTGACAACTAGCAACCCGCCCCGGCTTCGCACGTAAATTACACCCGTGCGAAGCCGGGACGGGTTGCTAGTTATATATATAAACCTTCCTTGAAAATGTATCTAACTGATGGTGAAAACCGTATCAAAATCCGTTGCGTGGTTTAGGAGGAGTTAGCGGCCATACAGACATACAGACAGACGCGGAAAGCGACTTCAATTTATACTATGTAGAGAAGAGATAGAGATTATTCTATTTTAGCCGTTTTTTTATCATGATTAATACATGTTTATGCATGGATGTAAGTTTTATTGGAGTAGCTAATTGCGCGGTGGTTTTGATTCCGCGTGTCAGATAACATGAGGCCATGTAGGAAGCCACAGACTTAGACACATGTCTCCGGCGGAGGCCTCCGGGTGGCGTTCAATATTATACTGGGTTACGCGTAAAGGGTGTACTAAGCCGAAAGGGGTCCACAGTATCCACCATTATGAACAACTTTTACTAAGAGACCAACCTTGAAATCGCTGAAATATATCAGCTCTTCCATAGAAAACGGTCATTGACACTCGACAAAATGTCCATACATTCCAAATATGTATTTATCTAAAATTATTAAAAACAGATTAAGTATGAATTAATTTGAACTTGACCGTACGGACAGGTATTATGGCAATACAAGTACTCCAAGTAAAACAAGTTGCGAAGTGTTGCGTAACACGTAGTTATGTTGCGTAGGAAGCGGTCCCACTGTCCGCGGACGGAGGCGCCGCCCGCGCCCGTGCCGGGCCACACTTGTAGCGGACAGCGCACCATCGAGCAGAAGCGGATGCTCTCGGGCTAGGCGCAGTATTGCACCAACGTTAGGCTGATCCATAGAAATACCATATCCTTGTATATGGCCTGTCGATAGCTGAGCGGAGCGGCGAGATTGGTTAACATTCACCTGTAGTAGTGTGCAAAATTGACCGATATTCTCAGTTCTATAAGACATACTATATATTACACTATTACACTAAAATTACTAATAGTTCGCCTTGATGTGTGTATCTCTGTATCTTTGCACTTCTAAACGGATTTTGCTGATAATCAAACTGTATTTTAATTGTTACAGACATTTTATTTATATTATGTTGAATTTATTCGGCCATATTGAATTTAGTGTGATGTCAAATGTCTCTCTTCAAGCTCTGTCATTTGAACAGGGTTGACAAAAAATATACACCAACCGCCATCTTGTGGCGGCGGCCATTTTGAAAATAATATAATTTCGGGCATTGCATATTGTATTGAAGAAGTGTAAAAAAATTCAGCAAAATCGATCAGGAGGAAGTAGTCCTAAATTCATCTTGTAAGATTTTACCTGAACAAACAATTATACAAACACTAACTGCGCCCCGCTGTTTCACCCGCGTGGGGATGAAAGATAATAGTGATGAAGTAGCCTATGTGTTCATCCAGGACATAAGCTATCTATATTTCAAATTTCATCCAGATCCGTCCAGCCATATCTTCGTTCCCAATTATTAAATTATTTAAATTAGTCAATTTTATTATTTGAATAAAAATTAGTTTTTTTTTTTATAATTATTTTATTAATTGGATTACACACAAACTTTCGCTTTTATAATATTAGTGTGATTGCAAGATAAATAAAATCTTGTAGAAAAAGGTCTGTAAAGTCGGTTTACGGACGATAATTTTACGTGATAACGCTTAGGCGGATCGTGCCTCTCTATCGCTTGTTCCGCGCTCTCGCTTGCACGCGCGGCTCAGGCGGAACGTGACAATTGTTCGTGCGTGCAGCCGGCGTACATCGATGTATAAGACGTTATCACGTCAAAATAAAACGGAGATGACCCGCTGTATGTTGGGGCACACCTGCCGTTTGTCTAGCACCGGAACATCGCAGTTAGCGCCCCTGACGCCCGACGCCGTAGTGCCGTGACCTGAGCCGCGCAGATCGCGCGTCTGTCGCTCCGTCCACTGGCGACATCGCGCGCCGCGGTACATATACATATAAATACAGTTACAAAACAATATATTAAACATAAACTATTAGCTCTGAGCTTGGAAAAGTTAACTAGTGATTTGTGATGCTCCCGGTTCGTTGGACTTGTGCGAGATTGGTTATAGTTGGCGACAAATCTAGGAAAAAATACTAGCTGTGTTTGGTTGAGACATTACATAAAGAAAAATTTAATAATCGTTATATATATATTAAAAAAAAAAAGTAAAACAGCGGCATCGATTCAGTTGTACACTAAACTAAACTAAATTTGACAGCTCTAAAATTGTTACCATCATTCTCTCACATATTAAAATGAAAAGAGAGGCAGATAATTTTAGTCCTGTCAGATTGGTTTAGTTTAGTGAGTGGGTATGATAGAATCGACGTCAATCCACATTTTAATGAGAAATCATACACGACACAGTGAATGACACGACACCAGATTCTAATGAATCTGTTAAAAAGAACTGCTCGCAGTACGTTTACAAAAATTATAATAACACTAGCGGTCCGCACGGGCGAAGCCGGGATATATAGCCTATGTCACCCGGGGATAGTGTAGCTTCCCAACAGTGAAATAATTTTTCAAATCGGTTCAGTAGTTTCGGAGCCTATTCAATGCAAACAAACAAACAAACAATCAAATCTTTCCTCTTTATAATATTAGTATAGACTAGCGGTCCGCCCCAGCTTCGCACGGGTATAGATTATATCCTATGTCGCCCGGGGATAGTGTAGCTTCCCGTCAGTGAAAGAATTTTTCAAATCGGTTCTGTAGTTTCGGAGCCTATTCAATGCAAACAAACAAACAAAACATAGATGAAAACAACGAACATATCGCGAAATACGAACTAAACTCGGTCCAAGCGTTTATTTGTTCTGACAGGTGCAATATCAGTGTTGAAAGCTGAATAAAGAAGAAATAGAGCAGAGAATTAGTAATAAAACCGGCCAAGTGCGAGTCGGGCTCGCGCACTGAGGGTTCCGTACCACCACATAACTTGTTAGTTACTAAAGTACAAAAAATAATGCAAAAAGACAACATCCCATCAACACCCAAGCGGTCACCCATCCAAGTACCAGCCGCGCCCGACGTTGCTTCACTTCGGTGATCGTACGAGAACGGGCGGTGAACAGAACTTTGTGACTGACTCGCACTTGGCCATTAATTTTACTATATGTTGTTATACTTTAGAGTGCGTAATAATTATAATCATGCCAAGTTTGACGCTTGTACGTATTACCATTTTTACATTAGAGCTAATACAAAAATACGTTTGTCTTTCGTTTTTACTTTTTAACTTTTTTTGTTATGTTAGTTGATCCGCCGTAACATTACATATTCTGTGAAAATGTCAACTGGCTATCTATTACGGTTTGCAAGATACAGCTGTTAATACGTAGGACAGACGGACAGACAGACAGAAATATTGGGCTTAGTAATATGGTCTCGTTTTTACCATTTGGGTACGGAACCCTAAAAAATATCGAAATAATCTATTGCAACTCTTACGTAATCGATACACATAAAATATTCAAGAAAAGGCGTAATAAAGTAAGAATTAAGTATCATATATCACTCTTCCTTCATTATGTATACGTTCTTGTTAATTGAATCAAGCTCGGTTTAGCTGCGGATGTCGTCACGTGTTTCTCAACCGACTTCAATAGAGGAGGTTTTCAATTGGAATGTTTGTGTATATTCGAGATAGCTTCGTACGTTGTGAACCGATTATAAGAGTACACACGCGTCTTCTATCTCGCTCGCGCATTTCTATATTATTGAAGACTAGTAGGCCGCCCCTGCTTCGCACGGGTGAAGCCGGAATATATAGCCTATGTCAACCGGGCAATGTGCAGCATCCCAACAGTGAAAGAATTTTTCAAATCGGTTCAGTAGTTTCGGAGCCTATTCAATGCAAACAAACAAACAATCAAATCTTTCCTCTTTATAATATTAGTATAGATATATAAAACTGGCCAAAATATTTCATACCACTGACTTTTCGATGAAGGAAAACATCGTGAGGAAACCTGCATACGTACGGAGAAGGAATTCAATGGCGTATGTGAATCCACCAATCAGCACTGGGCCAGAGTGGTGGATATGGCACAATCACACTTTCGGGGGTAGGCTAAAAGTCCAGCAGTGGACTGTTAAAAGGCTGATTATGATGATGATGATAAAACTGGCCAAGAGCGTGGTAGCAGTAGGTACTACTGGCCTAGAAATATGCTGTGAGCGCACACTAACAAACGATTTTGGAAAATTTGCATCCAAATATGTTAAAAAAAAGGGACAAAGTTTAGCATTAAGTCCTCCATTTGTACATTTCTATATAATTTGTAAATGAGCAATAAAGTATCTCTACATAGTATAAATTAAAGTCACTTTCCGCGTCTGTCTGTCTGTCTGTATGGCCGCTAACTCCTAAACCACGCAACGGATTTTGCGGTTTTCACCATCAGTTAGATATATTTTCAAGGAAGGTTTATACATATAACTAGCTACCCGCCCCGGCTTCGCACGTAAATTACACCCGTGCGAAGCCGGGCGGGCGGGTCGCTAGTTATGTATACATAAATACAGTTTTAACATTTAAAAAAAAAAACGAGATTATTTTAGTAATTTTTAATTAAAGGCATTAAAACTAGTAAAGTAACTAAACTAAATAAAAAAGGTCACCTTTCAAGTTTTGCCGCATCCAAGATGGATGAAAATTAAGCCCGAAATGAAAATTAAAATATATTTATTTAGGTTCAAATAAGTTATGCACATCAAACGAACTGTAGCAAGAAACATAGTAAGTTAGTATTTATTAACTAAACAAAATACAAGCTAAAACTAAAACTACAAATACAGTTAGACTGCCCATAGACCGTTGAAAGGTATAGGCATAAGCATTGCCATTCAACGTGGTAATGCCGTCAGCATGCTGGGTACGCTGCCAACTGGTAGTGGGCTTGAGCATTTGTATTGTCTTTAGACCCTCAACGGTCTATGGGCAGTCTAACTGTATTTGTAAGTTAGTTAGGCTTATGCTTATGAGTGAGTTAGTTAGTATAGTTGATACCTGCGACTCCCGCACCAGGCTGGGCCTGTATCGCGGACACCTGATCTGGTTTATCTTAGATTTACATATTGTAGGTCATTCACATATGTATTACTAGCTGAAACCCGCTACTTCGTACGCGTAGAGCTCGGCCTTCCGCCTCGCTACTACAACCCGTTATAGCCTATGTGTTATTCTAATGTATAAGCTATATTATTGTAAACTTTCATTAAAATACATTTGGTAGTTTTTGCGTGAAAGAGGAACAAACATCCATACATACAAACTACAAAAAAAAAAAAAATACAATAATAATTACTTAATTGATTAAATTACACTATATAATTGCATTACAGAAATAATATAACATAAAATAATAATAATACATGTCATACAATTCTTACCTATATGGTAAACATTCATATGTCAAATGTATAAAGTTGGTCGAATCTGTAAAAAGACTGCTCGATGAGCCATATTTTTGTACGACTGCAGACTCGTGGCTGCAGTTATTTCATTCGGTAAGTGGTTGTAAACCGTCGGACCCATGACGTGCGTTAACTTATAAATAACTAATAAGAATAAGTACTATAGATTATGTATATGAATATATTATGCAAGTATTAATTTTATATTTTGTGTTGTAATTTATTATGATAAAAGTAATGTTTACATTGTAGGTACATTTAAGATAGCATCTTCAATGAATCCTCCGTCTCCATATAGCTAAACGAAGTCAGAAACTTACAAAGTGTCTTGTTGGCTTCGTAAACAGTGTTTAGTTTCAAATGACAATGTTCATCTACGTTGTAGACATGTGCTCTAGCCCCTCTAAGCCTCGTGAACAATGTTCATCTACGTTGTAGACATGTGCTCGAGCCCCTCTAAGCTCCGTGAACATTTTGTTGCTTAGTTGTTTCATATAAATGAACATGGTAACCACCGCTGGTCGCACGTGACTCTACAATCCTTGTAACAGCGTCGTCGAAGTTGTCTGAAACCTGATTTATAAATACACTAAAAAAAGTTTGATCTTAGCTAAAAAATGCGCTATTTTTAGAGCGGACATCCTTGAAACTGCATCACCTCTAACCGATTATATATAATGTTCAATTAGCGGTCCGCCCCGGCTTCGCACGGGTGTTATTTGCGTGCGAAGCCGGGGCGGGTTGTTAGTTATATACATATATATTGTATAAACCTTCCGTGAAAAAGTATCTAACTGATGGTGAAAACCTCATGAAAATCCGTCGCGTGGTTTAGGAGGAGTTAGCGGCCATACAGACAGACAGACAGACGCGGAAAGTGACTTTAATTTATGCTATGTAGAAAGAAATAGAAAAGATAGTGAAGAAGAAGCCTGTACAATGTACATACACTTGTAAACTAAATATTTGACCGAGCGAAGCGAGGCCTCAGATTGTAACGGTACAAGTCTTTGTTTCTATGCATGATTTGTTCAACCCTATCTTGCGTATCGTTGATCCGACCTTCATTAAACTTTGTAGGCAAGTAGTTCATGCAAATACAACTATTAAGTTCGAATATGGGCTAAATAGATCGAGCCGTTCCGAAGATGTATGGGTCGCGAGGTCACAGTTCGGAACTTGTAGTATAGCTGTTATAGATTGTCCTTCTGATACGGAGCTATCTCCACGAACGAGTTCTATTCAAAACTTCCAGCTATCATGCATGATTTGAGTTCCTCCTGCCCTTTTAGGGTTCCGTACCTCAAAAGGAAAAAACGGAACCCTTCGTTGTCCGTCTGTCTGTCTGTCCGTCTGTCAAGACCCTTTTTCTCAAGAACGCGTAATGGTATCAAGTTGAAATTTATACTAAATACTTGGGTCTACGGTTTCTACCGGCTGTAAAAAAATAAAAGTTGTAAGTCAACGCAATCAAAAGATATGAACGTTTATGTCGCATATTTTGCGATTTCCCAGGAAAACCAAAACCTATAGGGTACTTCCCGTTGATCTAGAATCATGAAATTTGGCAAAAGGCAAGGTCTCATAGCACATATATAGGAATAAATCTGAAAGTTACAAAAATGAAGTTATATCATTTAAAAATAATTATTTTGCTATTACAAACTTATATTTTGTAGTTGGAATGTATGGAAGAACCTAATTGTCAACTACAAAGGTAAGTTTGTCTTTCAATAATTCAACTTTAGGTTTTTTTTTGGACTAGCGCTCTGAGGGTTCTGTCCAACGGAACCCTCAGAGCACGAGTCCTACTCGTACTTGTCCGGTTTTTTTTTCTATCGGACCGCCAGGGCGGGCACAAAAATCGACATCGTTTTATGGTTGATATTCCGAGAACCCGTACGTAGCGCTATGATTCCACATTTATTGTGCGAACTGCTAGTCTGTGGAATTCGCTGCCTGAATGGGTTTTCCCCGTTTGTTACAATCTGGGTGTCGAAAAAAAAAATACTTGTGTATATACGTAGCAAATTCCATACCAATTTCAATATCGTTTGTATGAAATTTTATACGCATTATATGTAAGGAATATTGAATATTGGTACTTCCCCACAGATTGTCGGGGAGGCGCGGGTCGCCGGATTACCTGACACTTGTTTTGCTACGGATTCACAAATATAAAGTAGTGACTGTACGTCCGTGACTATTCACTCTATATATTTCTGTTTGCTTCTAGAAGTAATCCCCACACTAATCAGACCTACTCTAGATTAACTCGTTTGAAGCATGGTTCCATTCCAACACCTGCAAGATGGTACAAACGTCTCATTATACAATTGAATTGGCTAATCTTTTATCTACACTAATACTAGCTGCGCCCCGCGGTTTCACCCGCGTACTGATGAACAATGGTGATGATGATGAAGACAAGTAGCCTACGTCACTCTCTGGCTCTTGAACTATACCCATGCAAAAAATCAGGTCGATCCGTTGTTCCGTTGCAGCGTGAAGGAGGAACAAACATCCATACATCCATACATACAAACTTTCACGTTTATCTACATCTATATTATACTAATATTATAAAGAGGAAAGATTTGTTTGTTTGTTTGTTTGCATTGAATAGGCTCCGAAACTATTAAACAGATTTGAAAAATTCTTTCACTGTTGGGAAGCTACACTATCCCCGGGTGACATAGGCTATAATCTATACCCGTGCGAAGCTGGGGCGGACCGGTAGTTATTAATATAGGTAAAAATTCCACTGACCCATTCAATGAATGACTCATCACGAAATCTCGAAAACGATTTCACCTACGAAGCTAAAATTTGTCAGATAGACTCGTTATGGGGTATAGAGGTCCGCTATGAAATTATTTTGCGAAAGAGCCGAATTAAAGGGGCCAAATAGAGGTTGAAAGTTTAACATAGGATTAAATGAGCTGTCGCTATTTTTAAAATGTATAATTATACAGATGCACAGGTAAACTCAGGACACTTCGTAATTATAACAAGCTAACATCTTATGGGTGGGGGAATTGGGGCCCCCTGTAACTGTCCACCTAGTTGTACCCCATCATCATCATCATCATCAGCTAGAAGACGTCCACTGCTGAACATAGGCCTCCCCCTTTAACCTCCGCACTGAACGACAGCCTGCCTTTTGCATCCACTGGATGCCCGCGACTCTCACAATGTCGTCGGTCCATCTAGTGGAAGGCCTCCCTACGCTGCGTCTTCCGGTTCAAATAGAAGTAGCGAAACACACGACTGTCTGTAAGCACCACAGAGAAGAGAAGTAAATAGAACGGAAAAGAGAAGGAAACTCTGTTACCAGGCATTATGAGTGAACCTTGATTGAACATTCTTATTTATACCAACGCGTCGAACTCCGCATCCAAAGAATTTGGACCTTATCTTTTTGGGTTAGGTCTCAAAGTAGTTTGTCCGACTGACGTTTCGTTTATATGGGTGCTATAACAAATTTCTTACAAAATACATTGACAGCCGTTTTAATAAATATTTTCTGTTTTAAGATCTATGGTTTCGCCCTACTAAATGAGACTATATTAAGGCTTTTATGGTTATCTGTGGTAATAAGTGTTGTTTTTTTAATCTATAATAATTTTTGGGGGCTTTTAGACAACATGTCCATGTCAGCCCCACCGTATCCTGACAAAACAAAAAAGTGGGAAAACCTTGCATTAACAGTGAATTAAATTAGTATATTATTAATAAGTTAATTTAATTTTAAATTAAATTTAATTATTTAATTAATTAAAAGGAATTCGGCAAATATTTATTTTCACAGTTCTGAGTTGAACCTTTAATGGCTGAGGTGTCGGTAGATATAGCTACGTTAGTTCTGGGATGATCTCACACATCACGGCTATATTGACAGTAAGATTGTGAAGGAGAACAATAGGTATAGTGGTGGATGAGTGGGTGTTATTAGCTCAGTAGAAAGGTCGATCGACGTCTGCGGCGGATCATCGACAATTGAGTACAAGTGGCATCCTGCCGGCAGCTCGGCCGGGCTCGAGACTCGACAGCTCGGCCGGGTCTCCACGTCCACAGTTATACCACTTATCTATAATCTATACCAGGGGTGTCCAACTAAATTTTGTGTCGGGCCGGATTTATCAACTTTCTAACTGTGGCGAGCCAAGAGATGCTTCGTAACTGAGCAAATCAAGACTAATAAATAAGTAAATGGTAGAAAAGTTATATTAGGTCTGTACGTTGCATGTGCGGAGGGAGGGGGTGGGTGAGAGGGGCGGTAATGTTAACGTTTTCGCGCGCGGGTGTTGTTCCAAGAATTAAAATGGGATTAACGTTTTATTTTTGGGTTTCTCCCGATATGCTAGTCCACGATTTCGCCGAGTCGTATTGTGATCGATGCACGTAAGTTAGTTTTTTAAGAAAGCGTTTAATATTTTACAAACATATGACTAGTCGTTATTTACAAAATGTCGTCTAAAAAAGTTAAAAGTTACCCAACTTTTGACTCGTTCGCGGGCCGGATTAGGAACCCTAGCGGGCTGCATTGTGACCTGCGGGCCGTGTGTTGGACACCCCTGATCTATACTAATATTATAAAGTGGAAAGATTTGATTGTTTGTTTGTTTGCATTGAATAGGCTCCGAAACTACTGAACCGATTTGAAAAATTCTTTCACTGTTGGGAAGCTACATATCCCCGGGTGACATAGGCTATATTATATTTGCAAAAAATATAGGGATCCTTACTAAAACTTGAATAATTTAACCCAAGGTGTAAAAAAATAAGATTTACACCCGTGCGAGCCGGGATGCGTTGCTAGTATTTATATAAAAACTAATCGCTATTTTTTATTTATTTTTATAAGTAATTGGCTTGCCTTTGACCACCATCTCGCCTGAAGTTAAGATTAATGGTTTTTTTTAATACCTTATTTACTTTGGTCACGCCATAACTTGAAAACGACTTAACCGATTTCATTTATATTTTTTTGTAAGTTTTCTAATACTCTGTAGAAAGTTCTTACGAAAACAAAAATTAAGAGGATTTCGCAGAAAATTGGAAATTTCAAAAATTTAACAATACTCATACAATATACCCGGGTATGTCCTAAAACTGCGACCAGAACCACCGGAGGATGGGAAGCAGCGTCCTGTTAGTACACGGTGAACGTACTGCGATCCCCAAGCCGCCTGCCAAGCGTGGGGATTATGGCAACACCCCTCTCTAAGAGGGAGGCCTTGTTCAGCAGTGGACATTTAATGGCTGATGATGTGATACAATATACAATATTCAACAAGTATCTATTTAAAAACCGACTTCTAAATTATTAATATATGCAATTTTGTTTATTTGCATGACATATTTTCCAGTTATTTTGATTTGAAAACCAAACTACTGAACCGATTTTGACGAAATTTATATGGGACCAATCTGAAAGTATATGTATTTTTAAATAAAAAAAAACTTTATATTCATATTCATTTATTTGATAAAGCCAATTTACAAGTCAATCATAAGTATAATAATAAATTACCTGTAGTATAAATTACAATTAAAATTAAATAATTTCAGTAAAATTAAAATCGAATAATGTCAATAAAAAATTAATTAAAATATGTCAATCAAATTAAAATAAAATAGTCTCAATTAAATAAAAATAATTTCAACCATATTAAAATAAAATAATTTCAATTAAATCAACATTATATCCACATAAAACAATAATCATCATTACACATCTAACTGCAAGAATTCATTCATGTCATAGAAGGAGTGCTCAATAATAAATGACGCAGTTCCGAGATAATAAACAAAAACAAAAAAAAACTCTTTTTTGAAGTCGCTTAAAAAAGAGAATGCCGTACTTAGGTACAGTTTATACGTTCAGCTATTTAACGGTACAGTGAAACAAGCGTGTGAAATTAAAACAATAACAGTAGGGAGGCATATCTGACATGTTAGTCTGATCTGCGGTGTCGACGTGGACAGCGCGGCCCGGCAGACATCGGTCAGCGGAGGCATATCTGACATGTTAGTCTGATCTGCGGTGTCGACGTGGACAGCGCGGCCCGGCAGACATCGGTCAGCGGTACTGTTAGGAAGCAAGGCCGGATTCAAGGAGGGGGCACGGGGGCACGTGCCCCCAACACGGTATTTTTGTGTACTGTGGCGATTCCATCACAGTACATACTTAGAAGCAAATCAAATTCAAAAGATAACTGTCTTTACTGAAAATTTTATTTTTCTAAAACACTGTTTTAAACTATCACGGTTGTTCACTAAAGTTATATGATTATTTACGGGATATTTACCGTGGTAATATCGGTAGCTCATTCCACAACCTTACCACGGTAAATATCCCGTAAATAATCATATAAATTTAATTTTTCTATTTCAACACTTTCATAAACCTTCCTATACAAAATACATACATACTTAAAGTCTATTTCTAACGGTTATTGTTGATTTTTTAATCATAAAAAAATCCTGTTTCCGCCCATTTTATGGAGCTAACAGACGAGACGTACTTGTCTGACGAACCCGCGTCCAACCAACGGGAGGGAAATATAACATTTTCTCTTTCTCTCCCGTTGGTTGGGCGGCGGTGTTCAGCCAAATCCATACGTCTGTTAGCACTGTTAGGAAGCGTGTCCCGCCGTGGTGCACCGACACGCACTTGCCACATTACTCGGAAAGAAAGAAAGAAAGAAAGAAAATAAATGTTATTCGACACCTTTACAAAAAACTTATATCTAGAGGATACAATCAGTGTGGAATGGGTCCGTCTCGGCATTAATGCTGAAAGTCAAGGACTATCAGCGCCGGACAACAGACGAACCCTTGAGTTTACACTTACATTACACTTAACTCAAATTTACATATATATAAATCTCGTGTCACAATGTTTGTCCTCAATGGACTCCTAAACCACTTAACCGATTATAATAAAATTCGCACACCATGTGCAGTTCGATCCAACTTGAGATATAGGATAGTTTAAATAATTATATAACTAGCGACCCGCCCCGGCTTCGCACGTAAATTACACCCGTGCGAAGCCGGGCGGGCGGGTCGCTAGTTTACATATATATTTTTAATTATCTATATGCAATTTAAACAAATAAGATATATATAATAATAATTATATAGCCTTTTATTCAGATCATGTTACAATAAATGATTAAAAATTAAACTTACTCTAGTATAACTGTATATATATATATATATATATTTTTTGTTGCTTCTTTTCTGCAGATCTGTTTGCCAGTCGGCACAGGCCTCCTCCAACCTTTTAATTCGCTCAGGCCATCTATGTCTCATTTGATTTGTTTAGTTTTATTTCAACGCATAGGTTAGTTCCGTGAAATTTTCTTTGTTTTCTTTGTTTTTCAGTGTGAGTAGGTACATTGAAGGCTGCGACATAATTTTAGTGTTTGCTGTTCCTTTTCTTGTATTGTTGGAGGGTTGTGGTCTCTATTCCCCACGAGGACCAGTCGGCTTGGGGAAGTTTGTGTTTTTAATGGTTGGTTGATTTTCATGGTTTGTTTGAGTTTTCCGTTTGCCGGTTGTTGATTGCTACACTGAGTTAGTAGTAACAAATAAGATATAGGAAAAAGAAAAAAAAAGTAGGTCACAAAATAAGTATACTAAATTTACGGTACTAAAATATATGGAAAAACAACAGGAATTATACATAACAACAAGACAGAGTATTTAATAACAGTAGTAATAATGACAGCAGGAACGAAAAATTTATTGAAATAAAAAATGGTGTTGGAAGCGTTCATTAACTCGGCTGATGAATGACAACATGATTGTAGGTGACCTGCCTCGGGACCTTACACCTAAATTAATGGACGGGCCATAACCATTCAACTTGCTCAGTAAAAACGAGTCAAACCGTCCGACATATACTTCAACAACTAATTATAACCATGTACAGTACATTTGTTACAAAAAGCAGATAGCGGTTTTTTGTTGTGTATTTACACTTCGGGAAAGCACACGAAGGCATAATTTTGTCAGATGTTTCGTTGTCATGTAACAATATACGCGTGTCGCACTTCCTACGGCTAGAGACCGATTGAAACGAAGTAAGCGCTGGCGCTCATTTTGTAATGTAAAAAATGCGCTTCTTTTGGGCCCGTTCATTCATTTTATATTGGTCGAAGCTCGGGGCACGTCCTGGGGCGTCACGGCTGCGGCTTGTTACCGTTTATCTCATCTACCGTGTTGATTATCAGTAGTTTATTTCCATGTAAAAAAACACGTCAGTGATGAGACAAAAGAGCTGATAATATTTTGAACAAATTATCTTGAATCATAGATAAGAACACTCGATCAAGTCGCCTTTCAAACGAACAAACTAAATCTAAATCGGTTCAGCCGTTTGGGAGATATGATGATGCTCACAAATAGAGATACAAATACATGTAAAACTAAATTTGAAATGATTTTTGATTATATTAGTGTTAATTAGTAATAGTTAAGGCTTTTTTTTATTTTCTTTGTTTGTTATACCTACCTATGTACATACAAAAACAAATAAAACGAGTACAGAAAAAAAAAAAAAAAAAAAAAAAGCTAGATTGCGTATTTCCAACAAAAAAGATTTTAAACAGTTTAATAGTTTTTATTTTTATTTTGTTTTAGATATTCTACAATATTTGTAAAGTGAAACTAAATTAGGTAATTTAAAACTAAGAGGTTTTTTATATATATATTTTTAATGTTAGAGAAACTAACGGTGTTAATTAACAGAGTTCATAATTAACTAGAGACAAAGCGCCATTTAAAAGTTTTTCTTCAACTAGTATAATTATAACATAATTGCGTTAAACTTAGAATACCCCTTTTAATTTATATTACACGGGAATTACTGACGTATATAAGATTAACCGGCTTAATCTTACGTGAGTAATTCCCGTTATAAATAAAATGTGTGAAAACCATGTCAGTTTCTATAATAAAATTAATATACCCCTCTTTTTGCGTTGGTGGTTAAAAGTTGAATGCTGTTTGTTGGTAACTCTGAGTAAAGATAAACTCATCACTTGAGAACGGCTCGACAGATTTATATTTTTTTTTCTTAAATATTTATAATACATCGATTGAGGTTTTAAAGGAAAGTTTTTTTTAAGTTACTGTAAAATTAGTTTTTTTTTTTTTTTAAAGTGCATTTTTCTATTGGATTTTTGTATGATCTCAAAACCAAAATCTAAACAAATTTATTGAAATTTGTACAGAACAGCATCTGTCGGGTCAACTAGTGTGGTACTACAATATTTAGTCCACCGCTAGGGCCGGCCAGTCAGTCTGCAGTATATAGCCAACTCGTAGTAGGTATATAGGTATATCTATTGCCGAGCGACCGCAGGGTGTCGGGTGTCACAGATGAGGACACTTGCAGGTGCTCGCACACTACTACGCACCCGCAGTAGTACGACTCCAGTCATTATTACTTCGACAGTTGTCTCCCTCTCCAGCGGTCTGGAACCTGACTAGTTCAGAAACAGAAATAGTTAATTATCAAACTGTGTCCGTATTCGTAACATCTTGACCAGCGGCATTACTATATAAGTTTGATTGTGATCGAGATTGCATGCCGTCCCGTTCGCATCTACTTACTCGCACCACGCGCGTGAGTGAGATGGCACGCGATCACGATCACGATCCGAATCACGATAACACATCTATAATAATAAGGCATCTGGTTCAACAGCCATGGAGCTTCAGACAGCTTGACTGTCTGGTATTACCATCATCATTATCTGCATGTTCCCACTGCTGGGACACAGACCTTCTCTTAGAGAGAGAGAGAGAGAGAGAGGATACTTATAATATTATTACCTCGGGTTTTATACTTTTCCTATTTCACGCAGTAACAGACAAATCGTCGTGTTTTTTACATGGCATAGAGATGTTGGAGGGCCGGAGAGTGACGGTTTATCCTGAGGGAATATCCCCGCAGGTGAAACCGCGGGGTGCAGTTAGTTGTTGTGACTACGTGCTCGCGGACTTCACAAATTATGCAAGAACTAGGTTTAGCCCGCGGCTTCCTGCGTTGTGAATAAAACATGGCTCACAGGGATAGTGTAGCTATCTATTAGTTAAAGTTTTTTTTTTATCGAATTAGTATTTTCGGAGATTACCTTGTGCATACAAACATAATCAACTTTACCTCTTCATATTAGAAATAGATAAATTAAAAATTTTAATATACGCGCAATGTAGAAAACAACTTATCAAATAACTTTAAACGTGCAATTCTTGTAAATATATACATTTGTTTCGCGTATCTCGCAAACGGCTATAACGGTTTACCCCAAACACATACACATTCTCCGTTCTGTCGTCGTCGGTTAAAACTCTGTGCGAAAACACCAATTCAATCACATTTTAAGCGCACGTATATAAATTTTCAAAAAATTTATAAAAAATTAAAATTTACTATAATCGAAAAGAATCTTCAACTCCAAAGTGTTTGAAACCAGTGAGACCTTTTATGGTCTGTGAAACCTGTGCCAAAATCACGACAACAAACAAGCGGCGACCAAAATATCCAATGCATCAGGTTACGAAACGAACCCAACCGCCACAGACTACAAATCCGCTACATGCTAAAAAATAACGACAGACTGAACAATGTCTCTGCGTCGCTCGTTCTCCCTCCGCGTGAGCAAGAAGGCCTCCCGCGACGCCGCTTACTTCCCCTCCATAAAGGAGGCCCCTGCGAGGCTGGGAGGCGACCAGGAGGCAGACGCCGCTTTCGATGTCACGCACTACTTCGTGGACGAGGTGGCAGACCCCTGGAGGCAGAGAGGTGAGTGTTACATTAGTTACACTATAGCTTGTCAGTCTAGCTTAGTTTGGAACAACAGAACGGCGGAAAAATTCAAAACTTGCTCCACAATTACGTAGGTATTTTGGTTTCTTCGCTTTTTCTAATCTTTCTGCCTCTCTACTGGAAGGACTTTAGCTCAAAATAAGGAGGATCATCAGATCAAGTTAAAAATGCTGGAGATTATGCAAGTAAGTCGCTAAAATTGAATGAGAGGCAGACACTGGCGCTACTCTAGTAGCCGGTGCAAGTAACCCTTAGCAAAAAGTCTGCCGGTCAGTTTATAGATGGGTGACCGCTAGCATGAATACAGGAAGAATGTGCTGCTTCGTGCCGCGCCGGGTGGGAGTTCAAATCCCAACAATGAGTGCTTCAGCTTCAGTTGATAGCGTTTGTGTGACCTACAAGTCGAAACACTAACCAAGCACCTAACGGTGTCTTCCGGCAGCCTAAATTTCCAATTCTAGCCCAAGCGCTTTCACCATCTTCGACTAGGTTCCACTTAATATCAAGTGAGTTGGGGCCAAACGCCTTGCCAAAACTAAAATTAAAAAGTACCAATCTGAATAAAGCTTATTTGATCAAATATAGCTAAAAACCTTAGAAAGCTTTCAAGTAAAAATCCGCAATCAAATCAGTCCTGCCGTAATGGGAGAAAAATGGTAACAGACCTTTTACCCCAAACTAAGGGAGAAAAGTTATCCGTTCCGTCGCCGTAGGTAAATTCTCCGTCCCGTCCGAATGTAGTGACTGTGTTGTAGGCGAGACCGGGTGTGTTCCTGACGCTGATGCAGCCTTCGATGTGTCCCATTACTTCATGGACGATGTCGCCGACCCGCGAGGGGAGGTCGAAGGTACTAACGAACCAGGTACAGCGGTGGTTGGAGACATCATTGCCATTCAAAGCCTTTATCAGGACAGGCAACTATTGGCAGACCTGGGTCACGGTGCAGAATTTTCTCATTTATTATAGCTGTGCGTGCTGTTTCCATTTGTGGTGAGGGGCATCCTGACCTTGCATGGAATGTGTCCATCGCTGTGCAAGAACATTTTAGCATGGATTGCAGTACAGGTGTCGCAGGCCGGTCGTAGGATAGCATCCATAATAGCTGGGTTGACTTCTCCGCCACGCAGCCAGCCATGGAGCCACCTACAATACAATATTGACTAAAACAATACAATATAGTTTCACACCAGAAATACAAATTAAACTCCTACCTTCCAACTCCCCACCTCCGTTATTGTTTGTTTTTGTTGATCTGCAAATGTTCCGCTACCTTCACCTGAAAGCTAAGATCTGCACGTTTACGATCTGCACCCGGATCCCTCATTGTCATCTCAGGAAGGCGGCCGAGAAAGAAGAAGACAACAGCGAGTACCCTCAACATGATCTCACGCGTGCCATAAAGCAGTATCTACTGCACAGGCCAGTGGGCTTACTCTTGACACTCGATTTCAATCGTAATTTGGGATTGGGATCGAAAACATGCCATTTTGGTACTCTTGAATTCTAAACTAGCGCACGATTGGAACCGATAATGGTGGAATTATATGGAACTAAATAAAATCGACTCAACTCGACGCTTTCGGTACTCTTGACGCGATTGAAGAGTACCAAATGGCATGTTTTCGATCCCAATCCCAAATTACGATTGAAATCGAGTGTCAAGAGTAAGCCCACAGATCAGTGCACTTGAAGATCGCACTTGTCACTGTGTCTGGAGCGAAGGGAGGCGCATGTGCTCCTGCACACTCCTGGACGATGGCCAGATGGTGGAAGACTGTTTATATTCCAATAAAAAAATTGTGAGACATCTTACAAATCGGTTTCTCAAAAACAGTTGACAAGTCTATACCACGATCGGGCTACGACATAACCACTGGGTTGCCATGTCTGCCGGAGAAAATTACATCAGCTCAGGGCCTCGCTTAGGGTTTGAAGTCTTGGGGACTTCGGTTTTTCTCGAAATGCTTTCGAGAGTTTGACATAATGAAGCTTTCTGCCAATGTATCATTCGTTATTGTGACACGTTTTGTCTTTGTTATTTTATATCTGCTTATGTGGTGGTGGTGCAGGACTTTCGTGAGGTTCGTGAGAGAATTGCATTTCATCCTCACCTTGTGGATCGTGTTCAGTTGACTTGCTCCTTGGGTTCACTTAACTGTCCTACATGCATAATCCTAGTCCTAATGCCATTTGCATCGAGTGTCGTCGGACGATGTTAATAACAAGACAAGATATACAGCAAGCGTCGACGGGGCGGCAGCAGTCGCGCCGCTGTCCTGTCCCACTGCATGTTACGACCATTGATGAACGCAGCCGGGCAGTCTGGCATGTCCATCAATATGTCTACTCTTGTCATGCTTAGAAGTCTGTATATTCCCGCCCAGGGAAAAAGTTCAGAAGAAAACCATAGAACGTCTAGTTCAATTATTTTCTCCTGTATTTCACTGGTATCTGTCTCACAAAACTTCCATACAATGAGGACAGTGACTTTGATATGGCTCTTCATATCGATACGTGCGTGGTATGTCGCACGGTGCGTGCATGGTGGTGCGAGCCCTGCGGTTGTGAGATTACATTGGGATCACACTTGCAGCTATATTTCAATGTGTTGTGTTGTGGTGCAGATGCGTTGGAGCGCGAGCGTCTCACGGCGCACGCGCATCTCCGCGCGCTGCTGGGCGCGGGTGACGTCAGCGCGCTGGCGGCGCGGCTCTCGGCGCTGGGGCCCGAGGCGGGCCTCGTCGCCAACCTGACCCCCGGCGGGGCCAACACGCTGCTATACGTGTCAGTACTCTCTTCACTTTACCTATATGAAATGTGTCTGGTCGTTTTCCATCACTAGCTTAAGATAAATATGCGATTAAACCGTTTTATAAGAGTTTATCTCTCTCCCCCCAGTGCGTCCGAGTCCGGGCTGACAGGGGCGGTGGTGGCGCTGCTGGAAGCGGGCGCGGACGGACGCGCTCACCCCGTCACTAAGTACGGTCCATTATACATCGCAGCATACCACGGACATAAGGACATCGCACGCCTGCTGCTCGCGCACTTCCCTGCGGCCGTGCAGGTCAGTACGCGGTGACCCCGACACGAGAACCCCAACAAGAGTGTTCAGTACAATCTTGCTCTGACGAGGCAGCACAGCTGACATGACATTAGAGCCGAGGCTTAGAATACAGCTTCGGGATCCCTTGCTAAAAGCCGACCAACATAATGTCCATAATAACTTGACATTTGTTCAACATTGTTGTTCCCAGCAAGAGACGGTGGAGAAGTGGCTCCCGCTGCACGCGGCAGCCATCGGAGGCCACGCAGCGCTCGTGACGCTGCTGCTGGAGCACCCCTACCCTGACTCCATGCTCAACACGTACACGTGAGTTCCACTACCACGCGGCGGGAGACGTGACGCGGCCGCCGCTACACTTCTACTTCCGAGTTCTGACTGACTGTAACAAACCATTCCTCAACAACTATGTAGTGGTAGTACTGCTGGTTTAATATGGGATGGGGGGGGGGGGGGAGAAGGAGTACAAAAAAATTGGCATCTTTATTTGTTTAAATAAAATTTTCCATCCGCCGTAAGCCAGACTTGTGCACCGAAGGTAATTTTTTTATGAAGATTTGAAATATCTGGATAACCATTAACTTTCGCCAAACTAATGTATCGCAATTCGCAGTATAATCTATAGCCTTTTTAGCCACGCCTTTAAAGGAATGTTTCTACGCCAGCACCACCAGCCTGTGTGCATGTTCCAGGGACGGTCGCGGCGAGTGGCAGTACATGGCCGCGTTCGACATCAACGCACGCGACGTGTCCAACCAGAGCGCGCTCTACATCGCGTGCACGCTGGGCAACCTGCCCGTCGTGGAGGCACTGCTGTCGCACTCGCTGCCTGCCGCGCCCACGGGGGACCAGGTAACCTGGGGACGTGTAGCTAGCTGGGGGACGTGTGGCTAGCTGGGGGACGTGTGGCTAGCTGGGGAACGTGTGGCTAGCAGGGGATGAGTGTCCGGCAGGCTTATATTGAGTGACTAATTTATCTGATAATGTATGTTTTATTATGTGTCACAGCCCCCGCCGTCGCCGCCGCGCGCCCCCGCGCAGGTCCTGAGTCCGGCCCGCAGCGGGATTTCTCTCGGTATCCACGCCATCGTCAACAAACTGACCGGCGGCTCCAGCAACGTGAGTCTGTGCTACTCTGAGTTAGCGTGACCACTTCTAGTTGACACCTGGATCGCACCCCAGAATGTGTCATAGATCATCAGCTAGATACCTTACTTTTTCATGTCACAAATGTTGATTGATGTAATCTCTATAGGATAAAGATTTTAACAACCCGCCCGTTGTCATAAATTGCCCGTGTTTATTGCTTGTGGATGTCCTTAAAATCCAATAAAATACAGATTTTTGCTCATTAAAATTAGCGGGAAAAGCGCGGTATGCGTTTATACCCAAGTCTGAAGTCATAATATACGTGTGTGGGTGCAACTAATTGCTGGAATAGAAAACGAACAAAACTGGACCCCCTCCCGACGTCCACCCAAATTAGGACAATCCGGAGAAACAGACTGATGCCAGTTTTACAGTAGAGTGGAGAGCAACCTGAGCAGCCGTGTCGTGTTCCAGCGGTGGTCAGCGGCGGAGAGCGAGTCCGTGCGGCGCGTGCGGCCCGCGCGGCCCGACGTGGCGCGACTCAACGACAGCTGCGTGGCGTGCGCCGCGCGACACAACCACGGCGCCGTGCTGCGCCGCCTGCTGGCCGCCGGCGCGCCCGCCAGCGCGCCCGCCGCGCCGCCACCCTCGGTGAGTGAGTCACATGTCGCGCGACACAACCACGGCGCCGTGCTGCGCCGCCTGCTGGCCGCCGGCGCGCCCGCCAGCGCGCCCGCCGCGCCGCCGCCCTCGGTGAGTGAGTCACATGTCGCGCGACACAACCACGGCGCCGTGCTGCGCCGCCTGCTGGCCGCCGGCGCGCCCGCCAGCGCGCCCGCCGCGCCGCCGCCCTCGGTGAGTGAGTCACATGTCGCGCGACACAACCACGGCGCCGTGCTGCGCCGCCTGCTGGCCGCCGGCGCGCCCGCCAGCGCGCCCGCCGCGCCGCCACCCTCGGTGAGTGAGTCACATGTCGCGCGACACAACCACGGCGCCGTGCTGCGCCGCCTGCTGGCCGCCGGCGCGCCCGCCAGCGCGCCCGCCGCGCCGCCGCCCTCGGTGAGTGAGTCACATGTCGCGCGACACAACCACGGCGCCGTGCTGCGCCGCCTGCTGGCCGCCGGCGCGCCCGCCAGCGCGCCCGCCGCGCCGCCGCCCTCGGTGAGTGAGTCACATGTCGCGCGACACAACCACGGCGCCGTGCTGCGCCGCCTGCTGGCCGCCGGCGCGCCCGCCAGCGCGCCCGCCGCGCCGCCACCCTCGGTGAGTGAGTCACATGTCGCGCGACACAACCACGGCGCCGTGCTGCGCCGCCTGCTGGCCGCCGGCGCGCCCGCCAGCGCGCCCGCCGCGCCGCCGCCCTCGGTGAGTGAGACACATGTCGCGCGACACAACCACGGCGCCGTGCTGCGCCGCCTGCTGGCCGCCGGCGCGCCCGCCAGCGCGCCCGCCGCGCCGCCACCCTCGGTGAGTGAGTCACATGTCGCGCGACACAACCACGGCGCCGTGCTGCGCCGCCTGCTGGCTCACTGGGACCTCTCCCTCGGACAGCCTGATCTGTGGCCTTGCGCTTTTAGTTACTGCCAACGTTTTATGTACAGAAAGAAAGTATGTAGTATGCTTGGTAGCTCGTGGTAGTGCTTTATATGGCTTATCGACTAGATCATTATTATAGTCGCAAAGTTTTTAGCCTAATAACTAAACTAAATATACTTACATATTTTGCTTTCCGTCTCGCGACATCCGAGACAATTTGATCACAGATAATTTCTGTTGGAAAAACCAGTTAGATTATCCAATTTGATCTTAGTCCTAAGGATTGTTCAGACGCAGCAGCTGTGTTGCGTCTGAAGGGTCCATCTCATGTTTAGTTATTTTTGTTCTTTTGTTTTAGTTTTTAGTAAAATGTTTTGCCATCTTGGAGGTGCCCATCAGCAAGCTCATTGCTATGTGGATGGGTACTTTCATCACGTTTGTCTCGTTTTTTTTTTTGTGTACACATGTTTTGGGTGACAATCCAGTTCAGATTTTTGTATGTATTTATTTAAGGATTTAATTGATTGTTATCTGTTTTGTGTATCTAAATAAATAAAATAAAAAATAAAAATAAAAAATGATCACGAGAAAGAACCCTAAACTGAGAAATAACTATACCTATTTGAATCCCGGTTACAAAATTACCTCACACTCAACAGCGACGTATCATGCTTCTCTCTCTCTTCCTCTCTCTGGTTGTGACGGGCCATCTGTCTTTATTTGTCTCTAGTTGACATGCGCACTGGATACAGTGCAACCTCATGTTAGAATCGAGTGGGGATGCCATCCGACGTCAATAAAACTGACAGCTGTATGTAGAAACATTTTTAGTTCCATCATTCAGCCATCATATTTGTCGTGACGCCGGTGTAAATGAAGGGTAGATGGAAAAGAGCAAGTCGTCAGTGCATGAAGCCCCAGGTGTTGAGTGGTAACAGTTCCCACATGTCCCAGACGAGCCCGGAGAGCAGCCGCGACAGCCGCCGCCGGTCGCGCTCTGCGTGTCCCGCCGACCGCACCTCCCCCTCCCCCGCGCGGAGCCACTACAACAACGACCGTGAGTACAATACTTACACACTACTATTTGTCAACTAAATAAAATACATTTTAGTTTTAGTTCGACTGCCACTGATCTGTTGTATATAAGGTTTAAACGTTAAAACCATCATTGACTGAGCGTAGATATCAAAGTCTACGGGAGCCACGCCGGTGTTAAAGTTGTGTTCCGTATGACAGGTGACGGTCCGTGGACGGCCCTGGCAGTGGCGTGCCGAGCGCGACACGTGCAGATAGCTGAGACCCTGCTCTCTCACGGAGCCACGGACCCGGCCGGCGTGGCGGTGCGGGAGTGCGCGGCCAGTGGCCTCACGGACCTCATGGCCAAGATACTCGCTACTAAGGTAACAATACTCTTAATAACTATGAATTATAAAGTCCTTTCTTTTAAATAAATCGAAATCAGGAAAGCAATATTTTGCACCTTTCACGGCGGGGGTTAGTGTTCGCGCCTTCTATTTCAATATCAATGTTTCAGGCGTACCCCGACCCAGACTACAAGCTGAACAAGTCAGCGGTAGCGGAGCAGGTGTTCAGTCGCAAGCAAGACTCTGCGCTGACGTACAGCGCGCTCTGTCCCTCGACAGCGGTGATGGTCAACTGGCGGGAGTTGCGGACGCACATACCTGCCATACGGTATTTATGCTACACTACCGTACCTGCATCTTTCACGACGAGCAGACCGACCATAAGCTCCTTATCGCTGAACAAAATGTACATACAAACGTCGGTTTCTTTAACGTACACACAGAAATCTTCGCTTTGCTCAGAATATAAAAAAACTGGCACAATGAATCCAAGTGGTATGAGTTTTTTTTCTTATAAATAGGCTTGCGCTTGGCCGTCAACTCGCCTGATGTTAAGCGATATATTAGTTACCAGCGGCGCTCTGCGGTTCCACCCGCTATGCTTCTTCGCTTTGCTCGGTCATTGAACGAAATTACTGGCACAATGAATCCTAGTGGTATGAGTGTTTTATATTAGTAACTAGCTGCGCTCTGCGGTTACACCCGCTATTTTACAAAAACAGTGCATTGTCTGGGATAAAAAGAATATATTATTTGTTAATCCGGCATATAAGATAGCTGTTTAGAAAAAAATCTTCCAAATCCGTTCAGCTGTTACGGAGTTGATTGCAGACAAACATTTACACATAAACTATTATAGTATTAGTGTGTTGTATAGTAAAACGTGTGTGTTACAGCATGTCCTGGCTGCGGATGGCGTGCAGCGCCGTGAACCGCTCGCTATCAACAGAGAGCGCTGCTCTGGCGGCGCTGACCCGCCTCGACGTCTCCAACAACGAGCTGCGGAGCCTGCCGGCGCAGCTGTTCACTCTGCTCAGCATCAGGTGCGGTTCCGTTCCACCTGCTACTGACGATACTCATCAGCATCATCACAGTCAGCCTAGCTTAGTTCACTGGACGTAGGCCTCTCTCAAGGCATGATCAATACACCATCTTGGACTTCTCGCTTCCAGCCATTGTCAGCTGCCTTACGTATATAGCAAAATACATACAAAAGTCACACACACACACACACACATACACACGCACGCACACACACAACTTTCGCTTTTTTATATTAGTAGGATAAACAGATTTCTAATAATAGGCTGGCATTTGATAGCCCCGTTGGTCCAGTTGGTAGTGAACTTAACTTCTGCGCTTGGGGGCGTGGGTTCGATTCCCACATTGGACAAACATTCATGTGATGAACATTTGTGTGTGTTCTATATCTGTGTGTTAAAATCTATTTAAGTATGTATTCAAAACTATATATGTATGTATATCAGTCTCTGGCAGCCATATCACAAGCTTTGCTTAGTTTGGGGTCAGATGACCGTGTGTGCAAAAATGTCCCGAAAAAAATTATTATTTACGCTATCCTCAGAACTATATTAAACCATGTCTCGGACGGCAGCTTGCCTCCCGCTCGCACACATAGCAACGTGTAGTGAGTGTAACAGAGACAAATATAACAATCTTTGCAAAGCGGAATGTAGTATACGCAAATAATACAGAGAGTTGTCGGCAGGTACATAAACGCAGCGCAGAACAAGTTGGAGCGTCTGCCGGTGCCGGGGGACCCCTTCGAAGAGGACCTGGAGGGAAGGAAGAAGAAGAAGCCCACGAGGACGTGTTACAATGCGCCGGCGCTGCAGGAACTCTACCTACAAGTCAGTGTCATACTGATGGTCGACATACACGACACACATCATTTTAGTTTTTTGTTGATAAATAGGCTAACTCTTCACCGCCATCTCGCCTGATGTTAAGCGATGATGCGGCCTATGATGGAGCACGCTTGCCTGGAAGAAACCGATTCACTCGTGATTTGAAGACACTCAGATGGTAACTAACGGGGAACACCCATTCAGGCAGCACATTCCACAGACTAGCTGTTCGCACAATAAATGTGGAATCAAAGCATTTTGTTCTGACAAAATCTAAGGGTGGCCTGCCTATGTGCCTGACGGAGGGCACCGAGATCTCCATAGAAACGCACTGATACACGCAACCTGTGTGTGTAGGACGGTTGTCGGATGTGTGTGTTATGATAGAGATGTGTGTTACACATGATCTGTTAGTGTGAGAGTTACAAATGTACGTCTTTATAACACTGCCCGGTAAGAGCGATGGTGGCCGAGCGGTGACATATTTTATTTTATTTATATTTGGATAGCCAACAGCCTTCTTACACAAAAATATAGAAAAAATAAAAACACGTAGGCCAACATAGGTTATCACTTATAGCAACACATGTCATGGTGCTAGTACACAAAAGTATAAAACTAAATATTACAAATTAAACAACTGGAAATATATAAATACGAGACTAAGAACCAACATTAAACAGAGAAATTGAGAAGAAAACATAGTATTAATAGTATTAAAGATAGTACTAATAGAAAGATGACAGAGCCGTACGAATTACTCTTATATACGCTTTACAATCTGACGGCAGCTGGTTCGAAGCTCGGTCCTGCACCAATCACTTATTAATTAAATAAATGATGTACAGTTTCGATGTCATCGCTCAACACCGGCGAAGGAAAACATCGTCAGGAAACCAGTATGTACAAGAACCTCAACAGTACAAAGTTCACATAAGCCAACATGCACTGGGCCAGCATGGTGGATTAGGACCCATCCTCTCTCTGTGACAAGGCCTGTGTCCTTGTAGTGGGGACATGATAGACTGATTATGATGATGAAAATCACACTAAGATTACAAACCCGAAGGATTGTGTGTAACGATGATTGTCACCAATTTCCTTCATAACTAACGGACAAATTTTGATGAAATTTGGTATGGTTTTAATTTACTAGTACGTAATATGTACCCTATGTACTATATGTATATGTGTATGGGACCGACTATCTACAACACTGTACCGATTTCAATAAGGCATCTAAAATATAGTCAATTTAAAACAAAACTAAAAAAACTTTTAGTCGAGAAATGTTATTACAAAGTTAGTGATTTTATAAATGATAAATTTTAGTAATGACTGCAGTAGGTCAATTTGTTTATCATACAATTATAGTAATGTCTATCTGTTGACTATTTAAATTAATAACATCATACTTGAACTTTTGAAATTATTTCGACAGTTAATTTAATCAATACTTTTTTATATAAATAATTCTTACGGTATTTTTATACCATCTCTCTAGATTTGTACGCCTACAAACTAGGCAAAACATGATACAAAGTGACAAATATTTTAACCCACCTATTGTGCATGCGTTTTTAAATGTGTGTATGATTTACTCGTGTTTTGTGCAAATAAATAATCTTTATCTTTACCCCTCCCCCCCAGGACAACCGGCTGGAGGAGCTCCCCCCCGCGTTGTTCTCCCTCCCCACGCTCGCCACGCTCGACGTGTCCAACAACAAGCTGCGAGCGTTGCCCGACCTGATGTGGAGCGCGCCCTGCCTGAGGGACTTGAATGCATCCCTCAACCATCTCAAGGACCTGCCGGGTGGACTGGTAAGTTAGTTGATTGAATCAGGCGTTACTTGCGTAGGCTTTTTTTTTTAAATTATCACCCCACAATCCTTATTGTACTCGAAGCGACGTAGAATCGGAATTACACTAGAAATTCGTCATCTTATTCGTCACTAGCAACGCACCCCGGCTTCGCACGGGTGTAAATCTTAATTTTTTGTTACACCTTGTTTTTTGGTTTTTTGTTATTGGAGTTTTAGTAAGTATACCTATTTTATTATTGATTTTCACACATTTTAAGACCGTCTAATGCGGTTGAAACTATAGTCGGAGTGACCGGCTTATTCTTACGTGAGTAATTCCCGTGTAATATAAATAAAATGATCCCTATTTCTTTTGCAAATATAATATAGCCTATGTCTCCCGGGGATATTGTAGCTTCCCAACTGTGAAAGAATTTTTCAAATCAGTTCAGTAGTTTCGGAGCCTATTCAATGCAAACAAACAAACAAACAATCAAATCTTTCCTCTTTATAATATTAGTATAGATATACAAATAGACTGGTAAGTTATTCCTTTACCAGCCGCCTCAGAACTCCTTGTTTGAAATTAATCAATAACACTAGATCTTATTGTAAAACTTGTGCTCGAGTCTAGTGGAGGCTGGATGAGCAGTGGTCAAACATCTATCCTGTCCCACAGAAACAAACACTGCTCTACAAACGGTTTTATTTATTAACATTTGAACAATACGTTGAACAAGCAAACCCTCGATAAAAGAGCTGATAATCTTCAAACGGATGAACAGATTTTCGTGAACCATTGCTAAGAACACTCGATAAAGTCAAACAAAAATAAACTAAATCAAAATCAGTTTAGCTGCTTGGGAGATACAATGCCACAGAATACACGTTAAGCTTCCCCCTCCGCGTCGGTGGTTTAGTTAGGGAAGCATCACACCTTTGCCAGTTCTTCAATCGTCAAGCAGTAGTGTGCAAATATTACTGTGTTTCTGGCTAGAGGGCAATGCTTCCAGTGAAATTGTTGGCCAGTGCAAGAGCATTAACACCCAATAAAAAACTAAAGTTGCCGATATTCTTGCTCGTATTGACCATCAAAAATGGGGCTGGGCAGGACACATGCTACGTTGTAAAATAAATAAATGGAGTAAGCTGGTCACTCTACGGTACCCAAGGGACAGTACAAGAAGACAGGGACGTCCAACAACAAGATGGGATGACGACATTCGACTGACCCTTGGGCCATACTGGACAAGAGTGGCAGATGATAGAGAGCAATGGAGACAGTTGGAGGAGGCCTATGCCAAAAGACACACCGAACTAAGAGACATTTTATAAAACTATAGAAATAATTTATGTTAAAATCTTATTCGGAGTAAATGGCTATTGTATTGTATTGTATGGACCCGGGTATTTCCTAAAACTGCGACCAGAACCACCGGAGGATGGGCAGCAGCGTCCTATTAGTACACGGTGAACATACTGCGATCCCCAAGCCGCCTGCCAAGCGTGGGGATTATGGCAACACCTCTCTTTAAGAGGGAGGCCTTTGTCCAGCAGTGGACGTTTAATGGCTGCTGAGGTGATGTGTGTATTGTATAATTATGTCGGGGTGATGAGTACATTGCCGCAGTTCATTGTGTCAGCGTTTTAATAAGGCATTCCCGCTGGTTTGGTGCAGGTAGATGTGCGACACGTCCAGTAAGTAAGTGTTGTTTACAGCACGAGGGCAGCGAGTGCGGCAGTCCGCAGGCGCAGTCCCCCGCGACCGAGGTGAGCGCGGCCGCCAGCTACCAAGCGTTCAACTTCACACACGCTGTAAGCACCTGACACTAGTTGTTCAATATGGCTCTCTACTCCAGATTATCCTGCACCGCTTTATAGTTGATATTCCGTACGGAAGCTCTTTGATTCCACTTTTATTGTGCGAACTGCTAATCAGTGGAATGCGCTGCCTGAATACAGTTCCGCGATGGTTACTATCTGGGTGGGTTCAAATCGTGACTGAATCTGTTTCTTCTAGGCAAGCGTGCTCCAACGTAGACCGCATCATTAGGCGAGATGGTGGTCAAACGCAAGCATATTAACTAATAATAAAAAAAGGTATAGGATGAATTTTATTCAAATAAAATCAGTCACTTCGAGTCTTCGAGGGTTGACTCTGCCACCACCATGAAGACAGGCTCCACGAAGATTGGTTAGACGACGGCTCGACGTCACGCCTTGGACTGGAACACGCCCGCGGAGGTTCACCCGCACCACACCAGAGGCCGGCCACCACCGGGCCGGTCGTCAGATCTACACGAGGAGGCAGGGTGCGCCTGAGCAGATACGACATGTTTTTTTACATTGACATGTCCACTTGAGAGTACCTCAGACAGTGTTTTGAAGAAATAAATAAATATTCGGGACATTTTTGCACACCGGGTCATCTGTTCCCAAACTGAGCAAAGCTTGTAAATCCAACTAGAACCGTCCAATTTGACGCCGGCGTCTTGGCTTTACCATTGCACCAGCCGCCACCGCCTGCAAGCTCATCCACACATCATAGATCAGTGAAAATCGCACACTGTGCGATTCACTCGATCTTTCTTGCCTCATACTTGCAATATGTGGAACACGATCCCTTCTGCGGCATTTCCGAGTTAACATGAGGTTCTTCAAAGTGCTGTTAATAGAGTCTTCAAACGTCGGCATCGTATCTGTGGTGCCCCTGGTATTACGTAGGCGACGGTGGTCGCTTACCATCAAGTGTAAAAATAACCTGGTGGACGTCAATCTGACAGTGACATCTGTGAATGGATGGCGTTCGTATGATTCCTTCAAATGTAAATATATGTGATTGTGTGTGGATACAGCAGGCCATGTCCCGGAGCCCGTCCATAGAGGGCACCGAGCCGGCGCCGGGCCGGGACGAGGAGCACGGCACGCCGACCGTCGCCAACCGCGCGGGCAACGCCGTGTGAGTACACATAGCTAGCGGCTGGAACACTCGCTGTCATCACATCATCATCATCATGTCAGCTGTAGGATGTCCACTGCTGGACATAGGCCTCCCCCATCGATCTCCAAAAGGGCCGGTTGGAAGCGGCCTGCATCCAGCGTTTCCCCGCGGTCTCTTTTAGATCGTCTGTCCATCTTGTTGGTGGACGTTCTACGCTGCGTTTACCGGCTTTATTTAAATTGCCTTCTTAGTTTGGGGCAAATCTTGCAACTGAACTTAAAACAGCTATCCTCAACCGATTGAGCTGAAGTTTTGCGTACACGTTTAGTTTGGATAACAATACATGATTAACTAAGTGACGTCATTCTAAATCCAGTATGGCGGACTTCCAAGGATGGTGAATCAGCTACTTTTATATGCACTCCCATGATATGGGTTAGAACGAAAGGATTTGCTGAGAAAAATATGTAAACTAAAATAATTTCACACTAAATTCATCATGCGGGCGCCCCTAGACACCGCACAAAACTTTCTTATCCACCATCATAATCAAATGAAAGGATTTGCTGAGAAAAATATAAAAGGCTTGTCTTCTAAAAGTTTTTTTAATCTATAATTTTGTTGTTCTAAAACAAGTTGCGTTTAATTATATGAAACTAGCTGCGCCATGCGGTTACATTTGTCTGAGATAAAAAGTATTCTATGTCGCTCAACCCCAAACATCCCCCAACCTCTGGACCTGTTTTTGTGAAAACTGCGTCAGGAACAAACGCATCTGTAATGTCGTCCACAGTTGGTCGGAAGCCCGGCGCGCGCACACGTGGCGCGGGGTGGTGGAGCCGGCCTCCCCCCCTCCCTCGCTGGGCGCGTCCCCCCTGCACTCGCTGACGCTGTCCCACAACCAGTTCACGTGCGTGCCGGCCGCGCTGGCGTGCCGCGCGCCCGGCCTCGCCCGGCTCAACATGGCCTACAACTCGCTCAGGTACATGCTCTGCGAGCGGCAACTGGGAAAGGAAT
This sequence comes from Agriopis marginaria, assembly GCA_932305915.1. Lineage (NCBI taxonomy): Eukaryota > Metazoa > Arthropoda > Insecta > Lepidoptera > Geometridae > Agriopis > Agriopis marginaria. The sequence continues at coordinate 9,115,283 of OW029940.1, read as the reverse complement.
AGGTCGGACTACGCTGCCTTGTGCAACACCTTGAAAAACTTACGAACTTGCTATGGTCAGGCTCGAGTATAACATTGCATTTATATGCCTCCTAGCTCACCTGCCTCTATATGCTCAGGTATGCTAGCTTACTATTGGAAGGCATGACTTGCGGAAGAAAAAAATTTGCATGAGGAAATAAATAGGTCCGAGTACGCTGCCTTGTGCAACTCATCGAAAATTTTACTCAAATACACAGAATTCGACATAGCTTTGGACTCGCTCCGGCCACGCGGCGCGACGTCTGCAACATGTCGACTCCTGCAGTCATGTTATGTTTCCGTTGCAGAACGATGTCGTACGTGACGTCATATCCCACCAGCCTCCGCCAGCTGGACCTCAGCCACAACGAGATCACGTGCTGGCCGAGCTTGCCGCAGGTCAGACATACAGCCCAGCAGACCCACAGAGATACGGCAGTATTTGCACAATACTGCTTGACGGCAGAATATTTTATTTTATCTATGTCTATACAATATTGTAAATAGAAAAGATTTGTATGTATGTTTGTAACGAATTGGCTCAAAAAGTACTGAAACGATTTTAAAAATTCTTTCACAATTTGAATGCTACATTATCACTGATTAATATAGGCTATATAACTATACCCGTGCGGAGCCGGGGTGGACCGCTAGTTTTATATATTTAGCAAAGCATTTTGAAACTATCGTACTTTACCTTTACAAAGAGTTTGAATTTCGCATTCACAGCAATAACGTGATTGATCACACAGGTCGACACGATTTTTACTCAGGCTTCTGCATGTGAAACTTTGGTTTCACCTGTTTTAAATAAAGAAAAAAAACTGATTAAAGTTTGCTCTTGTATTGCAAGAAAAAAGTCAAATTTTTGTATATATGTTTTTATTACGACTAACAAAGTTTTTGCTGAACATTATGGTCTTTTTAATTCAAGAATTGTGATAATGTGCTATCGAGTTGATCAAAGTGCTACCATCTGTTGCTCATAAAATCACTAAAACTTATCGACGTAAATCAAACAAAAACAAACTGCAACTGCAAAGCAAAAGGAAATTTTAATGTTTTTTGATGTCTATCATCATCATCATTTCAGCCATAGCACGTCCACTGCTGGACATAGGCCTCCCCCATCGATCTCCAGAAGGGCTGGATGGAAGCGGCCTGTATCCAGCGTTGATGTCTATAATCAGAATTAAAGCGTTAGAACAGAAACACAAAAAAACCACTGATGTAACCAAACAAGTTATTTGTGTAAATTTCTTAATCTAATAGCACCCCAATTCTTAACATTATCCTTAAACCTATATTGTTGCAATTTGGGGGACATTGTATTGAAGTATTTGTAACCCAGCCTCTTATGGTAGGTGGAAAACTTCGGGTCCCCGGAAGGTTCGCCGCTGGCGTGCTACTGCCCGGGCGGCGCGGGGGGCGTGGGGGCGAGCGGGCACGCCCCCCGGCCCCGCTCGGGGGGCTCGGTCCGCGCACAGCTGCTGCACGCCGCCTGCCCCGCCCGGAGGCACCTCCGCCTCGAGGGGCTCCGGACCCTCGTGAGTGTTACTCCGTACAAGCACGCTCTCATTCCGTTTCCACTCATTGCCCTAGGCCTTCGGGTGACAAAAAAAAATTACATTAGGGCCGGCCATTTTGCCTTCGTCTTTTGTTTTTGTTTGTATCGGTTCACATGTCATTATGTCCGCTACACACGCTGGCAGTAGAAAGAACAAAAACAATATTGACTTGACACCGCCGATGTGTAGAGGCGGCATCAGAGTGCCACATTGAATCAGCGTTTTTGGAAAGACATTTGAAAAGTTTGGATAATGCAGCAGTGTACACTGTACAGTACATTGTACAATGACTGCACTAAATGTACACTAAAACTCTACTAACTCTTTACTACTAAATTATAAATTTTTAACGAGGTAGGATCTGAATCCTTAAATGGCATCGCCATTTTCCCGTTGACAACAATGCACTAGTAATTCGATCTTCGTTAATTTTTGTAAGCAAGTCATCGTCGTCATTATCAGCGTTTCATTTTGCCACTGCTGGGAGTGTTGGGACACGGGCCTTCTCTTAGAGAGAAAGAAGATAGACCGCGCTGACCCAGTGCATGTTGGTGAATGTCATATGTTTTTGAACTTGTGAGGTTCTTGTACATGTACGGTTTATTCACGATGTTTTCCTTCACCGTTTTGAGTGATAGCATCGAAACTGCACATCATTTATTTAATTAATAAGTGATTGGTGCAGGACTGAGGTTCGAACCGGGTGCCGTCAGATTGTAAAGCGTACATGCTACCGCTCAACCAGCATCGTTTTGCGTTTTGTAAGCAAGTAGTTCATGCAAGTGCAATTTTTAATTTAGAATGAGCAAAATTGGTTCTAGTGTTGCAAAGATGTGTAGGGGTGTGAGGTTATCAGTTGTGCATGTGTGCGTCAGATCCTGTCCAACAACCTGCTGACGCGCATCCAGCTGACGACGGACGACGACGGCTCGTCCAGCGGCGCGCGCGACCAGCCCGCGCACGACGACGACGAGGACTGGGTGAGTGCGCACGTCACACGATACAAGGCGGAAAAAAAAACATTCAAAGAAAACACGGGAGATTCCGATTCAGATGTTTTTATTCACCTTATAACATCATCATCATCATAATCAGCCTTTGAACAGTCCGCTGCTGGACTTTTTAGCCTACCCCCGAAAGGGTGATTGGGCCATATCCACCACGCTGGCCCAGTTGCGGGTTGGTGGATTCACATACGCCATTGAATTCCTTCTCCGTACGTATGCAGGTTTCCTCGCGATGTTTTCCTTCACTGAAAAGCCAGTGGTATGAAAATCCGTACATAAACTCCAAAGAGCTCATTGGTACGGGCCCGGGGTTTGAACCCGCAACCTCACGCTTTCAAGTCTAGTGGTCTCCCAAATGGGCTACCACGGCACCACGGTACCACGGCACCTTATAACAATGGTTCGAAATTATAGGTAGGTCGAATACATTAGTTAAAAACTAGAAAGTCTTTACAACTAACTATGCACAAGTACTTAAGTTCATATAACATTAAAATATACACATAATAGCCTAGAAATTAAAAACTGATAGAGACATTAAAACAATGTTTAGAAGAGGAAGAGAATATCGCGTAGGTCCCAAAGGAACAGATGACGTCTATAACGTCTGTTCCATCGGAATCTACGCGGAATATCTACGAATCACCCACTCAAATATTTTGTGAATTAAAATTATTGAACTCGTTTTGGCTGCGTGCCCGTCGTGAAGAAAGAGCACATAGATTATACAGGCTAACGTGTGACATTTGAAAGAAAGAAAAGATAGAAAAAATATTTATTTATGACAGAAACAAAGATATAAGGACATTACGAGTTAAACACAATAAAAGAAAATAGTTTCTGTCACAAGCCGGTGCCAACTCAGCGTAATGCTGGTTGTGAACAACCAGCGCTGGTCTTCCGTTGGAACCGACAGGTGACGTCACGCACGTCAGATAGCAGATGTGCAATGTAACACACATAAAAACATAATACACAATATAATACATATAAAAACAAACGATAAAGCAATAATGTATGTAATGATATTTGATAATGTCTTTTTTAAAGTTTTACTTCTGAAATGGTTTATCTCGCTGTCTCTCCTAACTTCAGCATTCTCTTCCTCTCTCTCTCCCATTTTTTCTTTGCATCTTTCTTTTTTCCTTGACCAGTATCCGAGAAATCTTCTCTTGCCACCCTTTTCCCTCCTCTCCCCTTCTATCCGCTCCCCTCCCTTCCCTCGATAATTAATTGGTCAGCGGGCATTTCTCACAACTAGCTACTCCCCTCCTTTTTCTCTGTCAATCCCCCCCTCCTCCTCCTTCGTTGTGGGTAGTAAACGAGTATTGCGGGTGCCCCCAGGCGTGCGGGTCCTCGCTGAAGGGCAAGCTGCTGTTCCCGCTGCTGTCGATGCTGGACGTGTCGTGCAACCTGGTGCGCGCCGTGCCGCCCGCCCTGCATGAGCTCTCCAACCTGGCCGTGCTCAACATCAGCGGGAACAAGGGTCAGTTCAGCTCATATCCAGGACTCTATCACTCTCCGGCCCTATGCAACGAATCACCTCGATCTGTTGCTCTGTTGCTGCGTGAACAAGGAGCAAACAAACACACAACTCGGCTGAAGGTAAGCGACGACGTGTCCGAGGTTGGAGCACGTCATCTGGAAGGAATCTATCTTAGAGATGCCATGACTTGAAGTCCAATTTTCGTCGAAGAGGGTTTCTCAAATTGTGGACACATTATACGCCATGTTTTAGAAAAACTTGGATTTATCGCTGAAAAAGCTATAATTATTCCCTGTAAAAATGACTTGCCTATAACGTTTAATGTTTTTATGGCCAATAAATATTTCTGATTTCTGATTTCTGACAAGTTTCGGACTAGTAGATATAATTATATAATGTGGTGGTAATCAAGTGGATGAACCTTGCACTGTTACTGTCTCCCAGATATAACGGAGCTGCCCCCTCAGATGGGCCTCCTGTCCCGCCTGTGGTCGCTGAACGCCACGGGGTGCTCGCTGCAGGAGCCGCTGCGCTCCATGCTGGCGGGCGGCAAGTACAAGAGCGCAGACATCGTGGGGTACCTCAAGTCAGTGCTGCACGCCGCCACGCGCTACACCAGGATGAAGCTCATGTTCGTCGGGGAACAGGTGACACATGGTGGCTTCTGCCGGTCCCATCGGGAGACCAGCGCCGGCTTGTAACAAGCGGCATAATGCTGACCTGGGGCCGGTTTGTGGCAAAAATACAACGTCTTTTTACATTAAACAAGTGTGTAGCTGTACGATGTACGTGTATGTGTTTTTTTTAGATAGCAAAGTTTCTTTTTGGGGTTTTTGGTCTGGCTACAGAGACCTTTGGACCATACATAGCAAAGATACTCGTTGTTATGGCAGATAATAAAAAAAAATACGATTGGCAGGATTCGATCCTGCTCCTCCGTAATTATCTGGGTAAACGCCCCCACTGCTCTAGCCACTGAGCAACGCAACAAAATTTCAAGAGTTTGGAAGGTGTCAGGGAAGCGACCATAGTACGGTAGTGTGTAAATAACCCAAGAAATCCTTTAGTTTTTGCCGTGTCTATCTCTCTGTTACAATCATTTGATATTTTTTAGGGCATCGGGAAGACCAGTCTACTAGAATGCCTGAGACAAGAGTCTGCCTTACAGCATAGGAGGAAACCTACTGACGTAAGTAAATCACCGTTTAAATTAAATCGTAAGGAAAGGAAACAAAAAACGAATATTTACCAATAACGTTTCCTTTACAAAGTAGCTTCTGTAGCTAATTTCCTACTGTTCCCCAGCACTGGGCTAAGCGCATGGGCAACAAGTCCTCCCGGCGCAACATGTCCACAGTAGGCGTGGACATCGGCACCTGGACCTACGAAAAGTCTAGATCCACGCGTGGACCTGTCACTTTTAGGACGTGGGACTTCGGCGGGCAGCAGGAGTGAGTATTTCACGAGTTCTTGTTACATCTTCAACCAGTGCTGCGCCATTAATAAAATACGAGGCAGCTAATCATCTGTAAACATTTTGTAGATGGAAGTTATTGTGAGACAAAGATAATTTATAAAATTAAAAAGAACAAAGGTCTAACATGTGATCCTTGAAGCACGCCAAAATGTATTTTTCGGATTGCAGACTTAAAACTCCGAACGATGACAAAATTAGAACGATTGCGCAAGTAAGATTCGCAACAGCGAATTAATAAACCGCAAACTCCGGCATCCTCCAGTTTCTGTACTGGAATTCTGTGATCAACAATATCGAATGCATTGGAGAAATCTGAGTATATCGCACAAAGTTCTTAATCTCTTTTGATTAATTGATTATCGTTGATTATTTGTAACACCTAATTTTGTATACCTTTTTAGCATTGTATGTTCAAGCGTGAGAAGACGTGTACGTGTGTAATGTAGAGAGGGTGTGACCCGCAGGTACTACGCGACGCATCAGTACTTCCTGTCGCGGCGGTCGCTGTATCTGGTGCTGTGGAAGGTGACGGAGGGGCGGCGGGGGCTGGCCGCCGCGCTCGAGTGGCTGCGCTCCATCCAGGCGCGTGCGCCGGGCTCGCCCGTCATCATGGTCGCCACGCACTACGACCAGGTCGTCCATGTGAGTCTCTGCCACCTAACTTTCAAACCATGGCGGCTATTAATATGCTGACCTTATGTTTGCCTGGGATTCACCTGGGCTCACATATTTCACGCTCGACCGTAAAAGCCTCTATCGCCTGCTGCTGTAGTAATGTATTTACGCTTGTTTCTTCTCGCCACAGAGTAATTTACCAGAGTCAGAAAGTCCAGAGGCGCTGCAGCGGTTGATTCGGTCCAGTATAATGGGAGCCCCAGACGCGGACAAACTGGGCCTACCGAGAGTTCTGGACTCACTGGAGGTTAGTCCTTACATGACACCGCAAAACCCAGGATTCTACTGGGGACAGATATGATCTCATTGTAATAATCAAAGATTTACAAACATATGGATGTTGAATCGAACACAAAATTCAGGGAAATGTGGTCTGAGGTTAGATGGGTATGTATAAAATGTTATATTGTTGATAATCTATTTTCACCAATCAATCCTTTGCTTATTCGTTTAATATCAAGCATATGAGGCATTCTTGTAACAAAGGTGTATTGTTCCAGATATCATGTAGTACGCGGCACAACGTGCGACTGCTCGCGGATATTATATACTCTGTGGCGTTCAGTGTCAAACCACCAGGTATAAACAAACATACCTACCCATTGTATCTCGTTTTACTTTATCAAACATATTTTCTCCTTCTTGTGTATATTTTTCTATAATATAAACTAACTTTTGTGAACATATATTGGTTTATAACTGTCGTGATATGTTTAAGCCAGAGTGAATAAGTACCTTCTAGGTTTACGTGCTCCATCTTTGGCCACAACATCGCTTTCCATCAGGTTAGCTAGTGGTTCTTAAAAAAAACTAGCTATGTTCGAATTTATGTGCAAGCCTTGACGGCAATTAGGTATTATTGTTGGGCTCATTTTATGTGTGCCTCGATTTAGTGTTGCTCTAAAAATGCCTGTGGGCGTATCGACACGAAATTTATTTTGGCTATCGATATTAAAAGTTAAAGAGAAGTTTTAACGATATTGTTCTCTCTCTCTCTCTCGCTCTTAGGAAGCAAAGAACCGTTGCTAGAGCAGCGCATCCCAGCCACTTATCTCGCACTAGAAGAGTGTGTGACGGCACTCGCGGCGGAGCTGCCCGAACCTGTGCTGCGGCATAATGAGTATAAAAAACTGGTAAGAATTTATCAAGAAATTACATGTTTACTTAATTAGTGTTTTCATACAATTGCTTGACGGCAGATAATCTGGCAAAACGGTGATTTAAACTTGTAGAATTAATACAGTAATATAAAAAAAGATTTGAGAAAGGCGTTTGATACAGAAATATCTCCTATTTTGCGTTGTATAACAATATATTTTGTGTAATGTTATTTTTTTTTTTTTTTACAAAAAAAAAAACAATACCATAATTGTAATTTATATATAATTGCATTGGTACAATAGTGTAATAAACAATCATGTTTGTCGTTGTATGTAGGTAACACAATACATGCAACAGAAGAACCACAAGATGTTCCGAGACGCGGCGGAACTGCATCAAGCCACCATGTTCCTACATGAAAATGGTGAGATCCACATTTGATTTTTGTACCACATCAGCGAAGCCAAATAGAGAGTATTGTGGTTAACGTTAACCTATATGTTTTCGGCAGCTTACACGGTTCAATCGATGTTTGTGTTGATAGATTTGTGTAGGGACAGAGACGGTTACTAGGTAAGTGATATCATAAATACAAGATGGTGACATATAAAGTGGGATAAAAAATATATTGCACCTTATGATGTAGAATAAACACAAATGTTCATAACATGAATGTTTGCTCTAGATGGGAATGCAACCCACGGCTCCAAGCACAGAAGGCAGGTTCACTACCAACTGGACCTACATTACAGTAGTATGTATGTATGTGTGTGTGCGTGCAGGTGTGGTGCTGCACTACGACGACGCGACGCTGAAGGAGCTGTACTTCCTGCGGCCGCAGTGGCTGTGCGACGTGCTGGCGCACGTGGTCACCGTGCGGGAGATCAACCCGTTCGCGTCCAACGGTACGACAGCTTCATTACTGTACCCCTGTCTGACGCTTGCACGGGTTAAACCAAACGAGTCGTCCAGATACAACATACTCACAATCTCTCCGTGAAAACAGTCACAAAAATTCCGAGCTACATTTTATCAATGATATACTTCACAATGCCACATTTACACCAATTTAGACGTTATGTCGCTTGCATAGTGTTTCACTTTAGTTGTCCGCTATGTCTTCGTAGCTCTGGCATCGCGCGGCGTTGTACTCGGAGCACGGTTATCTTGTAACAAACCAAAAAGTCTGCTCAATTTGTAGCGTGCGCCGAGTTTTAGTTCCGTTTTTTTTGGCACGATTTTGACTTGATTTGTTTCTCAATGAATCGAGTACACATTTTAAGTAAATCATAAAGTAAATTTTTAAAGAGAAGAAACCGTTTAAAACTCTACAACATCTGATGATGATGAAACAAACTTAACTAAAATGTAGAAAAATGACAGAACTTGAACAGAACAGAACAGAAATTGAAACTTTTGCTGAAGGGAACCACAAACCAAAACGTCATAATTATGTGTCTGCAGTCAAAACCTTTTTTAACCAGTCAAAAGTAATTTAGACTCAATCAATTTGATAAAATTTATATGGGACCACCTCTGAAGTATTTATTACCCAATAATCAGAACAGAATCATTAAAATCAATTCATAATTAGCGGAGTAATCGCGTCACAAACATACAGTCGAATAAAAAATCTCCTCCTTTTTTAATGTCTGAAAAAATACGCCGTTCGTTGTAATAAGTGAAGCTAACTACAGTTGTGGTGCAGGTATAATGAAGATCGAGGACCTGGCGCACGTGTTCAAGGCGTCCCCGATGCTGCTGCGCGGCGAGGAGGCGTCCTCGCTGGGCGTGTCGCTTCTCAACAAGTTCGAGCTGGCGCTGTGCTGGGACGCGCGCGTGCTGCTCGTGCCGCCGCTGCTGCCGGCCGCGGAACCCACCACGCCGCAGGTCAGTCGGAACACACGGCCAGCGAGGAGGCGTCCTCGCTGGGCGTGTCGCTGCTCAACAAGTTCGAGCTGGCGCTGTGCTAGGACGCGCGCGTGCTGCTCGTGCCGCCGCTGCTGCCGGCCGCGGAACCCACCACGCCGCAGGTCAGTCGGAACACACGGCCAGCGAGGAGGCGTCCTCGCTGGCCGTGTCGCTGCTCAACAAGTTCGAGCTGGCGCTGTGCTGGGACGCGCGCGTGCTGCTCGTGCCGCCGCTGCTGCCGGCCGCGGAACCCACCACGCCGCAGGTCAGTCGGAACACACGGCCAGCGAGGAGGCGTCCTCGCTGGCCGTGTCGCTGCTCAACAAGTTCGAGCTGGCGCTGTGCTGGGACGCGCGCGTGCTGCTCGTGCCGCCGCTGCTGCCGGCCGCGGAACCCACCACGCCGCAGGTCAGTCGGAACACACGGCCAGCGAGGAGGCGTCCTCGCTGGGCGTGTCGCTGCTCAACAAGTTCGAGCTGGCGCTGTGCTGGGACGCGCGCGTGCTGCTCGTGCCGCCGCTGCTGCCGGCCGCGGAACCCACCACGCCGCAGGTCAGTCGGAACACACGGCCAGCGAGGAGGCGTCCTCGCTGGGCGTGTCGCTGCTCAACAAGTTCGAGCTGGCGCTGTGCTGGGACGCGCGCGTGCTGCTCGTGCCGCCGCTGCTGCCGGCCGCGGAACCCACCACGCCGCAGGTCAGTCGGAACACACGGCCAGCGAGGAGGCGTCCTCGCTGGCCGTGTCGCTGCTCAACAACTTCAACTGGTGCCCTTGGCAAGATTTGACGTCACCCCCGTCTAAATGTTGCCAACATTTATGTGAAATGCAACGCACTTTCCAGTCAAAGGCGTCTCTACAAGAGACACGTAACAAGGCGCTCCACGCCGCCAGTCCTTGCAAGAAGAGCACTCGCTCACCTTGCCTCCGTTAGCCAGCAATGCTGACAGCAGTTATGTTTGTATGTTCCAGCTGTGCGTGCGCGGGGGGCGCGCGTGGGGCGCGGGGGGCACGCCGCGGCGCGCGTGGCCCGGCGCTGCGTGTGCGCACCTCACGGCGGCGCCCGACCCCGCGCGGCACACGGACTCGCCCACACTCATACGTGAGTTGCACACTAACTACACTTCACATATACATTCACACAAGTCATCTGGTTACGTAATAATCAGGCGACCACCTCGAACTTATTCCCACAATTACATTGAATCAGGTATAAACACTTAAGAGTTCTACTCAGCCAATACCTAATTACTGTTTATTATTTATTTATTTAATAATAGGCTTGCGTTTGACCGCCAACTCGCTTGATGTTAAGTGATGATGCGGTCTACGGTTGAGCACGCTTGCCTAGAAGAAAACGATTCACTCGTGATTTGAAGACACCCAGATTGTAACCATCGGGAAATACCTATTCAGGCAGCGCATTCCACAGACAGCAATTCGCACAATAAATGTGGAATCAAAGCGCTTCGTACGGGTTTTCGGAATATCAACCATAAAGCGGTGTCGATTTTTCGTGCCCGCTCTGGCAGTCCGATAGAAAAATGTGCAGGAGGGAATTAGATCGTGCAGATCCGATGCACACTCTACGAAATGTATCCGATAAAAAACCGATAGACTAGCAACTTTACGTCGATGCTAAAGACTAAGAAGCTTAGTCCGAAGGATTCATTGCTGATGAGCTTCTTGGCCCGTTTCTCTATAGATTCCAATGCCTCAAGCTGGTACTTAGCTGATCCATCCCAAAGGTGAGAGCAGTACTCCATACACAACCGAACTTATGCTTGATACAGTGATAGCAACTGTTCCGACGTGAAGTACCGTCGCACCTTCGATAGGATACCCAGCTTTTTGGCAGCCAATTGAGTCTTGCTCTCAATATAGGTGCCAAAATTGAGGATTGATGTCAGAGAAACGCCCAAAAGATACATGTTGTGATGGTGTGTTTGCCCCGGTGTGTGCAGAGGAAGCGCCCGGCGCCGTGACGGTGGAGGGGCGCTCCGGTGGCGCTCCGCTGCGACGCCTGCTGCTGCTCACGTACGTGCCGTGCGGATTCTGGGCGCGGCTCTGCACGCGGCTGCTGGCCGACCAGGCGCTGGCCAGAGCACCCTGCGCGCTCTACAGGACCACGCAGCCGACCGAGGTAACTCTCGTGTGAAGCGGTTCACGAGTTAGGAGTTTGGGTTGTGTATCATCGACATTATAAAGTATGTAGCAGTGTATGGCTCGAAGGACCAACATTACTGAAGATAATCGGGAATAAACCTCAGCTTGAGGAGTTTGGCTCGTTTTCGACATCGACGTAAGCCATGATTGAAAAGCCTGGAATGAATGCCTTTTGTCATTTTGGTACGATGATAAAATACTAATGCAACTTCTGTTTTAAACGCCATAGGTGGCAAACAAGCAGATGGGCCTCCTGATGGTAAGCAGTCACCGTCGCCTATGGATACTTGTAACACTAGTCAAAAATACGTTGCCGACCCAAACTTATCCCAAAGTCGTTATTTTTTCCACAGATGGATGCTGATGACTCCATCTCCCGCGCTGTGGATTTCAACTGGGGATGGAAACTCTGGAAGAAGGGTCTGAAGCTGGTCTGCGGAGCGCTGACCCTGGTATCTCTGAAGGAACTTCCGCCAAAATATGACTCTCTACTGGGAGCCAGCAGCCCCAGTGATGATGTGGACCGGGACACTTATATCAGGTCAGTTTATTACCACAACATCAGAGTCATCGATATCCTTTACATACTTTACAAGTACCAGATGTTAGCCGCGGTAGGAAGTACAATGGCTTTTCAGGATGTTTTCACCAAAAGCTTCTACATTATCATAGATCTGGGGAAATCACACATTGTGCGTTTTGACATCTTTTTTTGCCTCACACCTGCAATAGTAGAATGAGCGACCATTCCTTCCATCCTGCGACATTTCCGAGTAACTATGACATGGGGTTCTTCAAAAGGTTTGTTAGTCTTTAAAGTTCGACAACGCATCTGTGATGCCCCTGGTCCTGGTATCCATAGGCCACGGTGATCGCTTACCATCAGGCGGTTCGTTAGCTGGTTTGCCACAAGGCAAATAAATTATTAATAAAAAAAAATACTTTTTCAATACATGTTTTTAGGCGTCCGCTCATCTAGGACCAAAGTGCTTGGGAAATAAAATCCAACGAACCCTAACCCGACTTCGTTTCGTTTATAAGTTCCTATGGCCACCTTCTGTCTCCATCATCAGAGCAGCTCGATGGTGCAATAACATTGCATTGTCACCGAACTTACACAAGTTTGCCAAATTTCTGCTCAATCTGTTGAGGATAACTGGTGTAAAATTCAGTTGCAAGATTTGTCCCACACATACATACTAACAGAGCAAGTTAAATAAAAGCCTGTAAAGCGGTAATTGTGTTTAGAATCCACTGACTGCTCAGCGGCGTCTGGTGCTGCGGTAACAACCAGTGACAGAACTTTTACTTGTATAAAGACTTCATAAATGGCCTGACGATTGTTCGAAAACAAATTTAGACTGAATATGAGCAAGGGAAACAGACTAAGAGGAAAGACAATAGCGGAACATTAGAGCGTAGCTCGGAAATTTGCCTAAAAACGATATAAATTTAGATGGCGCCGTGATTTGAGCGTGCTATAGGTTGTCTCGAACTTCCGTAAGCGCTGCAGTCAGATAGTGTACGAAAGGGTTCTACAAATTACCGTAGCACTAGTATCGCAGTCAAGTTTTGCAACACTTCAAGAGAATAAAGAAAAGCGCCATCTACGCTGACTGCAGCGCTTACGGAAGTTCGAGACAACCTATAGCACGCTCAAATTACGGCGCCATCTAAGTTTATACCGTTTTTAGGCAAATTTCCGAGCTACGCTCTAATGTTCCGCTATTGTCTTTCCTCTATGAGTTAGAGAAGAATGGCGACTTTTAGTATCGTAGCCAAGACACATTTTGGGTCGCTGCGTCATCATAACTAAGTATGTCGTCCTTCTTGGATGTTCCAGCAAGCTGCGCGTGCGTCAGGAAGGTGCGTGGTGCGAGCTGGACGTGCAGAGCACGCCGTGTATAGAGATACTGCTGCCGGCGCAGGTCGCCGTCGCCAGGAGGGACGACGGCTTGCCTCTGGCGGGGTACCAGGTGCGTGGGGCGAGCTGGACGTGCAGAGCACGCCGTGTATAGAGATACTGCTGCCGGCGCAGGTCGCCGTCGCCAGGAGGGACGACGGCTTGCCTCTGGCGGGGTACCAGGTGCGTGGTGCGAGCTGGACGTGCAGAGCACGCCGTGTATACAGATACTGCTGCCGGCGCAGGTCGCCGTCGCCAGGAGGGACGACGGCTTGCCTCTGGCGGGGTACCAGGTGCGTGGGGCGAGCTGGACGTGCAGAGCACGCCGTGTATAGAGATACTGCTGCCGGCGCAGGTCGCCGTCGCCAGGAGTGACGACGGCTTGCCTCTGGCGGGGTACCAGGTGCGTGGTGCGAGCTGGACGTGCAGAGCACGCCGTGTATAGAGATACTGCTGCCGGCGCAGGTCGCCGTCGCCAGGAGGGACGACGGCTTGCCTCTGGCGGGGTACCAGGTGCGTGGTGCATGTGCCCCGTGAAACAGTCATGTTCTGGAGTCTGTAGTTTTGTTGTGGTGCCAACGTGAAAAAACATATCTCATTGTATTATTTTCCTAAACTTCGATATCATCATCATCATCAGCCAGAAGACGTCCACTGCTGAACATAGGCCTCCCCCTAACTACGATATGCGTAATGCATAATAATGGTGGATTATTATTTGTTAAGTGTTCGTGGACGTGCTCGAGTGTGGGTGTGATATAACGCGGTGAAACATGTATTTTTGTGTTGTTTACAAATCTCCATAAAACCCTCTTGTTAAGTCTCCACCACTTTACTAGGACATAACTTTGACTTGACCGACTCTGACTTGTTTGACAAACTTGATAATAATATAATACTTGACACCGGCAAATGCACAAGAGTGCGACGCCAAAATCGTCACAGAGGAAGAAGAAAAAGGATAGTTGTGCATGTGAGTAATGGGAGATCTCCCGAAGCTGATGGAGGAATCACGTGGAACAGGCTGCGGGAGAATATGAAGAGTGTAAGTGAAAAATAATATAATTTAGTGAAAGCCAGGTTTAATGTATGTGTCTATTTACAGAGCATCAGCTTGGAGCCGAACCCGGAAGTGCTGGCCAAGGTGCTGGCCCTGGTGTCAGACCACGTGGATCTATTACTTGAAGACTGGTATCCTTCTTTAGGTAATTACAATGTTTAACAAAATACCCTTATTCAGCTGGCCTCCAAAACTGTTATAGCTAAAACACTGTTTTAAACTATCACGGTTGTTCACTAAAGCTATATGATTATTTACGTGATATTTACCGTGGTAAGGTTGTGGAATGAGCTCCCGATATTTCGGCGCAGTTACATGCACCATGTTCACGGGAAGACTGAAGAATGCGGGTGTACGGTCGAACAGTTGGTGGTTGGTTACATGTGCATGTAACTGCGCCGAAATATCGGGAGCTCATTCCACAACCTTACCACGGTAAATATCCCGTAAATAATCATATAACTTTTGTTATTGCTAAATGTTTTCCTCGATGAAATATACTTCTGGGGCAAATTCAAAAAACCAGGGACTTTTATCATTCACACATTTAGTTCTCTCACCGACGCCGGCTCCTGGGCGTCTCTGACTTCAACCCTCAACTTTGGCTCCTATATTGATGATAAGGGTCAATCTGCTGCCAACAAGCTGGGTATTCTCTCGAAGGTGCAAGGGTACTTCACGCTGGAACAGTTGAAAATGAAAATGAAAATTTATTTATTGATAACAAACGTCTTCTTAAATTAAAATACATGGTGTCATTACATATTAATATTCCTAGTGGAAGTGCATTGGTACCCAAACTAGGAAAACCTGTGAGATGGCATACCAATACCCTCCGCCGAACAGAGGTGGTTGGTCATGTGACGATTACACATTAGCTATTGTACAAAGAAACAAAAAGGAAAATAAAGCATGCAAAAACTGTGGCGATGTTAGTAGGTCTGAGTTAGACATTGCCACGCAGCTATACCCCGTATGGAGTTACACTATTGCGACATTGTCCAGGAATAAAAGTAAAAAAAAAATATATGTATATATTTATATTTGGGAACATGGGAGTGTTTGTGTAATAAATGTTAACACCCTCATTTTATTATTAATAGATAATGTGAGTTTGGTTTGTGGAGCTGGAATTGTGACAAGATTACTAAAATTGATTCTGTAGACTCATAGCTTTGCCTAAGTATAGCTTTGAGTAAGTTGTTTTCATTGTAACCAAGTTCGATCTTGCGTGGAGTACTGCTCGCACCTGTGTGATATTTCAGCCAAGTGCCAGCTTAGGGCGTTGGAGTCCACTGAGAAACGCGCCAAAAAGCTCATCAGAAACGACAGCATTGACAATGACTTGACAGAACGTCTCTCAAGCTAATGTCATTTTCACACAATTTCATCTTTCCGTAGGCGTTAACGCTAACATAAAGTGACTCTTGTCTAACCCAGGGGGGTTAGACAAGAGTCACTTTCAAAGTCAAGTCAAGAGTCATTTTCAAGAGTCACTTTCTGTAGCATAGCTTCTTAACCTTGAACATCAGCGCAAAGCTAGTCTATCGGTTCTTATCGGATGCATTAAGAAGCCTATTACAAAATGAACCGTGCAATTTTAAGTATTTGTATTTTCGGGCATGAAACGAATAAATAAAGCCGTAACTTTCAGATAAATATAAAATAAGTAAACCGTAACATGAAAATGTTTATTTCTTCACAGTAATTTAACGAAATCCATTCTCAAACTTTCCCTCCTAAAGTTTTACGAAAAACTACTTTTGTAAATTGGAGTAAATAAATGGATATGTTGAGTTCTACCAAAATCTGAAGCCGCTACATTAAAAAAAATACAGATCTATTTAATACAGCAACTGAATTTTCTACAGATATTATTAGTTGTAAGAAAAATTATACCAAAAATCCAGTTTTCAATGCTTTTTTAGTCAAAAAATGTGACAGGACCCTTAATGTTGCATTTATTCGATTTGATCGGAGAGGTGGCGAGAGAAGCTTTATATAAAACTAGCGGTCCGCCCCAGCTTCACACGGGTATAGATTATAGCCTATGTCACCCGGGGATAGTGTAGCTTCCCGTCAGTGAAAGAATTTTTCAAATCGGTTCAGTAGTTTCGGAGCCTATTCAATGCAAACAAACAAACAAACAAACAAATCTTTCCTCTTTATAATATTAGTATAGATGGGGCTGGTGCGCTGCAGTCCTACCGAGGTACAAACACCGCTGATGTGAGTAACTGTCCCCAGGAACGCGGTTCGTGCACACGTCGGAGGGGAGATGTCTGATCACGCGCGTGGTGCC
Organism: Agriopis marginaria; assembly: GCA_932305915.1. Taxonomy (NCBI): domain Eukaryota; kingdom Metazoa; phylum Arthropoda; class Insecta; order Lepidoptera; family Geometridae; genus Agriopis; species Agriopis marginaria. The sequence continues at coordinate 9,098,611 of OW029940.1, read as the reverse complement.
GTGCCCGGCGTGCTTGCGGGACGCGGAGGAACGCAGGGAGCAGCCGGAACCCGCACTCGCGCAGGTACTCGTCCACTAACACCTCTATATACGCATGTTCCTCGCCACTCACTACTTAGGAGTATACTTGGAAACGAGACGAGCTCCTGGCCGGTTTCAGAGCCTTTGGAGCTTCTTCACCAGGGATGGATCAGCTAAGTATCAGCTTGGGGCATTAGAGTCTATCCAAGTGGCTCATCGACAATGAATCCCTGGTTCAGACTAAGCTCCTTAGTCTTGAGCATCGACGTAAAGTTGCTAGTCTATCGGTCTTTTATCGAATACATTTCGGAGAGTGTGCATCGGATCTTCATGATCTAATTCCCTCCTGCACATTTTTATATCGGACTGCCAGAGCGGGCACAAAAAATCGACACCGCTTTATGGTTGGTATTCCGAAAACCCGCACGAAGCGCTTTGATTCCACTTTTATTGTGCGAACTGCTAGTCTGTGGAATGCGTTGCCTGAATGGGTGTTGCTGGGTGTCTTCAAATCACGAGTGAATCGGTTTCTTCTAGGCAAGCGTGCTCCACCGTAGACCGCATCATCGCTTAACATCGGGCGAGTTGGAGGTCAAGCGCAAGCCTATTATTTATAAAAAAAAATAGGCGCGCTCCCAGAGACGTCTTCCTGCGCACTGGTACTGGGTGTGCTGCGACATCGCCCCTGCCTGCGCCTGCGCCCCGGCAGCCGGAGCTGCTTTATTATTATTTATTATAGTTACTTGTAAACAGTACAGTACATACAGAGACGTGTAAAGGTGGGGTCCCATGACCTGTCGAAAGCACAGGCCGCGCCACGCCTGTCGCGGCCTGTGAAGCTACCGACTCGTGGCGGATCGGACGGGCGACGACAGGCCACAACGGGCGCGACCGATCCCACGGCACGTCTTGTCCTGGCGCGGCCTGGCCTGTCATAAAACGGATCGTGGGACCCAAGCTTTAGGCGCCGCAAGTAACCCCGCGAGTGTTCCAGCAGGTGTTCCGGCGGCTGGAGCTGGTGGCGGAGCCCCGGCCGCGGCTCTCGCAGGAGAGTAGGGCCTCGGACGGAGACAGCGGCGTCGGACACGACTCTAACGGTATGGATTTATCAAGTTTTGTTTTATTTTGTTCAATAACTCACCATTGCCATTCAGCGTGGTGATGTTCCCCAAGCCGCCTGCCAAGCGTGGGGATTATGGCAACATCCCGCTTTAAGATGGAGGCCTTTGTTCACGTCCTTCTAAGCCATCGTAATCAAGAGTACACAGACAAACAACACATACACACACACAAAACGAAAATTAATTGAAAAACATTGATGACTTGAGTTATGGTGGCCGAGCGGTAGCATGTGCGCTTTACAATCTGACGGCGCCGCAGTTTGGCAGTTCAATGACATTACATTCACCAACATGCCCTGGGCCAGCGTGGTAGAGTCCCAGCAGTGAGAACACGATAGGCTGAAACGATGAGGAAGGCCGCAGTATTGAAGCACGTGTCATGTTGTTCCCAGCGTCGTCTCGGCTGGGCTCGGTGGAGGGCGTGTCTGCCGGCGGCGCGTGCGCGGGCGCGGGCGGCGCGGCGCACGCGTGGACCGTGGAGCAGTGCATCCTGTGCGCGTGCTCCGGCGCGCCGCTGCACTGCCCGCAGCACGCGGCCGTGCAGCTGCGGCACGTCGCGCCCGACACCGTGAGTTTAGTTCCCTGCGAACGGTACAAGTTGCGCGACCGCAAACCGTTCACTTCAATGTGGAATTTAATTGTGATTCATCAGACAGAAGACGTCCACTGCTGAACATAGGCCTGCCCCTTTAACCTCCACACTGAACGACAACCTGCCATCTGCATCCACTGGATGCCAGCGACTAATTGTGATTATGGCTTTCTTCGCTGCAGAAAAATTTAAACCCAGGCTGGTTTTTTTTATGACAAACTAGACGTTTGACCTCAGTTCAGCTGGTGTTAAGTGACGGTGTGGTCGAAGGTGATAAAAAAACCTAGCCTGGAATGGGAGCTGGCTTCCGAGCGAGGCTACCGGAACACCCGGTGCGTACATGCTAGACGTCAGATTTTCAATACTGGAGCCTTGTTTGTTCATTGTCCTTTGTATTACTATATACGTTTGTTTTTCGTGTATAAATAAATAAAACATCCTCCCACAGCTGCTACTGGATGTGGAAGAGGAGAAGCGTGCCCGCTGGGAGCACGTGACGCGCACGTCGATCGCGGGCCGCGGCGCGTTCGGAACCGTGCTGGCGGCCACGTGGCGCCCTGTGCCCGGGGGGGAGGGGGTGCCCGTCGCGCTGAAGGCTCTGCAGCCCGTCCCCCCTCCGCCTGGCAGCGACCTACAGGCACAACACACGTACAAGGTATGCCCTGAAACACCCAAAATACCAACATTGCAAACGTTGAATTACCCATCCTACAAAATTTGGTGAGATCTTAGTCCCCATGGACTCGACCCCAAATGGCTCAAATATGTAACCTCTGCGGAAGTTAGCATATATCTGCTCCGGTGAATTGGCCACTGCATCAGCTCTACCTTGGGGGTAAAACAAGACCCATCTTCTGTTAGCGGAAAGATGAAATTGTATGAAAATGACATTGACCATGACATTTTCACAAAATTGCATCTTTCCGCAGGCGTTAACGCTAACAGAAAGTGGGTCTTGTCTAGACCCCCTTGTGTCTTTTACAGCTAATTTTATAATTTATTTATGATTTCGTATGTTGGCTAACTTGATATGATTATACAGATATCATCTAGCTTGCAATAAATGTTGACTAAATGTACTGATTACCTTAAGGACTTCCCTCTGCCCCCCTGCACTGGGCATTCTACCTGTCATGGTTTACGGTGCTGAAATGTTGGACACATGCAGTTGGAGCGGTCACAAGTACAATGTCACTCGGCGAGCCATGGAGAGCTATGCGCGGCGATTGTGTTGAGGGAAAAAATTCAAAAATACTTGGCAAAAGTACCCTTTCCAAGCCTGAAGTCCGAAGCCTTTTGGAAATTGTTGTAGCATTTGGAAACAGTTATGCTTCCTGACATACAGTTCTGAATACATGTTCATATAGTGCGGAGGGTGAGGTAACACGGAACGGTGTTGTGTTTTTGACGCAGGCGGCGCAGTCCCGCTGGGAGCGCGACCCGGTGGCGGGCGCGTGTCGCGCCTACTGCGGCCTGCGCCAGGAGCTGTGCATCCTGTCGCGCGTGCGGCACGCGCACGTCGTGCCGCTGCTGGCCGTCTGCTGCGCGCCGCTGGCGCTGCTGCTGCCGCTGGCGCCCCTGGTAATACTCAGCTACCCTCACACGGCGCTGTCTCGGTGTGTCGCGCGTACTGCTCCAGGAGCCGTGCAACCTGTCGCGCGTGCGGCACGCGCACATCGTGCTGCTGCTGGCCGTCTGCTGCGGTAATACTCGACTACTCTAACACTGTCTCGGTGTGTTGTACATATGCCATGTTCTCAGGGTGCGCTGGACGGCGTGGTGCGTGAATATCGGCGCCAGGGCGCGCGCGTGGGCCCGCGCGCCACTCGCGCCGTGCTGCTGCAAGTAGCGCGGGCGCTGGAGCACCTGCACGACAGGAGGATCGTCTACAGAGACCTGAAGGTATGCTCTCTTAAACTTCAAAAAATACAAATGTTACTACACCCTGGACCAAAGATAATATAATTTAGATCGTATTGATAATACAACTCTCACACGTTAACTTCAGAAAATCTTAATCAATCAAAATATTCACAAATACAAATACAAAATACAAATCAGGAGTATTCCCTTCATCCTGGAAAATCGCGAATGTTATCCCCATACCGAAATCTTCCAAATTAAAGAATATAGACCAGTATCGATTTTACCGTATTTTGCTAAAATAGTGGAAAGCTTAATTTGTCCGATTCTCTTGTTCCATCTGATACAACTGATAATTGACCAAGAACATGGTTTCAAAAAGGAATGTCTACTCTGCTTAACTTACTTCTATACTGGGAACATTTATCATCTCTAGTTGATCAAGGTAAGCAGTTTGATGTAGTGTATACAGACATACGTAAAGCTTTCGACAGGGTAGACCACTACATTCTGATCGAAAAACTCTGCACTTGATACAAGTGGCAGCCTGTAGGACTGGCTCCGAAGTTATTTAACTGATAGATAATCAAAAAGTCGTAATATGTGGCCATGAATCAGAAGAATTTCCTGTACCCTCAGGAGTTCCCCAGGGTTCTCATGTCGGTCCGATACTTTTTGTGTCCTATGATATAACCGAATGATATTCTTTATTTTAATTTCATTGTAATGGGCTTTTATTTTAGTTTAGTTCTGCTTAGACTCTATAAGCAGAGTGCTTAATAAGTAAAAAAAATCATAAAGTGCTGAGATTGCTTAGTTTACCTATTATTAGGGTGTTACATAGGTCCCATAGCACATATTATGTCATATATTTAAGCAATATTATATCATCCTGTTGGTGAACAAATAACCACTTATTTGCTCTTGAAGTCAAAATTTCCTTTTGCACGAGTAAGCCACGTCGGTCGCGGGTGGAGTTATCGAACGGCGTTTGTGATTGAAGACTCAAAAGTCATTCGTTCAATTTTCGCCTAAGATTCGAAGAAGAAGGACTATCTGTCAAGTGGTGTGTGTTGTATCGACATTGATAATTTTGAGAATTTTTCAATGATAATTTTGACGCTGTACAAATAGATCGGTTCCGTTCTTACTGTCACCATATCTTAACAGGGTCATTTGTACTATATGTCGTTTAAGATAATGCTAAAATATTTAAGGTCTGCATATATACATGTGTCGCCATGTCGCAATAAAGTTATTGAATATCGAGGTAGCCGCAGGCTTGCTGTAGCGATGACAGCTGTGTTGACGCATTCCACGTGACGACGTGTGTGCCTTGCCTTATATAGACACAGTCCAGTGAAGTGTGTGTGTGTGTGTGTGCAGTGTGAGAACGTGCTGGTGTGGCGCATGCCGTGCGCACGCGACGCGCCGCGCGCGGAGGCGTCGCGCGCACCGCTCGACGTACACGTGAAGCTCGGAGACTACGGTCAGTTCACTACATTCACTTATTTACCAATATAAGTACATGTTATATCAAGCTCTTATACAAGCATAACTTAATAGAAAAACATTTTTTTTTAAACCAATTTTAGCCTTAGCTAAGAAAAAAAAAACCGCCATCTTGGAGCGGTATATTGGCGGGTTGGCCATATTGAATTTAGTGTGATGTTACTTTATCGTTTCCTACTCTTCAAGGTTTTTCATAACCCCATATTACTCTTGAAAAACCCATATTAACAGAATTGACAAAAATATACACCATCCGCCATCTTGTGACGGCGGCCATTTTGAGGCAATATTACAATATTGAGTATTGCATAATTGTTGTATTGTCACCTTAATTTCTTAATTTTTTTTTCTTTGTTCAAAAAGAGATGAAACCAGCTAACTTTTACATTTGCAAGCCATATTGTGCGGAGGTACAATGCATATTTTCATTACGAGAGCTTAAACACAGTGAAGATGTGGCGTTGTTTGTGTAGAAACATGGACAGCGGTCAGGAGCAACATCACTATTACGTTTTTATGTAATAATAGGCTTGCGTTTGTCCGCCAACACGCCTGACGTTAAGCGATGATGCGGTGTACCTTGGCCGGGAAGCTGTTGTTGTATTTCCTGTGCTGTAACAGTTTTTTTTTATTGACTTATACTGTTGGCCTCACGGCCTCTACCAGCTTGACCGGACTAGTTAGCGGACGCAGAGTGCGTTCAGCGTAATTCGATGGTTTAAGTTTTGGGCAAGTAGCTCAAGGACACCTCGAAGGTACGAACCTCGGCTTGGGCCGTCGCCGGGAGTGGGGCACCCCAGCAGGTGTGCCGTGGAGCCCCAGTGCTGTGACAGCAGTTACCGGTTGCAGGTATCAGCCGGCTGGCGCCCCCCTCCGGCACGAAGGGGTTCGGCGGCACGGAGGGGTTCATGGCGCCCGAGATCATGCGCTACAACGGAGAGGAGGAGTACAATGAAAAGGTACGCTTATATCGGGAACGGCGGCCTTATTACAGAAGTTTGATTGTGATCGAGATTGCATGCCGTCCCGTTCGCATCTACTTACTCGCACCACGTGCGTGAGTGAGATGGCACGCGATCACGATCACAATCCGAATCACGATAAGACATCTATAATAAGGCATCTGGACACACACCACAAACGACATTTATTGAGTTCCGTACCCAAAGGGTAAAAACTGGACCTCATTACTAAGCCTACGATGTCTGTCTGTCTGTCCGTTTGTTCTACCTATTAACGGCTGTATCTTTCGAACCGTAAGAGATAGCCAGTTGAAATTTTCTCATAATATGTATCGTTACGGCGGATTTGCTACAAAAATAATAATTAAAAAAGTCACAAATTCAAAACTAAAGAGGGTCCCCCATACAACAAACGTATATTTTTTTACGTATTTTTGTGTTAGCTCTAATGTAAAAACGATAATACGTACAAGCGTCAAACTTGGCACGATTGTAGTACACACTCTAAAGTATACCAATAAATAATAAATAATGGCCAAGTGCGAGTCAGTGACAAATTTCAGTTCATTACCAAGTTATAATTGTGTTATATTCTAACGCCTGTAGCAAACTGCGTATTAATTACTCCGACAATTTTGGAAGGCGTTATAATAACTGTAAATTTGGTTACTTGGGCAACCTTATTGTATTTTGTGGTGGTACGGAACCCTCAGTGCGCGAGCCCGACTCGCACTTGGCCGGTTTTATTTATAATTTACTAGCTGCGCCTCGCGGCTTCGCCCGCGTGGAAATTGATGTCGAAATTAAAACGCAGGTGGAGTCTCCATTTGCATGACATCAATTTCCATGCGTTCTCTACTGTGGATAACAATATCAGATCAAAATAAACCTACATAACAAAAAATTATTAACCTATGTGTTATTCCAGAACCTAAACTACCTACATTTCAAATTTTATCAAATTCGGCTTAGTAGTTACGGAGATACGTGGTAAGAAACATTCACACATAAACTTTCGCATTTATAATAAACTAGCGACTCGCCCGCCCGGCTTCGCACGGGTGTAATTTACGTGCGCAGCCGGGGCGGGTCGCTAGTTATATATATAAATCTTCCTTGAAAATGTATCTAACTGATGGTGAAAACCGCATCAAAATCCGTTGCGTGGTTTAGGAGGCGTTAGCGGCCATTCAGACAGACAGACAGACGCGGAAAGCGACTTTAATTTATACTATGTAGTGATAGTGATACCATCTCCATCAAATACCATCATCTCGCCTGATGTGAAGCGATGATGCGATCTAGGATGCAGCACGCCTGCCTAGAAGAAACCGATACACACGCGACTTGAACCCCCAGATTATCACTATCGCGGAATAGTATTCAGGCAGCGCATTCCACAGTCTAGCAGTTCGCACAATGAAAGTGGAATCGTGTTCACTGTATATGAACCGCGTAACAGTGAGGGAGTTCGTTACAGGTGGACTGCTTCTCGTTCGGCATGCTGGTGTACGAGGTGATCACGGGGCGCGCGCCCTTCGAGGGACACGAGGCTGTCAAGGAGGCCATCCTGGAGGGCGGCCGGCCCTCACTCTCTCCGAGGGTAAGCAACCACACTACTACTCTCATCAACTACTTACAACGACCCGACAGCAACATGTGCCTTGTGATACTCCGCACACAGAGTCCAACGACACATCGCCCGTCACAATCTGACAGTAGGTGGATAGCAATAGACAAAATGTCCTCGCTATGTTCGACAGAAATAATATCTATATATATGTATAAAAAATCTGTGTGTATATATGTATGTTCCCTATGTACTCCAAAACGGCCGGACCGACTGACGGGTCTTTCACTGGCAGGTAGCTGATGTTAAAAGGAGTAATACAAGCAGGTGAAATGATATAATTTTATTTAGATTCTCAGTAACTTTATTTCATTATATTAATGCAAGTACATATGAACGATATCACCAGTTATACTTGACGTCCGGCCGGCTGGCACAGTGTTGAACGATCCGATCTATTACTAACGAGGACAACTTTTCACATGTTATCAATTCTTTCAAACACATCAGATTTGGAGGAATCTTCTCCAAAACTTGTAACATAACGGTATCCGTGAGAGAGTCCAGTTCACTGGCATCGATGTATTCAACATTCGGACAATTCGAGAGCAGAAAGATTAACTGCTCGTCCGTGGGCCACGTGCTGTGATCCGCTTCCAAAGTTAATCTTTTCAAATATCTGAGCGGCGGAACCTCTACTTCTCTAGGAAACAAGTCATGCACCAACGTTTCTTCTACAGAAATATCACATTCGCTTATAGTTAAACTTTGCAAATTCGGGCAAAACGCACAAATATACTTCAAACAATTCAAATCCATCTGACGGACTTCTTTGAGAGACAAGTGCACCAAACTACGGCCTCTCGCTTCCAACAATTCTCTTACTCGCACTGCGTAAAATTTATGACCATCAGCCAGTTCTAATTCGCGTAAATTCTGTAAATCATGGAAAGCATTTAGGTAGTTTTGCGAATTCGCATATTTGCAGAGGCTAAGTTTTTGGATCAGGGGGCACATTTTAACGACCAACTGAGTTTGTTCCAATGTGTTTGAATAGTAATTTTCATAAAATTTTAAGTTGAACCGTTTCCCAGCATATTGTTCACGGGAAGCAATGTGCTCTAATACTTGTGCGACGTCCGCGTCAGTGCCGATGTGTTCGATGTTTTCACAAGACAACAGAAGCGTGTCGATGCCCGTCTCGGTCACTGATGTTTTGCTCAGATCAACGCTTCTCAAATCAGTTAGCTTAGTCAATATATTAATGCTATCATCGTTTACATTCGAATGGGTTAATTCCAATGTCACAATTAGTCTACAGTTCTCCGCTATGCATTCTAAAATATTGTCTGTGCAGACATCAGTCAAAGTTAAATATTTAAGACTGTGCAATTCTTTCAGCAACTGAATAATCTCTGCTTCCGACACATTGTTTATTAACCTTAGTTTCAAGTCGACGAGGCCGCGGAGCATGTACGATTTGCAACAAAACGAGTTCCGAAACACTTCCCAAAAAGAATAACTCACGAGCGATAGAGAAGTCAGGTTTTTAGTAAATAATGTTTCTATCATGCGACCGGACTTCTTTGAATTGTCATCCATAAACTTGTGATCACGGAACGCGCAATACGAAGTTTTCCGCGGTTGTTTTAATGCCCGTAAGTAGTATATAATTGGGGTTTCTGGATCAAAAGTACTTCAAATAGGTCCAGTTATAAACAACTAAATCTATTCAGCCATCTATTCAAATAGATGAATAAAGTAGTTATTGAATAGAGAAATAATTTATAAAAAACGGCAGTTTTCGATAAGAAGTCATACCTGGCGCAGAGAAGCGCCGGTCTTCTTATCAAAACTGTCGTTTTTTATAAATTATTTCTCTATTCAATAACTACTTTATTCATCTATTTGAATAGATGGCTGAATAGATTTAGTTGTTTATAACTGGACCTATTTGAAGTACTTTTGCTCCAGAAACCCCAATTATATCATTTTTTTTTTTAATGCTTCAGTATAATTATTTAATATTTAATAAGCTAACAATTATAATCTAAGTTAATTTGTAACATTGATTTTATCTTTTATAAGGGATACTATATCTCTAAATGATCTATATACATCATCCATGTATAAGTTTTTGACGACGTGTTGTACACATAGATCAGCATTACATTTGCATGTTAATAATTCTTCAGGTATTGTTTCCACGTCATATAACTCTATTCGTATAATTTTTGTTCCTTTCGACGGCATTCTCACGCAGGAGTAAGTCATGTCATCTCGGTGTGGCCTTTTTCTCGATTTCTCTTGATTGTTCGGCAAGAAGTTGAATAGGTCTCCAGATTCCTGAAACAAGCAGCTTAGTGAGTTATTTTAACGTATTTAATTAATTAAACCTATTCAACACAGTGAACTACTATTTACGTTAAAATCATGTCTAGGAATAAAATTATTTGAGTATGTAAATAGCCAAATTAATTTATTATACTTAATAGGTAAAATAATTTAAACTTACCGACATAATCCGTTAGTTGTGTTCTTTGCAAAGGTCGAAAAAATAATAATTTCACAATATTAATTTATCTGTCTTTTATATAATTGCTTAAAATGACTTTAAGGTCTAAAATTAGACAATTTTTTAAATGTCTAACCAAATAATTCCGTTGTTTTCCTAAACGGGAGGAATGCATTGAGCGAGGCGCCGGGCGTCAGATGATCCGTCTGTGTTTATAGTAATGATTATCAAAACATCTCAATTGTAAATATCGGTAGGTACAATACTGTTTTCTATAGAGTAGTAATAAAGTTGCATATTGATTAAATATTTTCGGAGAACTATTTAAGTATGTGTCACAGATTAAACAGTCCTGTTAATGCGGTAATTGTCCTTACATAAAAATGCAAATACTAGTTGGTTTGTTTGTCTTTAAAATATCAAAATAGTTGAATTGATTTCGTAAGGTATTGAGGTATTGTATTGAGACCTAGATCATAATGTATAACAGGTACCATTTTTAACCAAAAAGTCGCAAGTGAAACTGTAGGGTGCAGCTAGTTTAAAATGTTTGATTTAGCTCGATATGGAAAAATTGCTGACAAACTATTTTTGTTTAACACTAACGTCAATGTGAACGTACACATTGACATCCTTAATATTTATATAAAGCTTAAGAAAACCTGAGTCAGTACAGTAATTGCTTCCTGAAGGACAACAGGTGTAGAAAAAGTATTTTGTGCGTGTTTGTGGAGAGTGGCATAAACAAAGGGAGGCCTATACCCAGCAGTGGGTCACTCAAGGCTGATGATGATGATGATGATGTGCTAGTGTTACGATTGCAGTCTGGTCTTCTATTCAATCAATTGTGAGTATTATTATTATTATATATTTACGTTTTGATTAAGAAATAAAAAGAAAATTAACGTCTATATAATTGAATTAGTGATTACTCTAACGATTCATTAAAATGTTCTCATTTTTGAAGTTATAAATCCGTTAAACTTTTGTATTTGATTCATGCTGCCCTAGTATTTTATTCATTGATCATTTGTATCTTGATAAGACTTTGAATGTTTGACATCAATTTGTTAGTTCAAATTGCATATTCTCTAAAGAACACTTTTTTATTTAATTGTTATACATATTTAAATTTATTAAATGTTTTTTTCAGTGTCATCTTCATTCGTGTGTGGGTGCGTGTCAGATTGCTCGGTCGGATTGAACTCAAGTCATCTATTCAATAAATTGTGAGTATCATTGCATATTTATGTTTTGATTTTAAAAACATAAAAAATAATAGAAGGAAATTTCTTTATGTGACTACTCTGATAAGTGAAATATCCCATGTTCTCAACATATTAAAATTTCAACTTTTTACATAGGTATTCCGAACTTACTGACATCCTTATTTTTTTATTTCTTCATTATTAATTGTGTCTTGATAAAGTTGTACTGTCTTGAGTGAATGAATAGCCAAAATAACTTATTCCTAAATAATAAATAGTAAGCTCGTATTGACAACTGAATAAAAACATATTTTTTTTCATTTCAGCCCTATACGCTGCACTTCGTTTTTCGATCATCAGTGCTGCGTGATTCAATTCCACAAATTAAACAAAATGTAAGTACTTCAAGTCTGATAGTTTTTTAAAAGAGTCAAATCAATGTGACCTTTTTTACTTAGGTATCGAGTTATTAAATAATAATAATACCCTAGTAACCATATTATGTACATAGACGTACAGTACCACATACCATAGACTGATTCAACTCCATCTCACTCACCACAATAGCAAATCAATTGTCAATCCTATTATGTACAATAGTTTTATATCAATTCACATTCCATAATAGTATTTTATATTGAACAGAGCCTCTTGTCCTGTTGGCTTCAGCCCCACTGTTGCATCTCAAAACTAAAGGCCCGTGAATCAATTGAGTTTATAATAATTCAAAGCAAACGAGCATTATTAGAAGTGGGTACGATCTTTTTGTAGTCATGTCGTTACAATTTATTTCATAGTATTAAAATTTTATATGAGTGTAAAAAGAGAATAACTATAATATAGTTTAAAAATCATTTCATAGTTTATTTTTCTTATTTTCAGGTCAAAATCATCGAACGCTGACGACCTTTTTCCTTCAGAAGAAGAAATTGAAGAGACACGCCATTCAAAAAAAGCAGTGAAACGATCCAGGGATGAATCGCGCTCTTCCGATGAAAGCATTGAAGAGACTCGCCCTCAAAAGAAGGCGACAAAGCAACAATCCCGAGACGAGTCTCGTTCTTCATGCTCAAGCATGCCGCCTTTAACGGAGGAGCCAGTAGAGAAGCCAAAACGGCGGGAGGAAAAAACTGCAAAGGATTCATCACGACGCCTTTCGGACCCACCAGTGCGCAGCGCGCAGCGAGTTTCGAAGAAAACGAAAACCCAGATTCACCCTGTCTCCCGGCCGACGGCTAGGGAATTATTTGGTACGGATAGTGAAGATGAAGCGCAAGAAGCGGCCTGTGCTTCATCTTCAAAAAAACCAAACGCTTTGGTATCTACTATAACGAGAAGGTTAGCCAACGGCGTCTCTCGACAAATTTTTCCCGATAAAGAGGGGACGCATTATATCGAATTAAAAGTATACAAAGTCTCGGATATTGAAAAAATTGCTCCTATGAATAGGTGGCGGCAGGCTGTGATGTCATTAAAATATAAAACTAATGACAACACAGAAGTCTGGAGCAATTTAACAAAATTTATATGTTCTAGTAGAAAAGAGTTTAAAAACATATCACCCACATTCATATCAAATTATTTTTAGTAAAAATAATAGATACTTAATTTTTATACTTCGTTTATCATTTTATAATTGTATACTCATGTAATCAAAATGTAATCGTAGTTTTAAGTTAAATTGAATAAATATCATTTCCTTGTCTTAATTATGTTGTATTTTTTTTTTATTACAGCGAGCCCAACCAGTGATGTCGAGTATCAGTCACAAAGCAATGAAACCATATTATGCCACAAATGTAAACAGATTTTACGAAAATCTGAATTCAAGTATCATTTGAGAAGTAATGTGCATAAATCAAATTGCTTATTAAAAACTGTATTTAAAAATATTGAGATTATTGCAACAGCATTTAAGAATCGAATCCTTACATACCGATTGAATCCGTATGAAGTACACTTTGAGACACCTGAAGCATTTTTATATGACAGTATGAAATATGTGACAAAACTAGTTGAAATGATTCAATCAAAACATAGCTGCTTAAAAGTGAATATAGAGTTGTTTGCTAATTTTATATTACCACATTCAGACCAACAGCAGCTCAAGTCTTTTAATACTAAAAATACTGTTATTTTAAAACATACGGATCTAAAAGAGAAATATATGGATGCATTAAGCACGATAAAACAGAAATTAACAGAGTTTGAGCACTGTGAGTCCGGGTGGTCTTTTTTATCAATAAGTCATCTAGAAATCAATATTAACAAATACTGCCCTATGCGAGGTGGTTCTTATATTGATTTACCAGCCAAAGTTAAAAACACAAAAAGTTGTATAAACATACAGAATAATGATAATCACTGCCTGTTATGGTCTATAGTGGCTGCCTTACACCCACGCGAGCGAAATGCTTGTAGGGTAAGTTCTTATCCACACTATAGTAACGTATTAAATATCGAGGGCATGAATTTTCCTCCCACATTAAGTGATATAAGAATTTTAGAAAAAAACAATTCTGATGTGAGTGTAAATATCTATGGATTAAGTAATAAGTGTAATGTAACTGGGCCTCTGTACAAGTCTGATTCAAGAAAATCTAATCATGTGAACTTGCTGTACATAGAAAAAAGTGGCAAGTTTCACTACTGTCTCATAAAAGATCTTTTGAAACTTGTACGAAGACAAATTTCCGGACACAAAGGCAAAATGTACTTGTGTGAAAATTGCTTGCAATTTTTTTCCAGTGTTTCTAAGTATACTACACATTCTTGTTCTGAAGTGTTATCGGTTTTACCGCCAAAGAATAGCGTACTAAAATTTGAACACTACGAAAGGCAACAGAAAATAAACTTTGTAATATATGCGGATTTTGAAAGCATTCTAATTAATTGTCCAGAAAATAATGATTTGAGTATTAATACGAAAACGATTAAAAAACACGAACCTTCTTGTTTCGGGTATTACATATGCTGTTCACATGATTCAAGCCTGAATAAATATGTAACGTATAGGGGTTCCGACTGTCCCAAAGTTTTCATAGAGTATCTAATCAGAGATGTGACAGAGATAAGTAGTATTATACAATGTAAAAAATCGATGTTAAAATTATCTAAACACCAGCAGGAAGAATATCAAAAGGAAAGTGTATGTCACATCTGTAATAACTTCCTCTTTGATGATAAAGTGATGGATTATGATCATATTACGGGTGAATACAGAGGAGCAGCTCACAACCAATGTAATCTATTGTATAGAGTTTGCCCCTTCGTACCAGTGGTCTTTCACAATTTATCCGGTTATGACAGCCACCTATTTATAAAAGAATTAGCTAACTATAAGGGTGAAATTAAAATTATACCCCAAACAAAGGAAAAATACTTGAGTATAACAAAGTATTTGACTACGGAAAACTCACCACAGACCATTCAAATAAAATTTTTGGACTCTTTTCAATTTCTCAGCTCGAGTTTAGATAATTTGTGTAAAACCTTATGCGAGAAAGACTTTATACATTTATCTCAAGAGTTTACAAAGAAAGATCAATTTGATCTAATGCAGAAGAAAGGAGTTTATCCATATGATTATGTAGACTCATGGTCAAAGTATAAGAATGATAAACTCCCAGAAAAAAATATGTTTTTTAATAGTTTAACACAAGAGCATATATCAGAAGAAGACTATGCTCGAGCTTTACATGTTTGGAATATATTTAATATTCACTCGCTTGGAGAATACACAGATTTGTATTTAAAAAGTGATGTCTTAATTCTTTGTGATATATTTGAGAATTTTCGAAATACATGTTTACGATATTATAAATTAGATCCAGCTTATTATATGACCTCGCCTGGTCTTAGTTGGGATTCAATGTTGTTATGTTCAAAAGTACATTTGGAATTAATTAATGATATAGAAATTTATCAGTTACTCGAGAAAGGTATTCGTGGAGGTTTAGCTCAGTGTTCACTTAGACATGCAAAAGCAAACAATAAATACCTTCCCCATTATGATGAACGAAAAGATTCTTCTTTTTTAGTATACCTTGATTGTAACAATCTATACGGATACGCTATGACAAAAAAAATGCCTATTGCAGAGTTCCGATTTTTAAATAATAGCGAAATTAATGATTTTGATATTATGAATACACGAGAAGATGATGATTATGGATACATTCTTGAAGTTGATTTGAAATATAGTGATTACTTACATGGTTTTCACAGCGATTTACCATTCGCAAGTGAGAAACTCATACCGCCTGGTGGTAAAAATCCCAAACTGATAGCAAATCTCTATGATAAATATCATTATGTAATCCATTATACACATTTAAAAGAATGTATTAAACATGGATTACTACTAACAAAAATTCATAAAATTTTAAGCTTTCGTCAAGATAATTACTTAAAAAAGTACATAGATTTGAATACTCAGTTACGTCAAAAATCTTCGTCTGCTTTTGAAAAAGATTTCTTCAAATTACTTAACAATGCTATTTTCGGCAAAACTATCGAGAACAAAAGAAAGCATGTAAATGTGAAGTTGGTCACCCAATGGAGTGATAGTAATAACAAAACGAATAAAGTAATCGGCGCAAAGGTACTTATTACAAAGCCAAACTTTCACAGTGCAACGATATTTTCTGAAAACTTTGCTGCAATCCAGCTTAAACACGAAAAAATAAAGCTAGATCGCCCCATCTATATTGGGTTCAGTGTACTGGAATATGCAAAGACTCACCTTTATCAGTTCCACTATAATTTTATAAAAAAGAAGTATAAAAACAACGTAGAATTATGCTACACCGACACAGACAGCTTACTGTATTTGATTCACACCAATGATTTTTATGAAGACATGAAAGAAGATTTGTCTGTATTTGATACTAGTAATTTCAAACTTAATAATCCTTTCAATATACCCATAGCTAATGCTAAAGTACCCGGTCTGTTCAAGGATGAATTAGGTGGTGATGTGATTGCTGAATTTATAGGACTAAGAGCTAAACTTTATTGTATAAAAAGCGTAAAGGTTCAAATTAAAAAAGCGAAAGGTATATCAAAAACTGTAACTAAAACGCTCAACTTAACAGATTATCATGAAACACTCGTAAAAAATACAAATTTGAGATGCAAAATGAACATGATAAAATCCATAAAGCATGTTTTATATACGCAGGAAGTTAACAAGCTAGTCTTGAATAGAAACGATGATAAGAGACAAATTCTTCCAAATCAAGTTAACACGCTACCTTGGGGACATTGTGACACTGTATTTTGAAGGTGTGTTCATCAGCAACATCATCATCATACATAATAACACATTTTTGAAAAGGGTAGCTGTTGATATTTTTATATCATGGACTAAGAAAGTTACGTTTTAGACCCAGCTACCCTTGAACGTGGTAGGAGAATTACCTATCAGAAAAAATAATATCGATTAAAATCTAAGATGTATTGTATGGATGGAGATGTCTTGATTCTGTAGTTAAAATATTTTATAAAGTCATAATAGATGAGTGCATTACATAATAAGCGTGTAAAGTGTACCATATATTTTATTAAGCTTGATAATAAATAAAAAAAATATAAATATCTAAGAACATTTTATTTATTCATTGCCTTACCGAACTATTTAGGAACCATAATATTTCTTTATATAAAGGATGGCTTTTTTTTTAGTGTTTCACACGCTACCATGAAGTTGGTTAAGCAACCTCTGTCCTTAGAAGTACAAGCCATTGATTTAGAACCTTCTATCAATTATGTAAACCATAGTTTGCTTCTACCCAACCGGATTCGATGTATTATATGTGGACCATCCAACTGTGGGAAGACTAATGTAATGCTGTCATTACTAATGCATGAAAATGGGCTGAAATTTCGAAACGTTTACTTGTATTCAAAAACTACATTTCAACCAAAATACCAGTTCCTGAATGAAGTATTGAAAAGAGTTCCAGGAGTTAGATATTTTACAATCAGTGATGATAAATATGTTATTCATCCTAATGAAGCTTTATCACAATCTGTTTTTATATTTGATGACATTGCTTGTGAAAATCAGGCTAACATTCGTAATTACTTTTCTATGGGTAGGCATAAGCAGATAGATTGCTTTTATTTGTCTCAAACATATTCCAAAATTCCGAAACAATTATTAAGAGACAATGTAAACTTTCTGATAGTATTCAAGCAGGATGACATTAATTTAAAGCATATTTATAGAGAACATGTTAACACTGACATGAATTGGTTACAATTCAAGAACATGTGTTCTAGTATATGGCATAAACCACACAATTTTTTAATAGTTAATAAAGAGTGTGAACTTGACAATGGAAGATATAGAAAAGCATTCGACACTTTTATTTCTTTTAACTAATTACACTACATAGTCTGTGTCATATCTCATTGGTACATATAAGTCGAAATATTTTTATTTTCTCATCACTGTTAGTTACTTCTAACATACCAGTGGTTTCTACTTCTGCTAAGATTGTAAATCATGGAACACAATATCAAAAAACAGCTAATTAAATCGGTTAATTCAATAAAACACAAGATGAAACAAATGCGAGATGAAGAACAAAATACAAATTTAAAAATGAATAAAATGTTTAAGCCTATAACAGCACCTTTGCAAGTTCTGGTGGATAACAACCATCAAATGTATAAACGACAAAATGAAAGTAAAAGCGTTGATAACACATCTTTTCCATCATCTGAATTTGAAGATGCTGTGGATTCGGATGAAAGTAGTTCATCGTTAAAGAGCTATGACAAAGAAGATGTTGATGAAGCGTTTAAGTATAATAACAAGGAGTTTATGGAAACATCACTAAGTAAAAATGATTTAGCCGATTTATATGAAAATATGAATATACCTTTCGGTGTAAGAAAAAAGGGTCATGAAATTTTTATCGGAAATTCAATAGCAAAATTTACTGTTAAAGATGACGATTATGAAAAGACATGTATAACAATTGATGGTGTGCCATATGAATTAACTCCTGGCTTAAAAGAGGTTTTATTACATAAAACACCAGATTTAAAATTAATTACTGAGGAAGATAAACTTATTTACAAAGATATTTTGGTAAATACGAGTGTTCATAAAAGAAATTATAACCCTAACGAACAAATAAGGGGTGATAAAGGTGTAAAATATCGTGAAATTATAAAACCAATGTTTTATGAAATTACAACGAAATCTGGAGGTAGTTTACCAAGTCTGAAAATGTATAAAAAGAATACTGATTTAATTTATTGGGATGATCCCAACGAATTAATTGAAAGACTTAAACTTTTGGTTGCTTCAAGAGACGCTGGCAATTGTAATCATGACAATGAAATTATTTCAATAATAGAAGAACTGAAAGAAGCTGGTATAATAAAACCATAAAAGCAGTTTCAAACGATTGACGTACTTAGTAGTGATCTGTTTATCGAACATGGATGTTGATAAATTCGGGCTAAATATATTTAAACGAAAAAAAACTAATGAAGTACCAATTACATTCCCATGGTGTCACTTTAAGTTGTCAGAGAGTGATAAGTGTTTAGATGTACAGCATAAAAATATAAGAAATCTATTGACACCCATTGAATCATTTGATGCTTGTACAAAAGAGTATGTAGACAGCCAACTTGCAGATTATACAAGAAGCTATTCGTCTCTAAATGAACGAGTTATAGCAATGAATGAGAGATTAACAAAGCTTGAAAAAATATGTGAATTATTAAAGACTAAACATGAGCAAAAAGGACGTAGTAAATGAAATCCATAGAAATGCAAGAATACATTTTCCCAGAAGACATGTTATTTTAAAAGATATCGATGATTTGTGGCAAGCTGATTTAATAGATATGCAATCTTTTTCGGAAGAAAACGCAGACTATAGATATGTTTTAATTGTGATTGATTCATTCTCTAAATTTGCTTGGGCTGTTCCTTTAAAAAATAAAACCAAAGAAATAGTCTCCAATGCATTTAACTCTATATTAAAAAGGGGGCGTAATCCGAAGAACTTGCAAACGGATTTAGGAAAAGAGTTTTATAATAATGAATTTAAAAAAATAACACAACATTTCAATATAAATCATTACTCTACATACTCTACAAAAAAGGCTTCAATTGTAGAAAGACTAATAAGAACATTGAAGAGCAAACTTTATAAACAGTTTAGTCTTCAAGGGAGTTATCGATGGATTGGTGGTATATTAGAGTCTATCGTAAATAAATATAATCACACAGTTCATAGAACTATAGGAAAACAACCTGCAAAGATAAGCGAAAAGAATAAAAATAAAATTTTAAGAAGGTACATAGCCCTCGCTCAATCAAAACCAAAATATAAAAATAAATTTAGTTTAGGAGATTTTGTTCGAATTAGTAAATACAAAGGCTGTTTCGAAAAAGGGTACACACCTAATTGGTCAACAGAAATATTTAAAATAATTCTCTTACAGAATACTAATCCTGTAACTTATTTATTAGAAGATAGAAAACATCAACCTATTTTAGGCGCATTTTATAAGCAAGAACTTCAAAAAACTAAACACCATGATGTTTATCTCGTAGAGAAAGTTATAAAAAGACGAAAAAATCAAGTTTTTGTAAAATGGCTTGGATTACCAATTACGGAAAATAGTTGGATAGATAGCACTAATATACTTTAACTCGAGAAATGTATAAATTATATGAAAATGTTTTGACTCAATCATTCTATGTGTGGTTATGGTAAACGATAGACTGTTCAATAATTTAATAAACAGGTTACCAATTGAACTTCACTTGCCTGGTTATAATTTCTGTGGTCCAGGAACAAAATTGAAAGAGCGATTGTTAAGAGGGGATAAAGGTATTAATTTATTAGACGAGTATTGCAAGAGACACGATATTGCATACAGCAAATCAAGAAACTTAGAAGAAAGACATAAAGCTGATATAATTTTAATGAAAATGGCTAGAAAACGACAAAATGCAGCTGATGCAAATAAAGGAGAAAAATTTGCTGCTAATTTGGTGAACAAAGCTATGATAGCAAAGGTTTCTACAGGAGCCGGATTAAAGAAGACTTTTCGAAAAATTGTGACTCATACAAAGAAACAAATCAGAAAAATAAAACCTAAGTGCAAAAAACTGGCTATAAAATTAGCTATAGCAGCTGCTAAAGAAATAGCGTCAGATTCAACAGTCACAGTTCCTAGAGTTATTCCAGTACCGAAAACTGGCGGCTTTCTTCCATTAATACCGCTATTTGCCGGCCTGTCTGCTGTTGGTAGCTTAGCAGGAGGAGCTGCAGGAATAGCAAAGGCCGTCAATG
This sequence comes from Agriopis marginaria, assembly GCA_932305915.1. Taxonomy (NCBI): domain Eukaryota; kingdom Metazoa; phylum Arthropoda; class Insecta; order Lepidoptera; family Geometridae; genus Agriopis; species Agriopis marginaria. Next base: position 9,077,915 of record OW029940.1, on the reverse strand, counting down.
AATACAAAATTGCACAGCAACGATTAGCAGAACTAGAAAGACATAATAAACAAATAGAAGCTATGTGCATAGGAAAAGGATTACAATTGAAGCCTTACAAAAAGGGCTTTGGAATTTTTGTATCCCAAAAGAAAAAAAACTAATATATCAGCTACCCAATAGAGCACTAACCAACATAGATATCTTAAAGTATACAAAACATGTTCCATATTTTCGAGGAGTATTCATGAGGGATAAGTTACCAAAAAACACATTTAAAAAAGAATGTGGTATTATAAACCTAGATTCTTCGAAAAACCCTGGGACCCATTGGGTAGCATATGCAAAAATTTACAACTATGTTGAATACTTTGACAGTTATGGAAATTTAAAACCTCCTGAAGAGTTGATAAAATACTTAGGACAATCTATATTTTATAATTATGAGAACTTACAGCGTGATAATGCCTATAACTGCGGTCATTTGTGTATTCGTTTTCTTGAACGATTCTGGATGAGTAGATAAAATAATATGAATATATTAAGGAGTGCTGTAAACAAGACTGTTTAGTCTGTCAAAATGTCTGTTACTGTAACCATCAGTGGTAATAAATCTGTACTGCATACCTATTTTTTACCACCCCTGAATATTGACAATGATTATGAATGTGGTTTATTATACATATCCGTTTTTAATTCTATACCTAATATCAGTGAAAATAATAACATATTTTCATATGGAGACGATGGAGAGCAAATAAAAGTTCCTACCGGTACCTATGATATTAAAGATTTATGTGAATATATCAACAATAATATTAAAAACTGTGAATTAAATCTCAAAGCTAATAACAATACATTAACATGTTCTTTGTTCAGTACAAAAACAGTTAATTTTCAGAATAGTCTTAGTTTTAGCTCACTTTTAGGATTTCCAAAAATACGTCTTGAAGCCAATAAATGGCATGATTCAGCAAATGCTATAAGCATTCTACCACTGTCAGTGATACGAGTTGAATGTGACTTAGTTAAGGACTCTTTTACTAACGGATCAGCGTCACATATAATATATGAATTCATTCCAAACGTTCCACCAGGACATCGTTTTATAGAAAATCCAGGAAATATTATATACTTCCCTGTTAATAAGGAGAGCATTTCTTGTATAGCCATTAAACTGGTTGACTTACATGGAAACATCATTGATTTTAGAGAAGAAAATATAACACTGTGTCTTCATTTACGTAAAAGAAAATGATTGTTTTCAATAAAAGTGTATGTGAAAAAGATAAACATGTTACTTCCACTCGAACAGCGATACTGCACAGTCGTAAAGTAACGAAACATATTACTAAAATAAATAAAGAATTTCTAAGAGCTCTGGGTTTTAAAATATGAGTATATTGAATATAACAGACTCTGCACAATACGATAATTCAATTGAAAGTTATGAAATCCATACATACAATCCGTATGGAAACAGTTTTAAAGAAAACGACGAAATTCGAATACCAATCCACCAGCAAGATTTATATGTTTTGCCTTCCGCTAGTTCAATTTTGATTGAAGGATATGGTAAAATCACTGGAAAAGATGGAAAACGTATACATAAAAGTGTTCGTTTCACAAATAATCCAATAGCATTTCTCTTCCAAAGTATTAGATATGAAATAAATGGCGTCGAAATTGACCGTTGCAAAAATGTTGGCATAACAACAACTATGAAATCATACGTTTCGATGAATGATGGTGAAGATAGAGCAGCTGAAATGTGGGGGTGGAATGGAATAAAAAATGCTGATGGTAATTTTTGTGTGGTAGTACCGTTGAATAAGATATTAGGCTTTGCGGAGGATTATAATAAAATTATGATTAATTGCAAACATGAACTCGTACTAAATAGAAGTTCCAGTAGTTTAGATAGTGTTTTATATGAAACTGATTATAATTCGTTTGACATAATTATTCAAAAAGTTCAATGGCGGGTACCTCATGTCAAAGTGTCAGACAGGGAAAAACTTTCTTTGCTAAAACGCTTGGAGAAAGATCGAGCAATACAATTTGCATTTCGGAATTGGGATTTATATGAATATCCATTGTTACCAAAAACTTCGAAACATTCCTGGTCAGTTAAAACAGCGTCACAGCTCGAAAAACCCCGTTACGTTATTTTTGGTTTGCAAACAAGTAGAAAACATAGTGAAAGTAAAGATAGTACTATATTTGATCACTGCAAGTTAAAAAATGTTACACTCTTTTTGAACTCACAATATTATCCTTATGAGTCATTAAACCTAAATTTTGTTGATGAGAAATATAGTATATTATACGAAATGTATACTCGATTCCGTCAGTCTTATTACAACAAGCCTTCTGAGCCACTGCTTGATTTGAAAAAATATAAAGAAAAAGCTCCACTTTTTGTCATTGATTGTTCAAGACAGAGTGAAACATTAAAAACTGGACCGGTCGATGTGCGATTGGAAATTGAATGTTCGGAAAATATACCAGATAACACAACTGCTTACTGTCTAATTATTAACGATCGCTTATTTGAGTATAGGCCGTTAAGCAATATTGTGAGGAAACTATCATGAATACTTTTGTAGATATTCAAGGATTTAAAGATGAAACAAATAATATGATAGTTAAAGAAATAGCTCTAATGGATGAACAACGGTTACATGTATTTTTAATGAAACCTCCATATCCATTCTATAACTTGACAAAAAAAGAAAGACGCGAAGTATGCTGGATAGAAAGAAATAGGAATATATTTTGGAACGAAGGGAATATACCTTATTTTAATTATCAGATGTCTACTAGAATAGCTGAGTTTTTAAAAAATAAAATTATTTATGTAAAAGGAGTTGAAAAAACGTTATGGATAAAAAATATTGTTTGTCATGATAACGTTTTAAATTTAGAAGATTATGGATGTCCAAGTATATATTCATTGTATGAGAAATATGGTAACACGCCCGGTATTTTTAGTTGTATCTACCATTCAAATATATGTGCAATGAAAAATGTAACCATGTTAAATAAGTGGTATATGGAAAATATAAAGTTAAGTACATAATAAATTGATTATTTTAATTATACCTACCCGCGCCTGTAAGCTATAATTAATTACGAAAATTTATACATACATAAATAATTTCATTAATTTGAAAAGAACTATTTATAAATAATGGAGGCTACTTAAAATAAATACCTATATGAAAAGACACAGTTAGCAAGTTGGTGATTGATTGAATACAATATCTTTATTGTTCAGAACATAAAAATGCATACAGAGTATAAATAACTCTAGATGAATATGATGAACTGATGTAGACAACCATGGTAAACTGCTATGTTGAACTGGTGCTGAAACACACCAGTTCCCTACCCGTTGATGAAAATGCATCAGTTTCCGATTTGTTTGCTGTTGGCGAAGTAGTATTTTCTCATCACATGGATATAATTGGGGTTTCTGGAGCAAAAGTACTTCAAATAGGCCCAGTTATAAACAACTAAATCTATTCAGCCATCTATTCAAATAGATGAATAAAGTAGTTATTGAATAGAGAAATAATTTATAAAAAACGAGAGTTTTGATAAGAAGACCGGCGCTTCTCTGCGCCAGGTATGACTTCTTATCGAAAACTATCGTTTTTTATAAATTATTTCTCTATTCAATAACTACTTTATTCATCTATTTGAATAGATGGCGTGAATAGATTTAGTTGTTTATAACTGGGCCTATTTGAAGTACTTTTGATCCAGAAACCCCAATTATATACTACTCCCGTATTGCGCATATTACTTCGGTCGCTAACCTATCATAAAACATGCCGGGCATATGACGTTCTAGATGGTTTCGAATAATTTCAATTCGTCGAGAGAGTAAACGTTCCGCTTCGGTTGGGTCACGTTGCAGCCCTGGTGTGGCTGACGTTATCCTCGTCCCTTGTGACACGATCCACTCTCCGAGTTTCTTTAACGTCGTGTTCTCAAGAGTTGTGGGTTGCTGCAGCAGGTACTCATTCGACCCCATTTTTATTTATCTGAAATAGTACAACTTCATTAAATTATGTTCGATAGTAAGTATTACAGGCATTGACGTCCATTCTGTCATACTATTCTCTAAACTAAACTAATCTGACAGGACTAAAATTATCTGCCTCTCTTTTCATTTTAATATGTGAGAGAAGGATGGCAAGCATTTTAGAGCTGTCAAATTTAGTTTAGTTTAGAGTACATCAGAATCGATGCCACTGACGTCGATTCTGATGCACGCTAAACTAAACTAAAATTATGGTTTAAGATTTTATTTTCTCTAACAATAACAGTAATTCATTTATGTGAGAAAATACATGTTTTACTTTTTTAACTAAGGTATTTAAAGATTGCAAACATTACAAGCAAGTAGCAACTTAATAATACCTAATTATTTTTTGTAGGTAGCTGACAGCTCAAAACTAGGGTTCGACTGCGTGTCGCGAATCGCCCAACAGTCCAACAAATGTACAGCTCTAAACTTGTTACCATCCTTCTCTCACGTATTAAAATGAAAAGAGAGACAGATAATTTTAGTCCTGTCAGATTGGTTTAGTTTAGTAAGTGAGTGGTATGACAGAATATGCCTCATTGACGAATAATTTATGTTTTCCTACATACAGAACTCAAAGCAAATAATACTTCCTCTGAGACACAGAGTGGTATGTACGGTTCCGTAACAAAGCAAGGGACTCCGTGGTTTCGTCGTTTCAGTTCAAATGTATGGCACAGTCAAGTTTCTTCAGAGACTTACAACTATATTGTGATGATTGTGTCATTTTAATCTCTACATAGTATAAATTGAAGTCGCTTTCCACGTCTGTCTGTCTGTCTGTATGTATGTCTGTATGGCCGCTAACTCCTCCTAAACCACGCAACGGATTTTGATGCGGTTTGCACCATCAGTTAGATACATTTTCACGGAAGGTTTATATATATAACTAGCGACCCGCCCTGGCTCCGCACGTAAATTACACCCGTGCGAAGCGGGTCCGCGGGTCGCTAGTTTTATTATAAATTGTGATTTTTATCCTGTAAATGACGTCGTCAAGTGTATATTAGTTATACCTAATACCCGAAATAAATGAATTGAATTGAATGGAAATAACATTTCCATTCAATTAAATTTCTTAAACTACATTTGCTGTAGCTTGAAATTGAGCCAAATAAAACTTTCATTATTTAGTCTTAAAATTAGCTAAGTTTATTATAATCATGAAATGTTTACTTATAGTTAATAAAAACATATTTGGCGCCACCATCAAAACGTTAAACAACATGGAAAACAATGGTAAGCGATGGACTATAATTTCTAGTATATTTATCTATGCTATAATAAATATTTTATATTTCAGTTTCATTTTTTCCAATAATACAAAAAAAATATACTTAAAATATAGTTTCTGGGAAATATAACATAACATAATAATTATTACTGTCACTACAAAAAGGACTTTACTGGAAGAACACAATAAGAGGTAGAAAAGGCTGTCTTACCGCCAAAGTGATCTGTTCCAAACAACTTTCCGACCTGCAATCCGAGGGGTTTAGATGTTGTTTGGTTGTACAAAAGTTTAAAAGTAACAATATAACGTGCTTATCTCTGCATAGTATAAATTAAAATCGCGTTCCGCGTCTGTCTGTCTGTATGGCCGCTAACTCCTCCTAAACCACGCAACGGATTTTGATGCGGTTTTCACCATCAGTTAGATACATTTTCAAGGAAGGTATTTATATTAATAACTCCATAGTTACAAGTCAAACTTCTCCAGTACACTTTCTACATCGATGTATATAAACTTATATAAACAGTATATGTTAATAATATTATTATGTGTACATAATTCTAATTAAATAATACAGTGCTATATTTTCCTTAATTCTTATATTTATGGAACGAATATTCAGTGAAAATGAAACAGTCAAAACAACTTCAGTACGTAATTATCTAACTTGAGTTCATTTTATTCTCTGTGGCAGTGTCTACTATCTACGTAGTCGACGTTTATGTACTACTCAGTTGAGTTGCTACTACTGTCGGGAAGTTGACGCTGTTTATGTACTACTCAGTTGAGTTGCTACTACTGTCGGGGAGGTGACGCAGTTTATGTACTACTCAGTTGAGTTACTACTACTGTCGGGGAGTTGACGCAGTTTATGTACTTCTCAGTTGAGTTGCTACTACTGTCGGGGAATTGACGCAGTTTATGTACTACTCAGATGAGTTGCTACTACTGTCGGGGAGGTGACGCAGTTTATGTACTACTCAGTTGAGCTACTACTACTGTCGGGGAGTTGACGCAGTTTATGTACTTCTCAGTTGAGTTGCTACTACTGTCGGGGAATTGACGCAGTTTATGTACTACTCAGATGAGTTGCTACTACTGTCGGGGAGGTGACGCAGTTTATGTACTACTCAGTTGAGTTACTACTACTGTCGGGGAGTTGACGCAGTTTATGTACTTCTCAGTTGAGTTGCTACTACTGTCGGGGAATTGACGCAGTTTATGTACTACTCAGATGAGTTGCTACTACTGTCGGGGAGGTGACGCAGTTTATGTACTACTCAGTTGAGTTACTACTACTGTCGGGGAGTTGACGCAGTTTATGTACTTCTCAGTTGAGTTGCTACTACTGTCGGGGAATTGACGCAGTTTATGTACTACTCAGATGAGTTGCTACTACTGTCGGGGAGGTGACGCAGTTTATGTACTACTCAGACGAGTTACTACTACTGTCGGGTAGTTGACGCAGTGTTGCACGATACGGTCGATCACTAACGCGCTTAATTTATCACTTATTTTCAATTTCTTCAAATACATCAGACTTCTGGGAGTTTTCTCCAAAACCTCTAACAAAATGTTATCCATAACGGTTTGCATTCCACTGATGTTTACGAACTCAACGTTCGGACAGTTGGAGAGCAGGAACGTGATGTGCGCGTGAGTCAGCCGCGACGCTGCCAAGCTCAATCTCTTCAGGCATCTGAGCGGAGGGATGGCACCACTGCAAGGAAAGTGTTGCGGCGACATTTCTTGCACGAAACTACAGTTGCGCATCATCAAACATTTCAAATTTGGACACGTCCGATAAATAATCTTCAAAGCGCTCAAATCTATCTGATCGTTAAAATCTAGATTAAATTGCACCAAGTTACGCCCTCTCGCTTGTAAAACTTCTTTTACACGATCGGCGTAAAAATTGTAACGGCATAGTTTTAATTCACGTAAGTCCTGTACGTCGTGAACAGCTTGTACGTAGTCTGTGGAGGGCTCGTTTTTGATGAGAGATATTCTTTGAATGAGGGGACACGTTCTGACGACTAACTGCAATTGTTCCAATGTTAAAGCATCTTTTTTCTCGTAAGATGTTAACTTGAACTGTTTCCGTACATTGTCCGGGTGAGAAACTATGTTTGCTAGAATATGAGACATCTCTTCATGAGTACCGATATGTTCAATATTTGGACAAGACGTGACAAGTGTTTCAATCCCTCGACTGGTGACCGACGTGCCGTTCAGCTTGACATGTTTCAATTCACGTAACTGAATCAATTTATTAATACTATTGTCGTTTATTTCCCTGTTGTATATTTTTAACGTCTCAATCAATTTACAATTCTCGACGATACATTGTAACACATCGTCTGTGCAAATGCTCCGTATGACCAAATATTTGAGACTGTGCAGTTGTTTAAATGAAAGACTTATGTAAGACTTCTTCGGGAAGCCAGTTAAATTTAAATGAGTGAGTCCGGTGAGCAAGTCCGACTTGGAATAAAGGGAGTTATGGAACACTTCACAGTATTTGTTTGGGAACGATAGAGAGGTCAGGTTGTTGGTAAATAAGGTTTCTATAGTCCGCCCTTTGATATAGGCCAAACAACCACAGCGCAGAGACACGTTATTTTGTTTCAGCAGCTGTGTTATCACCTCTATTACTTCAGTCGCTAACTTATCATAGAACATGCGGGGCATTTTACATTCTATGAGGTTTCGAATGAGTTCAATGCGTCGAGACAGTAAATGTGTAAGTTTGTTAGGGTATCGTTCCCCGAGCCTGTGCAACTGTTCCACTTCTGCTACGACCCAGGCCGCGAGTCTCTTCATCGCCCTGGACTCCAGGGTCCTGGGCTGCTGCAGCTGGTACGACACCATTTGTAATACCTGAAACAGCAGAAAAACCACTTGGATAGAATGTTTTATGACGCTTGTAGGCTGTGAAAAATAATTAAATTAAATTTTATTATTATTGAAACTGACGTGGTTTTCACACATAATTTTTTTATGCGGTTGAAACTATAGTCGGAGTAACCGGCTTAATCTTACCTGAGTAATTCCCGTGTAATATAAATAAAATTAAAATTAATGTTTAACATATTATATAATGCCAAACAAGTTTTTGTTCATCCTATTAGATCCTGGGGTTTGTACTCACTTTTTAATTCTTGTTCTTGTTTTTTGTTGAAAAATGTTTAAAACACCAAAACAAATATCTGTTGCTCCGATAACTACCAAACTTCACAGGATCACTCGCTACGCTCATCTGAAGATTGTCTGAAAATTTCATTAAAATTCAAGCCGTTTAAGAGTTCATGTGGGACATACATACATAGCCTTTTATATATTATTATTATCTATAGTAATATTATAAAGAGGAAAGATTTGATTGTTTGTTTGTTTGTTTGTTTGCATTGAATAGGCTCCAAAACTACTGAACCGATTTGAAAAATTCTTTCACTGTTGGGAAGCTACACTATCCCCAGGTGACATAGGCTATAATCTATACCCGTGCGAAGCCGGGGCGGACCGCTAGTATATTATATATAAATAATGTTTACAGCTATCTGAGCAACCTAACGTAACCTTTGACCTGAGTACCACCGATTCTGATAAGAACAGAGCAACCAACCTATCTAATATTAATATGTATAATACACTTGAATATTCTTACATGTAATTTCTTTCTTCTTTCCCTTGTGACAGGCATGTATTTACCCACAGATCAGGGAAATAAGGGAGGGAGCATGCGTTATTACAATTATCGTTCGTGTTAAAATGTCTCCACATATCATACACTAAACTATTTAATTAATGCAAAACTAAGTACGGCACACTTACTTATTTTTCACGCAAAGAAACTTGCAGCGACACCAATAAAATAACGAATAGTCCCAAATAGTCCAAATGCAAAAATGGGCGGCAAGGCCAACTAAGCTTAACGCATCATGCCTGATTTAGGCCTGCTGCGTTCGCACCTGCCACACCACTAATCTCCCTTGTTTGTCTGTTTTGATGTCGACCACAACTCACCTGAATGTATATGTATATTAATTTAAAACTGTACAATATCCAGATATTTGTAACAAGAGAGCAGAACACTATCATGAAAGTAATAAATCGTTTTTACTTTTAGTGTTAAAACTTGATTAAAATACAGTTCAGAACACACGCGTATACAGTTTATATTCTCTTTGCACACGCGCTGCAGCTGCACTGCCTTCTCTGCAGACTTCCGCTCAATAACGTGTATCTACAGAGCCACACACTTGTCTGTGCAGTTGCCTAATTGAAGGAATTAACATTCTTTTTCACTTTATAATAAAGTTATACAACAAAAAATAAAAGACATTAAAAAGCTCTCTGTTTTGACTTTTGTTAATTTTTGTTATGAAAACAAGATAATGGCCATGACCATGAATCATGACTTTATTGACTCTTTTCTTTTCTTTTTTTGTCCATAACTGGGCAGGCTAAAGCTATTAAGGCCATGCCGCCTTGTCTTCCATATTTAACTGTCTTAAGTATATCTGTAAAGTAGTGGAGACTTTATTAAATAATTAATATTCTGAGGGTCTAGACAAAGAGAATGTAATCATAGTCATAGTCATAATACTTTATTGATAACAAATTACAGGTACACGTCACAGAAAATAAATTATAATAATATTATTTAAAATTATTACAATAATAATAAAAGAAATTGCACTTGAGATTTTATTTTTTCACTAGAGGTTTTAAAGATTTAAAAAAAAAAAACTTTTTTTTGTCACAAACTTTTTTTTTCTTTCTTATTTATGAACTTTTGGAAACAACAGGATTAGACATGTTTAACCTCGCGTTAGGAAAGGCCGAAAGGACCGGTTGGAAGCGGCCTGCATCCAGCGTTTCCCAGCGGTCTCTTTTAGGTCGTCTTTTCATCTAGAGGGTGGACGTCCTACGCTGCACTTACTGGTCCGTGGTCTCCATTCCAGAACCTTTTGGCTCCATCGGCCATCTGTTCTGCGTGATATGTGCCCTGCCCACTGCCACTTCAAATTGCTAATCCAGCAATACAGAATGACAAGTAGATCATAATAGCCAGCATCTCAATCGCAGGACCTGGAGTACCCGTCGAACATTCTGGAGACGATGCGGCGGTGCTGGTCGGGAGCCCCGGCGCTGCGCCCCTCGGCGGCGGCGCTCGTGTCGGCCGTGTCCGCGCCGGAGTACACGGCGCTGCAGGACGCGGCGGCGGCGCGGGCCGCGGCCACTGCCGCCGCGGTGCCGGTGGCGCTGCCGGGTAACTACCTACTTATTATATTTTATTTATTAAGGAACAGAAAACAGCACTATTCACAGATTACTTAAAGAAATATATAAATTTACCGCTAGGAGTAGCTTACTTGCCAAAAATTATATTTAAATACATATACATGGTTTTTTTTTTAAATAAGCCCTAAAGCACTAAGTTTCAGTGTGGAGGTTAAAGGGGGAGGCCTATGTTCAGCAGTGGACGTCTTCTGGCTGATGATGATGAAAGCACTAAAATTAAAAATTTATGATTTTATTAAATTTAAACTATTAAATTAAATAACTAAAATAATAATAATAATTTTTAACTTGTGATGCTTTGTACCCGCGCACCGCGCCCTAGCCTTGGAGTGTTCAACTCTAGGGTTCATAGGATTTACTAACAAAACATGCTCCATCTTCGACCGAGTCACATTCCACCAAGTGAGATTGTGATCAAACGTTAGCCTAGTCCGACGTTACATTAAAAGTAACATAATGCTTTGTTTTAAGAAGTAATGTATAGAACTGAGTAATTTTTAGGGATCCGTGCCCAAAGGGTAAAAACGGAACCCTGTTACTAAGCCTACATGTCTATCCGTCTATCTGTCCTACATATTAACGGCTGTATCTTTCGAAACGTAATAGATAGCCAGTTAAAATTTTCACAGAAAGAAAAAGGTCAAAAAGTAAAAATGAAAGGGGTCCTCATACAACAAACGTATTTTTTTAAGGTATTTTTGTATTAGCTCTAATGTAAAAATGGTAATATTTATGTACAAGCGTCAAACTTGGTATGATATAGACACACTGTAAATTATAACAACAAATAATAAAAATGAACAACTGCAAGTCGGTGACAAATATCTGTTTATTACCAAGTTATAACCGGTAATTTCGTTATTTAGACGACCTTATTGTATTTTGTGGTGGTACGGAACTATTATGTATGTGGACAGGAGCGAGTGACAACTACGGTAGCTGAATTCACACTGGTTTATTCGACGGCTTGTCGGTGGGCGCAGCCACCACTATAACTACTTACATACAGTGTATAGGTATATAACAGGAACCTTCAGTGCGCGAGCCCGACTCGCACTTGGCCGGTTTATTCAAGTAAGACCCATCGAGTATCGCTCAACAAACGACAATGTATACCTACTAATGAAGGTATATTTATACGTGTAAACGTGATAATTAAGTCAGCTGTTTATAGCTTCGTATCATAGGGAATATACACACTTAAATTTTTATATTGTGTATAGATTGTATAATATTGTGTTTTTTTACCACAAATAAATTATTTTTATACTGCACGGTTATATCTATAGAGTCCTTAAAAGTACACTAAAACAAAAATAATTGATTATTTATAGTTTACTAGCAAACCCGGCGAACTCCGTTTCGCCACCAGATGACTTCTATAAACCTCACGGAGCCCGAGACCTTTCCAACGAATGCAAAACCGTGGAAATCGGTTCGTGCGTTCTGGAGTTATAGCGTCAGGAAGGAAAACCCGACTTATTTTTATATAGTAGATTTATCTGTAAGGAACCAACCGGAACCGGAAAAACAGCCAAAGTTGCTCCGTACCGTTCAGTAAGGTCAGATAGACCATAGATAACCGGTTGAGATTCGTCCCACGTAAATCAAACTGAGTGTGTTATTCCTGAAGGTAGCCGCTGGTGTTGTTGTTGTGACGCGCGCGCGCAGCACGGCCAGCGCGGTGACAGTGTTGCGTTCTGTCCGCAGAGGGCGCGGGGCGCGGCTGGGAGGTGTGGTACGGCGGGGGGGAGCCGGAGCGCGTGCACGCGCTGCTCGCCACCAGCACGCAGTTCACGCACCACCACACCGTGCGCACGCCGCCAGGTGAGGTGTCTAGTTACAGCAGTGGACCCACCACACCGTGCGCACGCCGCCAGGTGAGGTGTCTAGTTACAGCAGTGGACCCACCACACCGTGCGCACGCCGCCAGGTGAGGTGTCTAGTTACAGCAGTGGACCCACCACACCGTGCGCACGCCGCCAGGTGAGGTGTCTAGTTACAGCAGTGGACCCACCACACCGTGCGCACGCCGCCAGGTGAGGTGTCTAGTTACAGCAGTGGACCCACCACACCGTGCGCACGCCGCCAAGTGAGGTGTCTAGTTACAGCAGTGGACCCACCACACCGTGCGCACGCCGCCAGGTGAGGTGTCTAGTTACAGCAGCAGTGGACCCACCACACCGTGCGCACGCCGCCAGGTGAGGTGTCTAGTTACAGCAGCAGTGGACCCACCACACCGTGCGCACGCCGCCAGGTGAGGTGTCTAGTTACAGCAGCAGTGGACCCACCACACCGTGCGCACGCCGCCAGGTGAGGTGTCTAGTTACAGCAGTGGACCCACCACACCGTGCGCACGCCGCCAGGTGAGGTGTCTAGTTACAGCAGTGGACCCACCACACCGTGCGCACGCCGCCAGGTGAGGTGTCTAGTTACAGCAGTGGACCCACCACACCGTGCGCACGCCGCCAGGTGAGGTGTCTAGTTACAGCAGTGGACCCACCACACCGTGCGCACGCCGCCAGGTGAGGTGTCTAGTTACAGCAGTGGACCCACCACACCGTGCGCACGCCGCCAGGTGAGGTGTCTAGTTACAGCAGTGGACCCACCACACCGTGCGCACGCCGCCAGGTGAGGTGTCTAGTTACAGCAGTGGACCCACCACACCGTGCGCACGCCGCCAAGTGAGGTGTCTAGTTACAGCAGTGGACCCACCACACCGTGCGCACGCCGCCAGGTGAGGTGTCTAGTTACAGCAGCAGTGGACCCACCACACCGTGCGCACGCCGCCAGGTGAGGTGTCTAGTTACAGCAGCAGTGGACCCACCACACCGTGCGCACGCCGCCAGGTGAGGTGTCTAGTTACAGCAGCAGTGGACCCACCACACCGTGCGCACGCCGCCAGGTGAGGTGTCTAGTTACAGCAGTGGACCCACCACACCGTGCGCACGCCGCCAGGTGAGGTGTCTAGTTACAGCAGTGGACCCACCACACCGTGCGCACGCCGCCAGGTGAGGTGTCTAGTTACAGCAGTGGACCCACCACACCGTGCGCACGCCGCCAGGTGAGGTGTCTAGTTACAGCAGCAGTGGACCCACCACACCGTGCGCACGCCGCCAGGTGAGGTGTCTAGTTACAGCAGTGGACCCACCACACCGTGCGCACGCCGCCAGGTGAGGTGTCTAGTTACAGCAGTGGACCCACCACACCGTGCGCACGCCGCCAGGTGAGGTGTCTAGTTACAGCAGTGGACCCACCACACCGTGCGCACGCCGCCAGGTGAGGTGTCTAGTTACAGCAGTGGACCCACCACACCGTGCGCACGCCGCCAGGTGAGGTGTCTAGTTACAGCAGTGGACCCACCACACCGTGCGCACGCCGCCAGGTGAGGTGTCTAGTTACAGCAGTGGACCCACCACACCGTGCGCACGCCGCCAGGTGAGGTGTCTAGTTACAGCAGTGGACCCACCACACCGTGCGCACGCCGCCAGGTGAGGTGTCTAGTTACAGCAGTGGACCCACCACACCGTGCGCACGCCGCCAGGTGAGGTGTCTAGTTACAGCAGCAGTGGACCCACCACACCGTGCGCACGCCGCCAGGTGAGGTGTCTAGTTACAGCAGTGGACCCACCACACCGTGCGCACGCCGCCAGGTGAGGTGTCTAGTTACAGCAGTGGACCCACCACACCGTGCGCACGCCGCCAGGTGAGGTGTCTAGTTACAGCAGTGGACCCACCACACCGTGCGCACGCCGCCAGGTGAGGTGTCTAGTTACAGCAGCAGTGGACCCACCACACCGTGCGCACGCCGCCAGGTGAGGTGTCTAGTTACAGCAGTGGACCCACCACACCGTGCGCACGCCGCCAGGTGAGGTGTCTAGTTACAGCAGTGGACCCACCACACCGTGCGCACGCCGCCAGGTGAGGTGTCTAGTTACAGCAGTGGACCCACCACACCGTGCGCACGCCGCCAGGTGAGGTGTCTAGTTACAGCAGTGGACCCACCACACCGTGCGCACGCCGCCAGGTGAGGTGTCTAGTTACAGCAGCAGTGGACCCACCACACCGTGCGCACGCCGCCAGGTGAGGTGTCTAGTTACAGCAGTGGACCCACCACACCGTGCGCACGCCGCCAGGTGAGGTGTCTAGTTACAGCAGTGGACCCACCACACCGTGCGCACGCCGCCAGGTGAGGTGTCTAGTTACAGCAGTGGACCCACCACACCGTGCGCACGCCGCCAGGTGAGGTGTCTAGTTACAGCAGTGGACCCACCACACCGTGCGCACGCCGCCAGGTGAGGTGTCTAGTTACAGCAGTGGACCCACCACACCGTGCGCACGCCGCCAAGTGAGGTGTCTAGTTACAGCAGTGGACCCACCACACCGTGCGCACGCCGCCAGGTGAGGTGTCTAGTTACAGCAGCAGTGGACCCACCACACCGTGCGCACGCCGCCAGGTGAGGTGTCTAGTTACAGCAGCAGTGGACCCACCACACCGTGCGCACGCCGCCAGGTGAGGTGTCTAGTTACAGCAGTGGACCCACCACACCGTGCGCACGCCGCCAGGTGAGGTGTCTAGTTACAGCAGTGGACCCACCACACCGTGCGCACGCCGCCAGGTGAGGTGTCTAGTTACAGCAGTGGACCCACCACACCGTGCGCACGCCGCCAGGTGAGGTGTCTAGTTACAGCAGTGGACCCACCACACCGTGCGCACGCCGCCAGGTGAGGTGTCTAGTTACAGCAGTGGACCCACCACACCGTGCGCACGCCGCCAGGTGAGGTGTCTAGTTACAGCAGTGGACCCACCGCGCCGTGAGACTCCATCACTGTGGACGTCTTCCGAACACCTCGGCTCGGGATGCTTCGTTCGACCCTGTACAGGGTTACTGGCTAACAACCTTTCGCAGCTTCTCAACATCGTATTTAACTACTTTTAATTTGTTTTATGAAGTAATCATTCAACTATTTTTTCCATCAAATCAAAACCAATATATTTAAATTAGGGCTCTGAAAAATATACGCGGTTTCATATGAGAAGGAACGTGAGAACCCGGGCAAAGATTAGGAATCGAGTTGAAACTACAAAACTTACATCTACAATATTCATACAACTTTAATATTTTTACAAGCTTTTATTTAACTAGCAATGTTTATTGCATGTTAGTTTGTTACTTTGGTGAAATCTTGCAAGTTGAATTGGAACCAGTTCCTCCTAACACATTTTCTTAAATTTAGAATACTCAGTATTGTAATATTTTCAATATGGCCGCCCAATGATCTTTTACTTATACCACGTATATCATCAATGGGCCGCCGTTCCAAGATGGCGGATGGTGTATATTTTTTGTCAACCCTGTTAATATGGGTATCAAAAGAAAGATTAAACGATAAAGACTTAAGGAGTAAACGATAAAGTGACATCACATTAAATTCAATATGGCTGCCGTTTCAAAATGGCGGTCTACATTTTCTTTGCGAAAGCTAAAAGGTAGTATTAAAATATGTTTTTTTTACGATTTTCTTATACTTTTTTTTTGGTAAATGTGTTAATTTTTGTAAAAAAGTCATGAAGTAAAGGTAGTTAAATATTGTGTAGATAAGCTGCCTGATAAGCGGGAGGTTGTTACTTGTTAGCTAGTTATCAATAACCCTGTATGTTATTTATATGACGCGGGAATTACTCACGTATGATTAAGCTGGTTACCCGGCTCCCAGTTCCCGTGTCATATATATAAAATGTGTGAAAACCACGTCAGTTTCTACAGTAATATATTCTCATTTGTGTGAAGTAATAGTGTATTAGTTTGAGGTGTCTGTTGTCTGTGTGCAGACAAGGCGGAGCCCGTGCTGGTGACGGCGCTGTGTCGCGTCGGGACCCGCGTGTGGGTCGGGGACTCCGCCGGCCGGCTCGCCGTCTACTCGTCAGTATACCGCCCCTCACACCCTCACACCCTCACAGCCTCACACCCTCACAGCCTCACACCCTCACAGCCGGCCGCTCTGCCTGCTCGACCACCAACACCTGTCCCACCAGAACACATGCTTATTTAACTACTAACTGCGCCCCGCGTACTGATGAAAAATAGTGATGATGATGATGAAAAGTAGCCTATGTCACTCTCTGGCTCTTGAAGTATACCCATGCGAAAAATCAGGTCGATCCGTTGTTCCGTTGCAGCGTGAAAGAGGAACAAACATCCATACATCTATATATACAAACTTTCGCGTTTATAATATTAGTAGGATAGGTACATAATGGCGTCGATTCTGTCATACCACTCACTAATCTAAACCAATCTGACAGGACTAAAATTATCTGCCTCTCTTTTCATTTTAATATGTGAGAGAAGGATGACAACAATTTTAGAGATGTCAAATTTAATTTAGTTTAGTTTAGAGCGATGCCAATATATACACGATTTCACTACATATGTATTATATTACATATTTTTTTATACAAGTGAGTGATTATACCTTGTAAGACACTACACTGATGCTTTTATGCCATATATTGCAAACAAACAGACTGGCCGCCTGATGGTAAGCAGTCACCGTCGCCTATAGATACTTGTAACACCAGAGGCATCACAAATACGTTGCTGACCCTTTAAGAATCTATTAATTCGCCTTTTGAAGAACCCCATGTTGTATTATCTCGGAAACACTGCGGAAGGTAGCTCATTCCACATTCTGCAGGTGTGAGGCAAGAAAGATCATGTGAATCGCAGATTTCCTCTGATCGGATGAACTTGCAGGAAGGTGGTGGCTAGTGCGATGGTAAACGACAGATCAAACAGTACAAACACTCCCAGTTGTATATACGATAAAAGATACAGAGAGACACAAACAACCCCTCCGCGCATGTGTTTTTTTATTTTAAATAAATAATAGGCTTGCGTTTGTCCGCCAACTCGCCTGATGTTAAGCGATGACTCGGTCTACGGTGGAGCACGCTTGCCTACAAGAAACCGATTCACTCGTGATTTGAAGACACCCAGATTGTAACTATCGGGGAACACCCATGTTGAGTGGTTCTGAGAGTGGGTTAGAGCAGTGGTGACTGTTGGTTCCGTGTTGCAGCGCGTCGAGCTGCGCCCTGCTGTGGACGGTGAAGATCCAGGAGGTGGTGGGGGGCGCCGCGTGCGGCCTGGCCGCGCTCGAGCCGCTGGAGGACATACAGAGAGTGGCGCTGGCGCTCACCTGCGGGAGGTTTGCTCTTTCAAACATATTCATAGAGTTCTAATCTGTCCAATTATACATGAATTGTCAATTTCTTTTACTGGGCAAGTGCCTTTATTAACTAAACAAAATACAAGGAACTAAAGCTAAAACTAACACTACAAATACTGCCTTGCCCTGTTAGACTGCCCATATACCGTTGAAGGTCTAAAGACAATGCAAATGCTCAAGCCCACTACCAGTAAAATAAATAAATATTCAGGACATTTTTGCACACACGGTCATCTGACCCCAAACTAAGCAAAGCTTGTGATATGGCTGCCGGAGACTGATAAACATACATATATAGTTTTTTAAATAGATATTAACAACCTGCAGTTGTAGTTGGCAGCGTACCCAGCATGCTGACGGCATTAAGTTAGTTAATGTGCTTAATATGAAGAAAAATTTGACTTAAACGTCTCGACCTTAAAGAAATTGGTGGTCAATTCTTTGCGCGTGTACCAAATTTCAATGTGCAAGGGGTTTCACTAAGTTTATTAAAAGAGGCGAATGTACAGAGGTTCCTACTGGTGAGGAACGTACTGCGATCCCCAAGCCGCCTGCCAAGCGTGGGGATTATGGCAACACCCCTCTCTAAGAGGGAGGCCTTGTTCAGTAGTGGACATTTAATGGCTGATGATGTGTGTACAGAGGTTATGTTGTTTTTATGCGATCGGTGGCAAACGAGCTGACGGGCTGCTTGATGGTAAGCCGTTAACGTTGCATATGGATACTTGTAACACCAGAGGCATCACAATTACGTAGCCGACCTTATAAGACTCTATTAACTCGCCTTTTGAAGAACCCCATGTTGTAGCTGATAGTCTGTTTTAAGTTGTACCATGACATGGTTGCTGCTCTCAGGGTTGGCTCCTGACTTGGGAACTCCTCAATGGTAAGCAGTCACAGACATAAAAGTGTTTATACGCATTTTAAAAGCTTTTAACTGTTAAATACACTGTTAATTTATTATAAAAAGATATATAAAAAGACTTGCGTTTGAACGCCACTTCTTGAAGCCTGATGTTAAGCGATGATGCGGTTTACGATGGAGTAAGCTTGCCTACAAGAAAACGATTCACTCGCGATTTGAAGACACGTGTAAACGGGAAGACATGAAACACTCAGAGTGGCGAGTACTTCATTTATTCAGCCATCGAAATGAACAGAGAGATAGTTGGCTGGCAGGCTCGCTTATATACACTCCCCTCAAAGACTTGGCGAGCTTGACAGTGGCATGGCGTGAGGGGGTGTGTCATGGCGGCTGGCTGGCGGTCATTCGTAGTTTCGCAGGCAACGTCACGTCCGTTTTGTTACACACGCAAGAAAAATATTAAACCAGCCTTGGTAGCAAACTAGCAACTAATCATTATGGCCTCACATGCTGGCCACGTTTCCATGTTCGTCCATGAATGCTGCAGCAGAATGTAGTATAACGGCAGACCACGTCTCTATTGTAGATTGTTCCTGGTGACGTCACAGCGTCCCAGCGCCGAGAGCACCTTCGTGCTGACGGAGCTCGGCACCGCCACCGAGCTGTGCTGCCTCGTGGCGGTGCCGGACGCAGACGGGTGAGCCATTACCCGCCGGGAGTATGACTAGGGTTGCCAGATCCTGGCTTATCAATTCCTGGACATTTCTGGGGTTAAAAACGGCGTTAGTACATGGACCGGTATGGTTACTAGATATACTATTACTCAGAGCCATGCCAATTTTATTCATTTTAGGGACTAAAGTTAATAACTTATTATAATTTATTCTATCAGGGCCAAAATCATATCTGTATGCCAAATACCTACCTAGTTGATTGCTCTTTCCAGGAAAATGTGTGCCTGTGATGTGAATTTATTCGTTTGGTCTTTTGTGAGGTTCGGCAGCGCGTGAGTAGTTTGGAGTCCGAAAGTTAGTAAAAAACCCTAGTACTCGCGGAATCCGTGACATTAAAGTGAAATTACTGGACACTGGACAAGCTCACCTCATTCCGGGACTATCCCGGATATCCCGGGTGTCTGGCAACCCTAAGTACGAGTGATGACTCGATCTGGGTCCATCATCCGTCAGAAGCTACATTGATATCATACGGGAACTGATTTACTGACCTTTCAGGCAGCATATCTCTCACTCATTCACTGAATGAGATCTATTCATCGCAAAATCTATCAAACTACTTGACCTGTAAAGCTGAAATTTGACTGGTAGATTTCATGGGGGTGTAGAGGTCGGCTTAGAAAGGATTTGGCTTGAGGGCCGTTTCATGGGGGAAGGAAATTGAATGTTTATATGAAAGTGTACACGTACGATGTCGCGGGCAACAGCTAGTCACATATTTGTTGAGTTATTTGTGAGCAGTTCCAGTAGAACATAATGGATAAAACATATAAAGTTAGATCTACTCAGTGTGAAGCGTTTTACCCACCACTGATGGAGCGGAGGTGGACGCGTTTGTATGTTTGTTACCATTTTTCTCTAAAATGGCTGGACTTTTTTTTTTTATGCCGTAGGTGGCAAACAAGCAGACGGGCTGCCTGATGGAAAGCAGTCACCGACGCCTATGGATACTTGTAACACCCGAGGCATCACAAATACGTTGCCGACCCTTATTACGGCTGGACTTATTTCGATGTGGATTTTTCTTTTTTGGAAGCAGGTTTTACTGTCGTACTTCTTAGATATATGTGATCAAAATCTGTTCGGTCGTTTAAAAGTTTTGGGCCCTTCCTCGAATTAGTTGAGGGTTGTTTTATGTGCCAGATGTCCTTGTAACAGATGTCAGTGCCTTGAGCCCAACAGTCTGGTGGTGTAGTGAGAAGCTTGGCACATGATGCGGGATGTGAGGTGTCAGTTCCCCGGCAGGTACAGCGTGTGGGCCGGTGGCGAGTCGCTGTGCGCATACAGCGTGAGCGGTAGCGGCGTCAGCAGCGCGGACAGCGTGCCGGCGGCGGGCCGCGTGGCGCGGCTCGCACACCACGCCGGCCACGTGTTCGGCTACACGCACCCAGGTGACTCCTCTCCCACGACAACATTTGTTAAGTTTCTTAAGGTTCTTATTCTCGTATTTATTTATTTATAAATATATATTAGCGGTCCGCCCCGGCTCCGCACGGGTATAGTTATATAGCCCATTAAAATAGCTTATATTAATCAGTGATAATGCAGCATTCAAATGGTGAAAGAATTTTTAAAATCGGTCCAGTACTTTTTGAGCCAATTCGTTACAAACATACTTACAAATCTTTCCTCATTATAATATTGTATAGATATATATATTTCCAATTGTTTAATCTGTAATATTTAGTTTTCTACTTTTGTACACTAGCACCATGACATGTGTTGCTATAAGTGATAACCTATGTTGGCCTACGTGTTTTTATTATTTCTATATTATTGTGTAAGAAGGCTGTTGGCTATCCAAATATAAATAAAATAAAATAAAATTGACATTCCTGATGAGTTTACTAACTTAACACTAATTGACAGACTTGCTGGCATGAACTCGTTCCTCTTGCGCTTCTCTCTTTTCTTTAACTTTAACGTATATTTTAATGGTATTAACACACACTTCATTTATTTCGCTGGATTCGCTTGGTCTTACTGCCAAGTTAATTTGCGTTGTCCTGATATTAATTTCGCTTCTCTCGCGCCCATAATTATCGCCCAAAGGTTCTTTTATGGCAAATCAAATGGAACACAATGATGATGGGAGTTTTGGCGCCATCGTGGAAAAAAACATGTCGGCTCGTTGGATTATTTTCCTAAACTTGTGTATTTTCGAGTGTTAATGTGTACTAAATGGTGAATTATTATTCATTATGTGCTCGTAAACGTGCTCGAGTGTGGCCAAGTGATATAACGAGGTGAAACGTGTCATTTCGTGTTGTTTCCAAAACTCCATAGGAGCCTCTTGTAAAGTCTCCACCACCTTACAGGGGCATGAGTTTGACTTGACAGTGACTTACTTAGCTTGTTTGACGCTATTAAGACTATGTAAACTGCTTAATATTTCGACTAAAGGACATTGAATGCACGGTCATAAAAAAATTAACAAAAAAAATCAATGGTGATGTTTGCAGGAGTGTGCGTGTACCAGTGGAGCGTGTCCACGAAGCAGCAGACGGCGCGGCTGGACTGCAGCAAGCTGGTGCCGTGCTCCGAGAGCCTGCAGTCCATCGCCATCGACGACGGGCCCGCGCTCGACCGCTGCACGGTACATACCTACATCATACATCTTATTTGATAACCACTTTTGAACATCGCCCACTTTATACACAGTGCACTGTTATCTAACGCACATTCTTGTGTACCTCAACATATTATGTCAGATGCAGAAAGTTGATGCCTATTTATATTTATTTGCGTGGTAGCAACCCGAACTCCCGACTATTCACTGTTGATGGACGGTTGCCTTATATACCCAATTTTTTTTTTTTTTTTACCTCGGACTAGGCTAACTTTTGACCGCGATCTCGCCTGATGGAAAGCGATGATGCGGTAAATTAATGCAATTGCAATTTGGGGCAATTTTAAGATAAACTTTCTTAAATACACGTTCCGTGGAGAACTATATTTTTATCACAAGTAGCAACTTTATAATCCAAACTCACAGGCTCAATGAGTTGAATTTGAACAATAAAACGTTACCTTGTACAAACCCGAGTAGGAAGAACATAGATTGATTATACTCGCGCTTTTATCAATTTCTCTTCTTTCTCTCTCTCTCTCTCTTCATGTAATGCGCATTCTACACATATTGTAACACATAATTGTGCGCAGGTGACAGCGCTCTGCGCAGTAGGTGGCTACGTGTACGCAGGCACAGCGTGGGGCTGCGTGGTGGTGGCGGACGGAGCCACTCTGCGACCACTTACCATCTTCCGACCATATGAAGCAGATGTGAGTAAAATACCACAGTAGGTGGCCAAATTTAATGCCCATAACACCTGTCACGCATCTACCTCTAGTGCTTACTCGGCCAAACAGTTGGCTACGGTGGCAGACTTAGGAAATATCCTCATAGAACCGAAATTAGGTGTGATAAAAAAGAACGTCAGACCTTGACAGGTTGACTGATTTATCAAATTTATGAATTCCTCGATTACACGACAGTGCTACTTCAGTGGGTTTCTGTACCAGGGGTGGTGTTCTGGATTATGATGGTCTCCATAGCAGATTGACTGTCGCCGTAGATTCCGAAACAATGTCCAGTGCGCTTTAGAATAGCCCTCCCTGCCTGGCCCTGCATATGGCAAGAAGCTCCGCTTGATAAGCCGTGCTGTACGAGGCTAGTTTTAATTTGAGGGCTTTTGTCTCGGCTTCACTGTCCCATAAGGTCAGTGCTGCACCAACTTGGCCCTCAACTTTCTATTCTACAGATGTGTTCATAGGAAAATGGTGGTATATACATAGCGGCAGGTTTTGAAGCGATGGCAACTCAGTCCTGAACTGCATTGTGTGGGCTCTAATCATAACAACGAGCTTGAGCTTGTTCCTAGTTAATATTGTATGTGTGCAGGTGCGTGTGTTGGTGCCGCTGGTGCCTCCCCCGGGGTCTGAGGAGCCTCCGATGCTGGCCTCCTTCGGCAGTGGCTACCGCCCTCTTCTGCAGAGATACGCGCCCACACAGGTAAGAGAGAGACGAGACAGTGCTTGGGGGGTAATGCATGGAAACAGTGGACAAAGAAAGGCATTCATGCTACTATCGAAAATGAGCGGAGTGATCTAATATTAACCAATAGAAGCACACAGCAATGGTCGCCGGGCGGTAGCATGTGCGCTTTACGATCTGACGGTGCCCAGTTTGATCCTCGGCCCTGCCTCTATCACTTGTTAAGTACCTAAAAAAATTGTGCAATTTCAATATCATCGCACAAAAACGGTGAAGTAAAACATAGTGAGGAAACCGGTGTCTATCAATAAAAAAGTGTGCGTTAGTCTTATGATCCAAACTTCATCATCATTTCAGCCGTAGGACGTCCACTTCTGGACATAGGCCTCCCCCATAGATCTCCAAAAGAGCCGGTTAGAAGCGGCCTGCATCCAGCGTTTCCCTGCGGTATCTTTTAGGGCGTCTGCCCATCTTGTGGGTGGACATCCTACGCTGCGCTTACCAGTCCGTGGTCTCCATTCCAGAACCTTTCGGCTCCATCGGCCATCTGTTCTGCGGGCTATCTGCCCTGCCCACTGCCACTTCAACTCTTGATCTAAACTTATACTTATATAATGATGAAAACAAACTAGTTGCGATTGTATTTATTTGTTTTCCAGTCGAACTCGAGCACCCAGCACTCCGGATACTACTGTCTCCTGTGGACCGCACAACACTGGCTCCCGGACTAACCTCGACGGACTGTAGGCTAACTTGAGTAGATTACGTAGTTACGTGGCCAAATATTTAACTAATTATAGATTAAATGTTAGACCGAGACATCGGCCGTGTTGGCTTCACAATCGGCCAATTTTGTCGTTGTTGGACAGTCCGAAAATTATGTGTTAGATTTGAACCAACAACGCTCAGGGGCCTTACGGATAACTGCTATTGCGGCATCAAACTAACGTTAAATCTGCTCACTTGGAAAATCACGTGAACAAAATCCGTATCTGGGCGTGTTAAGGTTCACGTTCGCGTGATTTTCCAACTGAGCGGATTTAAAGTTAGTTTGGTGCCGCAATAGCAGTTTTCCGTCAGGCCCCAGGTCACCCCCACATCCTGCAAAGCTGGGAATACCACATCGTTGGGTATTCTGCTCCTTTTTTCCGCCAAGGTGTTGAATGACCTTCCCCTAAAGCACAGAAACGTCTTCCCGCCGACCTTCAACATGAAGCGTTTCAAAATGGTGTCTACAACTCTTCGGGCTGGCAAAGCACCGTGAACACTGCTAGTGTTGCAGCAGGCCTAGCATGTGCTGTGGATAAATAGTCTTTCCACCGTTTTTATCCACGCCCAGACGCGACAAAGCTAGAATATGGATACGTTTGTCTTTTTCTCGCGGGTTAAAAACGGTGGAAAGACAATTTGTCCACGGCCCGTGCTAGGCCTGCAGGTGTCCATAGGTGGCGGTTTCTGCTCACCACCAGACGGAACGCATGCTTGTTTGAAGTTCTATTTATAAAACACCCTTTACCAACCTATGGTCGTCTCGGGCAGGTTGCCGGAATTCTCGGATCGGTACTCTTGAACCTAGAGTGGAAAGAAAATATGGATATAGTATACTAGAATCTCATAAAGATATTAAATATTATGAAAATAAGTAGATATTATTATCTAAATGATCACATCACATCACATCAGCAGCCACTAAACGTCCACTGCTGAACAAGGCCTCCCTCTTAGAGAGGGGTGTTGCCATAATCCCCACGCTTGGCAGGCGGTGAGATCGCAGTACGTTCACCGTGTACTAATAGGATGCTGCTGCCCATCCTCCGGTTGTTGTGGTCGCAGTTTTAGGACATACCCGGGTCCCGGGATCTAAATGATCAATGAATATTAATTAAAATAACTTACTCGCCTTAAACGCATGTAATGCTTGATAGAAGCAAACTAACGGTGTAACAGTAACGTTTGCACACTAGGGGCCGTCCATTAATCACGTGATATTTTTTTATCATATTGTAACCCCCCTCCCCCTTGGTGAGGTTTAAAACTATTGTTTGTGATATTTCGTGAATTTTGTTAACCCCCCCCCCCCCCTCAAGTCACACGTGATTAATGGACGGCCCCCTACTGGCGGTAGAACATCTAGACCGGCAAGAACTTCTCGTAATTTATTGCGCGTGACTGACAGATGGCACTGCTAACACTATCTTGGCAAGAAAGTGTAAAAATGGAATCTTTTTACAAGCTTTTATTTAACTTGTCCTGTTGGTATGTATGTGTGGGACAAATCTTGCAACTGAATGTTACACCAGCTATACTCAACAGATTGAACTGAAATTTTGCATAAACGTTTAGTTTTGATGACAATGGCGTCGATTCTGTCATACACTCACTAAACTAAACCAATCTGACAGGACTAAAATTATCTGCCTCTTTTGATTTTAATACGTGAGAGAGGGATGGCAACAATTTTAGAGCTTTCAAATTTAGTTTAGTTTAGAGTACACCTGCAGTGCAAGTACCGTTCTTTATCGATAGTCAAATTCGATAAAATGCCATAGAATCGATCATAGCGAGTACTGATCAAATGGCATTTTATCGAATTTGACGATCTCAACTGTCAAATTTGATGCTCGATAAAGAACGGTACTTGCACTGCAGAATCGATGCCACTGTATGGTTAGCTAAGTGACGTCATTCTGGATTCAATATGGCGGATCAGTTATATTTTATGCACCCCCATGATATGGGTGACAAAGGAAGGGTTTGCTGAAAAGAATACGAAAGGGTTTGTTTTTGAAAAGTTTTGAAATTAATAATTTTATTCATCTATCAAATATTAGAGGAAAATCCAAAAATATTTGAAAGCAGATTGCGTTTCTTAGTTTATTGTTTATTTTATACTGAAAATGATTCATCGGATCTTCTGTTGAAGAGTGTTCATAATAATTTATTATTATTTATTATATGTGTCCCCGTATGTTCTATTTTTTTCTGTCAAGATGTAAAAAAAAGCAGAAGTGCTTTCCACATAAGAAATTTGATTGCAAGTCGATTCCTGCAAGTTTTCTTGCAAGTTTTAGCTACGCTTATCTTCCCTGGGAACAACCTCCTAGCGTGCCACTAGATTGTAAGGATTCTGAACAAAATGTATTACTATTTTAGGAAATGAAATTATTTTCATATAATTTTTATGTAATTAGGTTGTGTGTTGGTTTGTGTTTTATTTTAACAGACTTATGAATTAGATAATTTATATTATAGACTGTTTTAAATATATGTAAATTATGATAATTTTAACTAAAATTAAACATTTAAATGTCGTCCAAATTTGAAAAAAAAAAAACATTCAACGTGATTCACACTGGGCGAACTACAGTATTCGATACGTAAAATACGCATCGAATTCAATAGATTATTATTTTTATGAATTTCGATACGTATTTTACGAATCGAATATTTGTAATTTCTTCGAGGCGCTTATTCATATTTCGTAAAGACGAATTTTCTTCGATAAATTTTTAATGATATTTTTTTTTTTTATGTTTGATAAATTATTGAAGAAATTTGTGAATAAAGCACCAAAAGCGAAACGAAGCTACGTTGGTACATCGGTTAAGTATCGTTCGCGGTGTGAATTACGTTAAGTCTCAATTCACATCAAGCTTGCAGGGCCGGGCTGCGCAGCGGTAACCTAACCTAAAACCTACCTATATTTTGGATTATTTTGTCTTTAAATTTCATTATCGCAAAATAAACATTTCTGTATTTTTTCTGTAAAATTTATATGATGAAAATGTATAATGCTTTTCAGGAATTTTGACGCCAAAGTGGAAAAGCATGTCGCCTCATTGAATTATTAACATAAACTTGTGTATTTTCAAGTGTTAATGTGTAATAATGGTGTATTATTATTTATTAAAGTACTCGAGAACTTGCTCGAGTGTGGGTCAGGTAATATAAAGAAGTGAATTCTGTTCGTGTTATTTCCAAAATTGTATAAAAGAGTTTAGTAAAGTTTCCACCATATTACTGGGACTTGGATATCTCTGCGTGACAAAAATCTGCGTCGGCAGCCTGGTGCATGCTGCCATCCGGTGTGAATTGAGCGTAACTAAGGTGCTTCCACATCGGAGTAAAATGGAATTATATTAAGCACATCGAACTCAACTGTGGTTCCCTTACATCGAGCGGCCGTTTCTCGTATCGATGACGCACGGTTGAAGCAAAAATATATATCGCAAAATAATTTCAGGTGGTACGTTTCACCCCTGGCGGTAAATTCAAATTTCAAACAGTTTTTTTGTCCTTGTAGCTAGTCCGGGTGATTATTTTGAAATGACACAGCGTTTGCGACAATAGCTGAGTGTTTTTTACATTATCATGTACAGTTATTCATTAGTAACGCACCATATTACTTACATTTGTCAATAAACCGTTTGAAACAGCAATAATTAGTTTATTGACAAATGTAAGTAATAATGGGCATTAGTGATAAATAACTGTACATGATTTTGTAAAGAATAATAATCAATTGTCGCAAACATCATGATCATTTACAATAATTACCCGGCCTAGCTACAAGGACAAGAAAACTGTTTGAAATTTGAATTTTCTGCCATAGGTGAAACGTACCACTTTAAAGAGCGATCGAATTTTGGCGATTCTGGGGTTTTTTGACAGGTGTCAAAGTGACTGATGTCACTGTGACAGCTCATTAACTATAGCGAGAGCCGACGTAATGAGTATTCGATGTGCAGAGCATAATTCGTAAAATGAAGCAAGTAGATGTAAGTTGAAGGCAGCTTGTCGCCGACTACTTGTAATATTGTAATGTATACCAAAGAATAAATACATGACATTATACGACCCTTACACTTTGTTTTATTTATAGATATCACCTCACATGCAACTCGCAAGCGGTGCAAGTAACTTGCGCAACCTGGGTGTAAACCACACCTTTGATTATTTATAGAATATTCTATAAAATCAAAGCAGCACACCTATAGGCTCGTTTGCACTTTGATTCGTGCGAGTGCAAGTGATTATTAATTAGCAATTTTGCGAGTGATTAAAGTATATTTATGGTCCAAATGTGTTTAGTACTAATCACTAAGCACCTGCATCAATCACTCGCACTAACCACTAATCAAACTGCAATCGGGTCTTATATCTAAGTAGACTTTACAAGCTGTCAAACTGAATGAAAAAAAAGTAAAATTTTTCGTAACTAAAAATGAAAAGAAATATCTTTATTATGTCGGCCAACTCTATTTGCGGTATTCCTACAACTCAGTCTTAGAATATAGTTTTTCTTACAACTCAGCAGTGCAAGTACCGTTCTTTATCGATCGTCAAATTTGACAGTTGAGATCGTCAAATTCGATAAAATGCAATATGATCAATACTAGCTATGATCGATTCTATGGCATTTTAACGAATTTGACGATCGATAAAGAACGGTACTTGCACTGCACCTAAAGTTAGGGTATACCTACAAACTGACAGCTTCCCATAGAAAAGTTTCTAGTTTCTATGGGAAGCTGTCAGTTTTGTTTAGAAAATACGATGGTGGCTTGAAGTCACAGCTTCAAGTCCATCTTTACATAAATAGTGGACCTGTCAAATTGAGTCTATAGGGCGCGGCATGACATTGTGGCGGGAAAAAAATTGTTTGGAATGCAGTGATTGGACGCACCCGCGGTCCGAATTGTACGACTAAACTTATTCTGATTCTGATTATACGAGTTATGGTATAATAATGATTTCTAATTACAGAACATAAAACGTTGACATCAATGAGCATTCTAGAATATTAACTTGAATGTGGGCCAGCGTGGTGATATGGCCCAATCACCCTTTCGGGGGTAGGCTAAAAGTCCACAACAGTGGACTGTTAAAAGGCTGATTATATATTCGGGACATTTATATATATATTGATGATGATGATGAATAGTAATTAAATAACTTGACCGTAACTGGAAGCTTTTTATAGAGAGAGGGCACTACCATTTCCGTCGGATTACCAGCGTTGACGTCCTTTTTAATGAGTTGTAACCGGAACTCGTCAGGTGGCGCCACCGTAGCAGCTGCGCGCCATTTTGTTTTCTTGAAATTGTTGCGCGCTCTTTGGAATCATTGGCGTTTAAATTTTCGTCGAAGCAACATCTCTGTAGCAGCCCTAGCTGGGCTCTACTCCTGTTGCAATATTTTTTATTCAGTGATCAGTGATATTATAATAAAGTGGTGAAGTATTTTCTAAAGTAAATTATTATATGCTTAGTATAAAACGAATTTTATGCTGTAAGTACCCACATTAATATTTATTTTGTGTTAAAGCGTAATATCACTTTTTAACGGTTTTTGCCGTTCGATTCATAAGTGCCTCAAGTGTTTTAACACATTTGTGGCCTGCTGAAAGGCTGTCAAGCCTTATACCAGTGTTAATATCGTCGAGGAGTTTTCCCGTTGACATGGCGAGACGTGCTGTGGCCGGCCCTACATGGATGGCGAAACTATTAAAGGAAATGGGTGAGCTCCGCAAACATTTTAAACAGTGTATCAATTATATTATCTATACTACGAGTCATACGAATAACTCGATTAAGAACATTAGTTTGAAAAATCACTTTAAAATTTTATTTGATACACTTGCCTTAAGTTAATTTGAGTTTTATTATGAAAAAGTTTAAGACCATCTGGTTTTAAGAAATAGTAAGTAAATAATTTAAATACTTATTTTCAGCGGCTAGGTACTAGGTACATAACTCTTACGTCTGACGTGAGATATATATTTATACTCCCGGTTTTACAGACCGAGTAGCAAACTATAAGGGGAAAAACAAGACACCTTAAGTCACCTAGCATGTACGCTGAAAAAGCATATTCGTATACTAAACTAAAAAGGTTTTGTTATGAAGAAATTTGTAACAACTACTGTCATGGCAAACATTTTGTAAGATACGTATTATCTGATATTTTCCATTTGTTGTAGTTTAAGCAATATCTTAGCCATATCTATAGTTAATAGTGTTGTATATTGCAAACAAATGTAAACTAAACTAACTACCGCCCCTCGCGTGGGGCAAAAAGGTGCTCGAGAGTCAACGGTTCCATGCGTGGAGTTTTAATGCTAACCTCTTCTTTTTTTGTGCAAATCTTTACACAAACAATGTTTGTATTTTTTCTAATTGACAATAATGTGTAGTTTGTCTTTCCTTTTCAATTAAATTGTATTGAACAATAATTTCAATTCGTAATTTACTCGAATGCTAGTAACAAAAATCCCCTAAGGTGAATGTCTTCTGCAAACTTACAATGAAGCAATCAATACAACATGCACTACCATGCTTGTATTAAATCACCCTCGCGGGGTGAATGATTGCTAACAACATGCACTCTCGTGAGTCATGCTTGTAATAAGCCGCCCTCGTGGGGTAAAAATTATTATGGAAACAACAATCTTACGTTGAACCGGGCAATTGACACACATGCACTTGGATGCTTGTACTAAACCACCCTCGCGGGGTGAATGTCATATTGCTAACAACATGCACTCTCATGAGTCATGCTTGTAATAAACCACCCTCGCGGGGTGAGTAATAGCCAACAACATGTACTCTAATGAGTCATGCATATAATAAAACGCCCTCGCGGGGTGAATGATGCTATCAACATGCACTCTCATGAGTCATGCTTGTAATAAACCGCCCTCGCGGGGTGAGTGATTGCTAACAACATGCACTCTCATGAGTCATGCTTGTAATAAAACGCCCTCGCGGGGTGAATGATGCTATCAACATGCACTCTCATGAGTCATGCTTGTAATAAACCGCCCTCGCGGGGTGAGTGATTGCTAACAACATGCACTCTCATGAGTCATGCTTGTAATAAAACACCCTCGCGGGGTGAATGATGCTATCAACATGCACTCTCATGAGTCATGCTTGTAATAAACCGCCCTCGCGGGGTGAGTGATTGCTAACAACATGCACTCTCACGAGCCATGCTTGTAATAAAACACCCTCGCGGGGTGAATGATGCTATCAACATGTACTCTCATGAGTCATGCTTGTAATAAACCGCCCTCGCGGGGTGAGTGATTGCTAACAACATGCACTCTCATGAGTCATGCTTGTAATAAAACACCCTCGCGGGGTGAATGATTGCTATCAACTTGCACTCTCATGAGTCATGCAGGTAATAAACTACCCTCGCGGGGTGAATATTATTTTGTAAACTACCATTTTTTCTATCATAATATCGATGCAACATGCATTTGACTACTGTAAAGAACAGGGTAGTATCACAGCAGTGGCTCGCGACCATGTTATAATTATTTTAGGTCTCTCTGGAGCCTGTCAATCTGGGGTTAGTTATATTTTCTCTTCTATTGTATTGAATTCAATAATAAATAGAGCATGTACGCGCTTGCTTGTAAGAAGCCACCATATCATTATGTACCTGTGTGTTTTGAACACTTCATTTATTTCAAAGATGTACCTACTGAAAAAATATACTTTCCCAACTAAACTATGAAATAAAAGTAAAATTGCGAACAAAATGTCAAAATCTTCGATAAACGTATGTACCACCTAGTAGGTATAGTATTCATATACTTAAAACATAATCATGCTACTACCCTCATTTTGTCGCTCTATGGGACAAATACACTTAATCACCACCCGAGGTGTTAGCATTATTAAGAAGGTTATCTGCAAAATGAAAAAGGTTTGCTACCTCTAATGGAAGGCAATGGGAGCACCATTAAATTAGTGTCTCATTTATAGCTAAGACGATGTACAAGTCACTTTGTTTAAGCAGAGTCCTAAAAACCCATTCGATTCTTACAAACTGGGTAGCCCAAATGTAATAAAAACGGTGACAGCCAAGGTTAGCTAAAAAAGATTAGCTTAGGCAATAAAGCCGCTCAATGTATCGGTTATTATAATATCGAATGTGTATGATTTGGTGTGAACATTTTTCTATTACATTATTAAACTGTACATAGTTTATTCAATGAGAGGCCGAATTTGCACTCCTTAATAAAAACCACCAAACGTGGGTGAACTTTTTAACTAAAATACCCAGCTCACTCACGTGAGCAAACGTATAATTTAAATTAATTAAATGAGTGTGTGGCTCACTCGCCGTTGATCGCACAATTAATACAATCTACAACATGAAAATAGGGTAGCTCTTAAATTTTCAAACATACCCTAGTCTTTAATAAAGACAAATAATTTAAAAAGTTGCAAAGAATAAGTAGGGCTCTTAAATATGTTATTTTTGTTGTTCCACAATGAGAACTTAGTCGTGTCTTTGCACTGTCATGGAAACTCAAGGTTCGGAAATAGTTGAGCCGCTGAAAGGTAGTTGACTCAAAACCAGTTATCAAAACTTTTTAATTACTAGAATTTCTGATCAGACGCTGGATCATAATGCTCGAAGTTAGAATCGTAAGGGTAAACCTAAAACATGAACTACCTAAAATTTTCTAATACTAAAGAATGTTTAATTTTACTTAACCTTGCAATGTATACTCTGGCCCACTTGCGCAGCTTCATTAAGCCCTGGGCTAGTGACTTAATCCCGTGCTAACTTCATAAATTTCGGGATTCGTCTTGCACTGACACAAAAACAAGGTCAGCTCCAGGCTACATTTGATTATTTTGTCATAATAATTAGTTAGTCCAGATTAACAAATCCAGGCTATCTAGATACTTTGCTTGTTCTCGTGCAAGTAGCTTAATAACTCTTATATCTCTACTCTAATAGTTACATATTACATATATCAAACATATTCTTTTTACACAACTATAAAGACTAGCGCATAATTGTTGCAGATAAGATAATGAATTTAGAATACTCATATATTTTCAACTGAACTCTGTTCGGATAGTGATAACTAGAGACAGGATTGTCGGATTCTAATCCACATGAATGATAATGTTGCATGTTGTATACAACAAACCGTAATTTAGATAATTTGCCGCTTCAGCACAGTATTAGCATATTTATTAAAACTATTTGGAAAGAAGCTGGCATCAGTTTTTTTTCCAGAAACCGGTCGGTCCGAGGTCGCACCCATGAGTCGACTACGAAACTGTTTCGGTCAACAACATGTTTAATAAACGACGTGAAGATTAATGTAATGACACATGTCGACATGTCAGTGTAATGTGACGTGTATTGTATGTATCAAAATTTTAGGTAACTAACAATTTATAGACCAGTTGATCAGGGAAAACGATTGCATTGGTCCCAGTTTTTATTACTTAATAAAAAAAAAAAAAAAAAAAAAAAAAAAGATTGATGGATATGTTTTAGCCAACGGCGATAGCCTTTGATTCTATATCAGAATAGTCTCGAAATAGTCTCGATAACAAGTTCTATGCCTAAGATTAATAATATTGTCACTTGTCGATATGATAAACACAGCTAATTGAATCAAGTCTGAAGTGAGAAACCATTTATAGTCATGCCGTTTTTGGTAACATATCTGTATTAACAAATACAACATTATTTATTTCACTAAAAATAATGATATCTGCAATACAACAATTGCCTGAGGGCCTAATATGTATATATATTAAGATTTATTATTATGGCTCACATTGGCGTTAGATTTTATGATTAAAATGAAGCCCTACTATAGGTGGCACCACCAGGCGAAAACAAACAGGCTCTCTATAAAAAGCTTCCAGTTACGGTCAAGTTATTTAATAGCAGCGTTTTACCTGAAATAAAACGCATATTAAAATACTTACCTTACTGGAAGCTTTCACTTTAATTCCTGCCTGGTGGAAAAAGAGCAATGATTCCAAAGAGCGCGCAACAATTTCAAGAAAACAAAATGGCGCGCAGCTGCTACGGTGGCGCCACCTGACGAGTTCCGGTTACAACTCATTAAAAAGGACGTCAACGCTGGTAATCCGACGGAAATGGTAGTGCCCTCTCTCTATAAAAAGCTTCCAGTAAGGTAAGTATTTTAATATGCGTTTTATTTCAGGTAAAACGCTGCTATTAGATAAAGTTTGAAACAATGAGGATCAGTAACGTTTTTAGTTGAGAATGCAGATTTATAGAGCTAAGAAATCTTTAACATACAGTGCAAAAAATATTGTTCTACGATAAAAAATAACGAAGTTATGATCAAATTACTAGCGAAATTCACTGGTCGGCTGGCGCGATAGCTCGTGACGTCACAGGGACGGTCGTCGCCAGTTACCCGTTGGCAGCTATAAGCTGCGCAGTGTTTTGGGTGGTTAATTATGGTTTTGATACAAATTAAGTGCCCGATTTGTGTCTAATTCATCTTTTTAACTATGTACAAATATTGTTTAGTGGCGAAATGTACAAACACCTCTTTTAAAATGCCAGAAAAACAGTTTTTTTACGTGCTGAGATATCCAAAACTTGTTAAAAAATGGTGTTCATTTCGATGTAATATTTCAAGGTCAAAACAATAACACAGAGATGTACTCGGGTAAAAAGCAAATAGCGAATGATAATTTATTTTAATCCTTTACACAACAGCCGTGTTTTTATGTATATGCCTCAGCTATGCCTTATGAGAAGCAAAGAAATGATTGTATATTTTTATATTTCAGGTGGGACTTTAGATTAACACCAATCGATTTTAAGGGGGAGGGGTGGGGAAAGAAAGGGGGGATAACACCCCCCCTTGAAGGAAAACTTGCGGAGCCCCCCCCCCTCCACATCTCGGAATTATGATTTATTTTAAGTTTCTAACCTCACTTTTCTAAAAAATCAAATTAATCGCCTAAACTGGCGAGAATAAGGGCGGGGACTTAACGAGCGATCAGAACCCCCCCGCACTGGGTTTGACTGGAGGGGGGGGGGGGGGGGGGCACCAACTTCTTTGATCAAAATTATCGTTTGTTGAATGATCACTGTCAAGTCAAGGAGTATGAGTCGGATTTGAAATAATAGTGTGCACAAGCCAACTTAGCTAAAAAAGTAGTCGTTTTGTTGGAACTTAGTTAAACAAAATTGTTGTTTGAAAAAAAAACTAAAAAAAAAACATTTGCGCCGTCTAATGGGTATTTTTGACACTACAGTTAAGGCTGTTTTCTTGACATATAGGAAATCGTTCACCGAATTTGATTACGTATTTAACTCCAAACGTACTATTTCTGTGATACGACCGTTTTTCAGACGATGTGCGATATTTATTTTTTCTGTGCGACCCACCCATAGTGCAATTCGGACATTTCAGTCACGTATAAAGTTTGGAATGTGTGCGAGCGAGAAAGCTTTCGGAGAACTGTCAAAGTTAACTTTCGTAACTTGAAATGCCGACACTAGTTTTCTTGCAAAACAACCGTAAAACATCTAAAAACAATTGACAAGTCTTAAAAACGGTAATTTATGTGTTTCTATAAAGATTCCAGTGACTTTATGTGTAGTTTTAAGTGTTACTAAGTTATTGTTGTGAGTGCTTATTAGTGGGCCACATAATTTGTGGAATTTGGATTTTGTCGGAAGGAGAACCGCTTTTCACCCTGCCTAAGGTCAGTTTGCTATATATTTTACCTATATTTACCGATTCGCAAATATATTTTCCGATTTACATTGCGATAGGAAGTTACCAAAGTAGAAGTAGAAAGTGGTACGCGCACCGTACACGCGGCATTTTTTTTTTATTTAAACGCAAAAGTAAACAACGAGGTTTTATTTACAAAACTGCTATTTCAGCGATTTTGAAAGGTTGAAACGTTTCTCTTTTGTTTCAATAACTTCAAATTTGGCCTACTTTCTAGTAGTTTTTTTTAATAGTTCTATTCTATGACTTCTTCATACATTGATTGATTATTTTAAGAACCTATTCCTGTATCCTGAAGATTTTCTGAATCCAATCCATTATAAAACTCGTGATCTTGCCAAATGCCCTAATATTATTCTATAACCAACCATCTTTTGAAACCAACATTGAACAATGTCTAATAAACCGTCATAATTTAATTAGTTACAGTAGACAACTGTGAAATTACCTAAATGTCACATTGTTAAGTTTTTGTTTAACAATGCTTTATTGTTTGGTCATCATATTTTTGTATGTTATGTAAGTAAGGAATAGTAGGTTCTTAACTTAATTTTTTATTCATAAATGCTTGATAACTAATCTATGCTACAAAATCGTTTGTCAACTCCTCACTGATGGGTAATGCCACACGTGAAAGCGAGACAATAATGTTCATAAAATTGTTTATCAAGTGTTTATGAATACTTACTACATACTGAGGTTTGTTGATGATCCCGGAGTAGACGTACGACAGATCAGAGCTTAAGGAGATCAGTTTCCACGGTACCTGTCCAGCGGTACTTAGGATGCCCTCTTCAAATATGTTCCCTATGTGGACCGATTTGATCCGATGGTCTGGCTGTCTCGGTTATTCTTAGGTTGGTTTCTGGTTGCCGCATTCTTCCTCCTCTTCCTCTGGGTTGGTGGGTAGGAAATCTTGAGGAAGAGAACGCCAGGTAGGTGAGTCGGAGCAGCGTGCATGATGCGGCTCCATGTTGTGTAGGTAATTTATATTTTTGTATTATCATCATCAGCCAGAAGACGTCCACTGCTGAACATAGGCCTCCCCCTTTAACCTCCACACTGAACGACAGCCTGCCTTTTTCATCCACTGGATGCCCGCGACTCTTACAATGTCGTCGGTCCATCTAGTGGGAGGCCTCCCTACGCTGCGTCTTGTATTAGCTCTGTTGTTGTTTTTGTATTAGCTCTAAAGCAAAAACCGTAATACGTACAAGCGTCAAACTTGGCACGATCATAGTACACACGCTAAACTATAACAACAAATAATAAATAATGGCCATGTGCGAGTCGGTGATAAGTTTCACCGAAGTTAAGCAACGTCAGGCACACTCAGTACTTGGATGGGTGACCGTCTGCCCATGATGTTGGCTTTTTGGCAATACTTTTTGTATTTTATGGTGGTACGGAACCCTCAGTGCGCGAGCCTGACTCACACTTGGCTGCTTTATTTTGTTTCTAGTCTTAATGTCAAGCAAAGAGGGTAACATAAGATCATTGACGTCAAGAAATTGATGAAGTGAAATGGAAGTCT
The DNA here is from genome assembly GCA_932305915.1 of Agriopis marginaria. Classification (NCBI taxonomy): domain Eukaryota; kingdom Metazoa; phylum Arthropoda; class Insecta; order Lepidoptera; family Geometridae; genus Agriopis; species Agriopis marginaria. The sequence goes on along the minus strand of OW029940.1, from coordinate 9,040,383 downwards.
CAGAGTCTATCCATCAATTTGATACCAATTATTTAAAAAAACACTATTTTAAACTATAGCGGTTGTTCACTAAAGTTATATGACTATACGTAGTGATACAGTGAGTGTGTTTTGTCGGGACTTAGGTTCGAGTTCGAGTTCCAGTGATAACCGTAGCAAAAGACTAAGAAAGAGGATAGATCGTTATGTCTGCACCTAACTTTTGAACTGTTCGACCGTACACCCGCGTTCTTCAGTCTTCCCGTGAACATGGTGCATGTAACTGCACCGAAATATCGGGAGCTCATTCCATAACCTTACCACGGTAAATATCCCGTAAATAATCATATAACTTTACCAATTTTCAAGTTCAAATAGAGGTGGTGATGGTTTAATTCTGAGTTATAACATTATTCAGGCTACCAGTATAGGCTCATGGAAGTATTAAGTAGTTCCCCGGACTGATTCTTCCTGTATCCCAACCAAATACAACAATATCACATTGTCCTGGTTTATTTATAGCAATGATGAACAGGAAGTTGATAAACAAACATTGTTGAATGCCTTTCCTGTTCCTTCTTGATTCAAATAATTATAATTATTGTGGAATTTTAGAATAGAACTAATTAATAATAATCTATACTAATATTATAAAGAGGAAAGATTTGTTTGTTTGTTTGTTTGCATTGAATAGGCTCCGAAACTACTGAACCAATTTGAAAAATTCTTTCACTGTTGGGATGCTGCACTATCCCCGGTTGACATAGGCTATATATCCCGGCTTCGCCCGTGCGAAGCAGGGGCGGCCTACTAGTATATTATATTCGGGACATTTTTGCACACACGGTCATCTGACACTTAACTAAGCAAAGCTTTCGATATGACTGCCAGAGACTGATATACCGTGTCACCTTAAGAGTGAAACCCTCGGCAATGCAATTTTGGTCATTTCCTTATTAATACATTTCTGGGAAGAAAACCTCACAAAGTATGTATTAATAAGGAAATGACCAAAATTGCATTCGGTTTTCACTCTAAGGTGACGATATATAGTTTTAAATACATACTTAAATAAATGTTTGTCCTAGGTGGGAATCGAACCCACAAACCCAGATTAGAAGTTAGGTTTACTACCAACTGGACCAACGGGCTAATGTATGTATCCTTGTGGTCACTTATAAAATTTTGAATTCACAAACACGCGATCTCTGTGGTTATTTAGGCCGTGGCCTAACAATCTTAAAAATCATCATCATCAGCCAAAAGACGTCCACTGCTGAACATAGCTTAAAAATAAATCAATATTATTTTTAGTGTTCTTGGTTCAGTTCAAATAATTCCCAATATCAAAAACCGATTCAAAAATGGGTAATATTATATACGCAATTTCGTTTACGTACTTGGAGGATCAATATTATGTCATGCAAGTATATGACATTTTCAGTAATTTTGATTTAAACACCAAATCTGAATCCTAAACGACGAGTTCTGAACACTCCTTTTTTGAATTCGGTTAAACATAAATGTCACAACTCTACATGTCGCCATCTTGTATTTATGATGACATCACAGAACGTACACGAATCTATCGACACCTCATTTATCAAAATCGGCTTAGGCTGCAGGTGTCATACATACACAGTAACTATTATCCCTTCTTTTTTTGCACTGCATTATGTGTTTCAAATATAGAAACCTTAGATCTGTGATAGAAACCATAATATAAATTTGCTGTAAGTAGCATGACAGATTAAAATGGCGGCAAACCTCTGCCATAGATTAAATAACCAAAGAGGTTAACCAAAAAATGCTAAAACTCTTTACTAAGAACTAAAAGTTACAATAGTTGGGTAAATATATGGATGTCAATGACTCGCTGCAACAAACCTATCTCTGGAGCCTATTATCTGTAGTTTGTAATGACAGTTATCAGTGCAGAAAGCAGTATATGCTGATAACATTCCCGGGCGGAGGCGGAGGGCTGGCAGGGTTTGTTTACTCGTTGATAATGTACATTGTTGGACATCATATTGTTATTCCACTACTAAGAAGTATTATTTTGTTATTTCGATGTATGTATATGTATGTATGTCTTTATACAAATGTAAATTATAAAAAGGTAAATGTAATTGTTCACATCGTTTTTTCCTCAATAGATAAATAAATAAATTATACCCATAGCTCTTGAAGAGTAGCTCGGCTTGGAGTTTCGCAATTGACAATCCGGCCGGTCGAGATTTTGATAAGATTTTCATTACATTTTAACTAAATTATAAGTACTGTATGTAATATCAGATATAGTTTTTTTTTACGCGGATAAGTCCGCGTTTGACCAACTGGCCTGTTGGCAAGCGACGATGTGGTCGAAGATGAAGCACGCAGACCTAGAAGATACCCATTCACTCTGGCTTTGAAAAGGCCCAGGTTATATCTCTCATGAAACAAGGAAGCTGGCAGGTTTTTCTTTATAGTTATAGTTAAAAAAATAATTTGTAAAAGTTGACAAAGGACACGGACCCAGGCGTCCGTAGAGAATCAAAATAAACAATAAAATTTACATAAGTACTTACACTAAAATTATAGGAAACAATTCCCAGACATCGGCGGCCTCCACACTAGCCTCAAAGCTCGAAATATGGAGACCCAACAAAACGAAAATAAGAGGCATCCTAGCGAATATTTTTAGTTACAGTTACCTAGCAAGTGTGACTCTTACATTATCATAGTGCAAGTCTTGTCGCGTCTGACGCGCGCGTCAGACGCGCGCGGCTGCGGTCGGCCGCGATGCACGGAAGAGTTTAATTTCAATAGACTCCAGTAGGGCTGCTATCTTCTCTAGGCAAGTTGACTACAAAGTCCCTAAACGCCCAAGGACACAAATTTTACCTCTTATTCAAATGCTAGGGCGCCGCCGGCCCTAGCATTTGCTCAGGGTAAAGCGAGAGGCGTCGATTCTGTCATACCACTCACTAATCCAAAACAAATCTGACAGGACTAAAATTATCTGCGTCTCTTTTCATTTTAATATGTGAGAGAAGGATGCCAACAATTTTAGAGATGCCATATTTAGTTTAGTTTAGAGTACCTAATCTACATCAGAATCGATGCCATTTTGTCTTTCGGCACGATTCATTTCTGAAAACTGTCGTACAGGAATAGTTTCCATGCAAAGATAGCCCGTTGGTCGAGTTGGTAGTGAACCTGCCTTCTGAGCTTGGGGGCGTGGGTTCGATTCCCACCTAGGACAAACATTTGTGTGATGAACATTTGTGTTTGTTCTATATCTGGTTGTTAATATCTATTTAAGTATGTATTTAAACCTATATATGTATATGTATATCAGTCTCTGGCAGCCATATCACAAGCTTTGCTTAGTTTGGGGTCAGATGACCGTGTGTGCAAAAATGTCCCGAATATTTATTTTATTTATTTATTTTTCATGCAAAGAATATTACATAATAATTATAGATCAATGTTTCTATAATTAACTAAACAAATACAAGCTAAAACTAAAACTACAAATACAGTTAGACTGCCCATAGACCGTTGAAGGTCTAAAGACAATCCAAATGCTCAAGCCCACTACCAGTTGGCAGCGTACCCAGCATGCTGGCGGCATTACCATGTTTCCATGATAAAAAGTAGTCCATGTGATAATCCAGAATATTAACTATTATTTCTACATCACGTGTGTGTCCCTCCGCCTGACACGCCGTCTCCACCCGAGGCACGAATAAGCGCCATAATTTTTTTTGCTTTTGTCATATTGGCTTGTATCTAGTTGCGTTGCGACCGATCCTCTCGCTCCACCCCAGTAGGCCTAGCAGGGGCCGTGGACATATTGTCTTACCACCGTTTTTATCCCGCGAGAAAACGACAAACGTATCCATATTCTAGCTTTGTCGCGTCTAGGCGAGGATAAAAACGGTGGAAAGACAATTTATCCACAGCCCATGCTAGGCCTGCTGGGCCAGCGCTGTGCATTCGTCCGGCCAGCCTTCACAAACTGGGGCCTTGTGGCTGTTATAAACGATTCTGTTTAGGTGATGAAAAAAGTTGCGCGACCGCAAACCGTATCTCGGCGCGTTAAGGTTCACGTTCGCGTGTATTTTTTTAATGCCATATGTGGCAAACAGAGCTGCCTGATGAAGTCGCCGTCGCCTATGGATACTTGGTACACCAGAGGAGTCACAAATACGTTGCCGACCCAAAATTGCCCTTTTCCAAAATCCCTTTCCGTGCACGGTTGCCTGGAAGAGATCGCTTTAAGCGATAAGGCCGCCTGTTAAAAGCCTAGATAATATTTTATTGTAATGTTTCTGTTATTCTTGTTTTGTGGTATTTTAATAGTGAGTCATTGTATTGTATTGTTGTCGATTTTCCGAACTGTGCTAATTTGGGAGTTTGCGTGCTGCTATCCCCAAGCCGCCTACCAAGCGTGGGGATTGTGGCAACACCCCTCTTAAAGAGGGAGGTCTTTGTCCAGCAGTGGATATTTAATGGCTGCTGATGTGCTATTTCGGGAGTTAGCTGTAAGGCCCCTAGACCTCTTTTAATATTAGTTCGATAGTACAGTAAAGTAAGATCGTCAACTCAGTGCGTATAATTGCAGTCGCACAATGCAGCCGACCTCGCCGGGTAATGTGATGTCACTCGATGATTTAATCAGACCTTTTGCGATGGGGAAGGTCTAAATACGACTTGTTGTCGTTGTTGTCAAGTTAACAAGTTGATGTGAATATGGACAATGGCACGACTCCCCTGTGCGTTACTAATTAATCAGTTTTTCTTAGTCTTCTTTCCTAATTAGAACGGCATATGAGATTTGTTGATTTTGGGAGGTTGGAGTCTATTGAGAATGGTGCCAAGAGGCTCATCAGCAACGAATCCCTGGTTCAGACTAAGCTTCTTAGTCTTGAGCATCGGCGCAAGGTTGCTAGTCTATCGGTTTTTTATCGGATACATTTCGGAGAGTGTGCTACAGATCTGCATGATTCCCCTGCCCATTTTTCTATCGGACTGCCAGAGTGGATACGAAGAATCGACACCGCTTTATGGTTGATATTGTGAGAACCCGTACGAAGCGCTTTGATTCCACATTTATTATGCGAACTGCTAGTCTGTGGAATTCGCTGCCTGAGTGGGTGTTCCTCGATAGTTACAATCTGGGATGTTTTCAAGTCGAGAGTGAATAGGTTTCTTCTAGGCAAGCGTGCTCCATCGTAGGCCGCATCATCGCTTAACATCAGGCGAGTTGGCGGCCAAACGCAAGCCTATTTATAATTAAAAAAAAAAAATACAATGTCACGCCTTGTCTGTGTCAGCAGAATTACAATCTTGTAGTGTTTAAATTAGGTTTTTACTAGACTAATATGCTCCCTCCTTCGACTGCATCATCGCTTTCCATTTGGTGAGATCGCGGAGATACGTAAGCCTAGACCGAAGTTAAAAAAATATCAAGGTACTTATGATGCGACACAGATGAACGTGTCCGAAATTGGAACTACAGCTTCTGTCTCAGTTTTTAGGGTTCCGTACACATCAGGCTGTAAACGGGACCCTATTACTAAGCCTAACACGCTGTCTGTCTATCCCTCCTACCTTTTAACGGCTGTATCTTTGGAACCGTAATAGATATCCAGGTAAATTTTTCACAGAATATGTAATGTTACGGCGGTTAAACTATTTTATTATTTTAACCTGTATTGTCCCACTGCTGGGCAAAGGTCTCTCCCAATTCCATAACTAGTGAACAACTGTGATAGTTTAAAACAGTGAAAACTTAGATTTCTCAAAGCATCTACAAGTGATCTACAAAATCATAATCCCCACCCAACCAAAGAATCCCAGCTACGCCGGTAACTCCGTACATTATAATAAAAGTGTCGACCTCATTAAAGTAATATTTCTCACGTATTATAAACATATTTGTGGAGGTGAGGCGGTGAATATGTCGACCTTGCTGAGATAAGCGCTACACAAACACACGTTTTGTTTCTGGTGAGATCACAGCCTCCTTATATATGGAAATTGACAAACACTACACCGAGAAGTTCTGTTGTCTAGTACATTCAACGGCGTAATAAATAGCACTAGCAAAGCCAGAAAATAAGGATTTCAAATAAAATAAAAAAAGTCAGTCGTGAGCACAGAAAAGAAAAAAATACTTCTCTTTTCTGTGGTCGTGCTCTTTCTCAAAGGGTCGTGAGGACTGCAGACAGAACAATTACGCCTTCCTTTCTAAAAGTGAAAACTAATACCGGGTGAACCCATAAGTTTTGTCCCTACCAAAAATTGCACAACCTAGCTAATGAAGATTTTACTTCAAAAATCTACATGCCAAGATGTTTCGCCTCCTTGTACGAGATGAAAAAATTATGAAAACAAAAGGCATAAGAAAAGACTAGACTAAGGAAAGCATAATAGACCCTCTAGCCCTCAATAGACCAAAAAAAACAGAAAGCAAATATGTGATACAGGGAGGTGAAACGTAGGCAGAACACTGCGAAGCCTAGAAGTTCATCGACATGAATAATCTGTATAGAGTGCAAAGATTTCAAGTCTAGTCTTTAAAGAATACTTGACAAATTAGCATCACCTGTCTAAATCTCTATTAACTAACGTCCCACCGCTCTCGTCTCAAGCACAACGACCTGAAGTTAGCGTGCGACTGAGTTCAGACTTCAGCAGGCCTAGCATGGGCTGTGGATAAATTGTCTTTCCACCGTTTTTATCCACGCCTAGACGCGACAAAGCTAGAATATGGATACGTTTCTTTTTCTCGCGGGATAAAAACGGTGGAAAGACAATTTGTCCACTGCCCGTGCTAGGCCCGTAGACTGAAGACTGGAGAGCAATATGCTTGTGCTGCACTGAGTGCTTTTACGAAACGGTCGATCGGAACGAAAGCTTCAGTAACCGTGGCTTATATGTAGGCACACAGAAAGCATCGGGATCTTTATAGGAGACTGCTGGTAATCCTCGCTAGGTGGGCTACCGGCAGCCAGTGTGCTGGAGTCCCTAGAATGTTGCCTGACACTGCTCTCTCCCCACAACTTGTCTTCCCTGGGCCCGTTTGTAGTTCTTAGTCAGATCCGCAAATCGGACCAACCATAAGCTCAAAGGCACCCTCCAGTCTCTTACCATCAGCAAGGGACCACTGCTGAACGTGCCGTGCGGTAGGAGGATGCTGCAGCCCATCCGCCGGTGGTTCTGGTCGCAGTTTTAGGACATACCCGGGTTCAAGCAAGGGATGCCGAAGCCATATTCTAAGACCCTGGCTTTTGGCGTGAAGTCATAGCGTGACGCCATTTTCAAGCAGTCCATGCCGGAAATAACGATATACAGGGTGTAAGGGGAACACTCTCGAAGCCAAAAGAAGGTAATTGTACTCATCATTATGAACAACTTTTACTATGGGACCAACCCTGAAATCGCGAAAAAAATATCAGCTGTTCTATAGAAAACGGTCATTGACACTCGACGAAATGTATGGAACAGCAGATTTTTTTTGGCGATTTCAGGGTTGGTCCCATAGTAAAAGTTGTTCATAATGATGACTAAAATTACCTTCTTTTGGCTTCGAGAGTGTTCCCCTTACACCCTGTATAGGTATATCTACTCTTGATCTCGGGAAATATAGGTAAACTGGAAAATCATGTGTAATGCCACGGGTGGAGTTAGTGTTTTTATAGTTATTATTTGCTGGATGATACAGCAGTCGCCATTGGGCACTGGATTTGTTGTTTTTTGAAAGTTGGACGTTCCTTTCAAACGGGTTTGAAGTTTCAACCTATTTTAGAGAAAGGGTTATTTGGGTCGGGAGTGTTGTTGGACCACTTTCACTAGCCATTGTTGTAGTCTAGGATTTGATTACAAAAATCCACGTGACACAAGCTCAGGGCTGGCTCATGGCTCCACAGAAATAGGCAACATGACTCATTTTAAATCTGCTCTTTGCTGACCTGACGCATCTACTATCTATCTATATATCTATACTAATATTATAAAGAGGAAAGATTTGATTGTTTGTTTGTTTGTTTGCATTGAATAGGCTCCGAAACTACTGAACCGATTTGAAAAATTCTTTCACTGTTGGGATGCTGCACTATCCCCGGTTGACATATAGGCTATATATCCCGGCTTCGCCAGGGGCGGCCTACTAGTTTTTTATAATTGTAAACTTTTTATGGCTTCCGTCTACTATCTACCTACCTACTATAATTAGTTAGTTTCAGCTGTTTGTTTGCCGAATAGTGTAAAATAAAATATATATAAAAATGAATCTCTATGTACCTTGGTCACGCCATAACTTGAGAACGACTTTACCGATTTCATTCATCTTTTTTTTAAAGTTTTCTATTGCTCTGTAGAAGGTTCTTATGGAAAGAAAAATTTGGAAAATTGCCCAGTAAATTGTAAAATTTAAAATATTTTATGAATATTTTATCTTCGCGCGTTTGACAGTTCTAAGGCAGGACAACGACTGTCGGTTCAGCTCACAGAAGAGAAAAAATGTATATGTACTTCTCTTTTCTGTGGGTCAGCTAGATATGTTATATAAATTCGGTCCACGGGAGAGATGTCCAGCGTGCAGTAAGGTATAACAATCCTAAATTAGAAAAATGCATATCGGAAAGTGGGACCTTCAAACCGAGCTATCTGACGCTATGCAGCAGCACAGCAGGCACGTCCATTAACCTTGGCATTATTTAAATACACGCTATCTGCCTGATAAGCGATTAGATCATAAAGTACGTAGATATATAGCTTACCTAACAACGCAACTATTTCAAGTTTTTTATAGAGCATGCTACTTTATGCTGACGGTGGAGAGGAGAATGGCTACAAAGAAAAGAAAGAAAGGAAAAAAAATATTTGTAGACAATAGAAAATTTTTTATTTATGGAAGAAAAAAAATCATTTTTAAGAATTCATCATCATCATCAGCCACATACTGCTGAACATAGGCCAGCCTGCCTTTTGCATCCACTGGGTGCCCGCGACTCTTACAATGTCGTCGGTCCATCTAGTGGGAGGCCTCCCTACGCTGCGTCTTCCGGTTCGTGGTCTCCACTCCAGAACCTTTCTTCCCCATCGGTTATCGGTTCTTCGAGCGATGTGGCCTGCCCATTGCCACTTCAACTTGCTAATTTTAACAGCTATGTCGGTGACTCTGGTTCTTTGGCGAATATCCACGTTTCGGATTTTATCGCGCAAAGAAACTTTTTATTGAAATATTTTTTAAAGAATTAATATAAATAAATACACACATTACAAATTGTTTTCCTCCACAAACCGGTCAAATTTGTGATCAAATTACGTTTTTTTCTACATGTTTTTAAAGGGTGAGAAGTTTTTTAAAGGTTGATGTTGATGTAGAACCAGGGCGACTCTCTTTTTAACCGACTTCAAAAAGGAGTGGGTTCTCATATTTTTATATCATAACCCCGTCATTTGGATCATTATTTATTTAATTGAAAGGATGTGACATACATTCAGATTGGCTATATAGAAATAGTGATATAGTTCATCATAATCGGTTTAGTAGTTTGGCTTTTAAATCAAAATAAAAGGAAATTGTTCGACTATACAAAATTAATGATTTTATAAATGATAAATTATAGAAATGACTGCAGTAGGTCAATTTGTTTATCATACAATTATAGTAATGTCTATCTGTTAACTATTTAAATTAATAACATCATATCTGAACTTTTGAAATTATTTCGACAGTTAATTTAACTAATACTTTTTTACATAAATAATATTTACGGTATTGTTATACCATCTCTCTAGATTTGTACGCCTACAAACTAGGCAAAACATGATACAAAGTGACTAATTGTGCATGCGTTTTTAAATGTGTGTAAGATTTACTCGTGTTTTGTGCAAATAAATTTATCTTTATCTTTACGTATTTTATACAAATATTGTGAAGTCGATTTTTTTAATTGATAGCTATCTTTTCTATCAGTTAAATCTTAACAAACTAAGATTCTAGCTATATTATATCTATTGGCTTGTACTATTATTTTGTGCCACTGGCACAATAGTCCTGTCGTTAAAAGCCAAACAAATAAAATAAAAAATATGTCAAACTAAGATTCTAGCTACATAATATATTATATCTATTGGCTTCGTAGAGGGAGAAACATTGGCTTGTACTATTATTTTGTGCCACTGGCACGTGGCACAATAGTCCTGTCGTTAAAAGCCAAACAAATAAAAAAGTTTCTGAAATTATGTCAAACAGCGCTAACTAAAAACACAAGGAAATTATTTCGTGTTAAACATTTCCTAGATGAAACTCGTAAAGTGTTTCTACTAGTTTTCAATCCTAACTCCATATGCGCTAGAATTCCAAGCGCATTTCTGTTTGATTACGCAAAACACTCCGCGCCGTAAAAGTCGGCCATGTTTATTTTTTCCCGCCAAAACAAGAGCGCAAATCGCATTCTATCACGCTCAGCCGAGTGCCCGGTCGGTTGTATTTGAAATTTTGACCCAGATTATGTGACCCTACCAGTGTTATTGTAATTTTATACCCAGTTCCAATGAAACCAAGACCTGAGTATTTGGAAATAGGCTAAGGAATAGTGTGGAGCAAAGGCACAGATTCATAGAATAGACAATAATTACCAAGAGCTTTGATTCCACTTTTATTGTACGAACTGCTAGTCTGTGGAATGCGCTGCCTGAACGTCCCTGATAGTTACAATCTGGGTGTCTTCAAATCACGAGTGAATCGGTTTCTTCTAAGCAAGCGTGCTCCATCGTAGACCGCATCATCGCTTAACATCAGGCGAGATGGCGGTAAACTAATAAAAAAAATATAGTATTGTTATTGTTCCCCACAGAAAAGAAAAATCTGTTCATAGTAGGGTTTATTCTGTTGGGAGAACGTTATTGTTTTTTTTTTCGAACAAAGCGGTCTGCGGCGGAACAATTTATGGTTTTGGGTTTCACAAAGGAGTTTTTGTGCTAAGTCCGCTAAGTAGGTTAGTTTGATGATTGTTGTCGAAACATTATGGAGGTAAATGGAATACCTAACATCGAATTCATTAGAGATGATACAAAAATATGGACCCGGGTATGTCCTAAAACTGCGACCAGAACCACCGGAGGATGGGCAGCAGCATCCTATTAGTACACGGTGAACGTACTGCGATCCCCAAGCCGCCTGCCAAGCGTGGGGATTATGGCAACACCCCTCTTTAAGAGGGAGGCCTTGTTCAGCAGTGGACATTTAATGGCTGATGATGTGATACAAAAATATGTTAAAAAATACGTTTTTTGTATGGAAAGAAAAGAAAGTTTTTTTTTGTATGGGGTCCGCTTTCGTTTTTACTTTTTGCCATTTTTTTTTATTTGTTAGTTAATCCGCCGTAAAATACATTACATACCTATTACGGTTCGAAAGATATAGCCGTTAATAGGTAGGAGAGTCGGACAGAGACATCGTAGGCTTAGTAATAGGGTCCCGTTTTTTGCCTTTGGGTACGGAACCCTAAAAACCCCTTGACTGCCCCTGTGGCTCAGTTGGTAGTGAACCTATCTTCTGTGCTTGAGGGCGTGGGTTCGATTCCCATCTAGGACAAACATTTGTGTGATGAACATTTGTGTTTGTTCTATGTCTGGGTGTTAATATCTATTTAAGTATGTATTTAAAAATATATATGTACGTATATCAGTTTCTAGCAGCCATATTACAAGCTTTGCTTAGTTTGGGGTCAGATGACCGTGTGTGCAAAAAAAAAAACTGTCCCAGATGTCCCAGATAAAAAGCATTAAAGTAGGAGACATTGTATGATATGTGAATACAAAAACGTTTATTTAGTGCCAATAAAATTTCATACAAAACAAAAATAAAATCACATACCCAACCCACCAACTATCGACTTTTTAACCCACTACCATAAATAGCAAAGGACGCACCAAGCCATGGGATCACAGTTGTAGACGGGGCACAGAGCGAGCGAGACAGGTGGCCGTCTGGCAAACAAGTTCCACACCACGAGTTCATCTGTGGGGCCGAAATATGGCCGGACCCTGATCGATGACATGGTATAATAATACACTCCGCCAGGTATAGCACTCCGTGAAATAATGTGACGTGGGCGTCCCACAATGATGTCATCAATATCATGGATACACGTACACGTGCATAAGCACAGAATAAGTAATTTACAACAAGTTCGAGAGAGATGACGATACACGAAACAATGGCGGACTCTATGATTTTCTGTGTCAACAGTAGCGTGAAATTATAACTCCCCAATATTCGTATATTAATGTGGTTTTGATAAAATTGTGTTTAATATATTCAATTCGTGCTCAACTTGAATTGCTTTGCTTGAGCGGACAAACCAAATGACAATTGAAATACTTTTTGTATTTCATTTAATAGATGATTAACGAATTCTCAATATCTGTGTTTGTTGCAATAAAGTGGCAACTAGACAGTGACGTAATTCTGGGACAACTGCCGGAGTGCCAGACCTTGTTTTCTTGGGTCATGATCGATGACACATAATCCGATTTGGACGTATCTGAAACCGGTTCTGGGAGCCCCGAATATGTTTTAAAGGGGCTCTTCCCGTGTCTCTCTCGCTCATCTACTTTCGAGTCGATGTTCCGCAAAATACAATTCTATTTTCGAATCAAGTTTCAGGACCAAAACTTTGCCACCCCAATGGCACTCCGTGGCTTCAGGGGTTTTGGCGCCAACGTGGAAAAAAACATGTTTATTCGTGGCATTATTTTCCTAAACTTGTGTATTTTCGAGTGTTAATGTGTACTAAATGGTGAATTATTATTTATTAAGTGCTCGTAAACGTGCTCGAGTGTGGACAAGTGATATAACGAGGTGAAACATTTCTTTTCGTGTTGTTTCCAAAACTCCAACGCCTCCTGTAAATCTCCACCACTTTACATGGGCACGAGTTTGACTTGACCGTGACTTACTTAGCTTGACTCTGACTGTGACTATGACTTGTTTGACGCTTTAATACTATGCAAACATGATTAATATTACGTTTACGACTAAAGGACATTGATTCCACGGTCATGAAAATTTTAACAAAAAATAAAGTTTTATAGTTGAGTATATATTTTGCCAGATGAATGTTGAGAAGATTTCTCTTGCATACGAGCACCGAACATTGTGATTCTGGTGTCATTCTGTACTACAATGGCCGTATAGTAAAATGATGAACGGTTTCCTGCGATGACCGCATCGCCACCCGCCACGTCCGCGTGTCGACCGTTACTAGATACAACTATGCATATTCAAAAACTAAACACGTGTCATGCTCGGAGTTTCTTTGCGCGATACAATGAGAACGATTATACTCGCCGAAGAAACTATAACCGATGGGGAAGAAACAGTGCCGGCTTTAGCACTACCAGCGCCCTGGGCGAAACTTCTACGGTGCACCCCCGTCTGCCATTCAAACCGAAAAGAATAGATCTTAGATTTTTATATTTATACCTGCGGCGCCCCTTTTTATCTGGCGCACCAGGCCCTACCCCAACGCCGGTACTGGGAAGAAAGGTTCTTGAGTGGAGACTATGAACCGGTAGGTGGTATTTCACGTCGGAACAGTTGCTTTCACTGTATCAAGCACAAGTTCGGTCGTGCATGGAGTACTGCTCTCACCTTTGGGATGGATCAGCTAAGTACCAGCTTGAGGCATTAGAGTCTATCGAAAAGCGTGCCAAGAGGCTCATCGACAATGAATCCCTGGTTCAGACTAAGCTCCTTAGTCTTGAGCATCGGCGCAAAGTTGCTAGTCTATCGGTGTTTTATCGAATACATTTCGGAGAGTGTTCATCGGATCTTCATGATCTAATTCCCTCCTGCCCATCTTTCTATCGGACTGGCAGAGCGGGCACAAAAAATCGACACCGCTTTATGGTTGGTATTCCGAAAACCCGAACGAAGCGCTTTGATTCCACTTTTATTGTGCGAACTGCTAGTCTGTGGAATGCGCTGCCTGAATGGGTGTTCCCCGATAGATACAATCTGGGTGTCTTCAAATCACGAGTGAATCGGTTTCTTCTAGGCAAGCGTGCTCCACCGTAGACCGCATCATCGCTTAACATCATGCGAGTTGGCGGTCAAGCGCAAGCCTATTATTTATTTAAAAAAAAGGTAGGCCTCCCACTAGATAGACCGACGACATTGTGAGAGTCGCTGGCATCACTGGATGCCAGATGGCAGGCTTTCGTTCAGTGTGGAGTTCTAAGGGGGACGTATTCTGGCTAATGATGTTGATGTTTATGAGTGCGCGATGTAGCATGTGAACCCTCAGACAATGACACACTTGATGAAGTGTGCAGCGTGTCCTACAACCTGCACACTAGACGACCTGAATGAAGCAGTTAGGCAGTCTTTTTCAAGGTGAATGCCAGTATCAATGTCTGTGCCAAGCGAGACGCAGCCGCGCGCATACATTCACCTTGAAAAAGACTGCCTAATTCGTTTGAAACTATAGTCGGAGTGACAGGTTTAATCTTACGTGAGTAATTCCCGTGTAATATAAATAAAATGTGTGAAAACCACGTCAGTTTCTATAATAAAAAAGGCTTTCTTTACTTATAGATAGTATAAACTATAAACGATCTTTAATTATCAAAGTTACTAATAAGTTTTGTGTTTGGTATTCTTAATCAAATTTTAAATGTTTCTTCGTTTCATAAATTATTCATTCATTCAACATTTTAAGAGCTAGTTCTTGTCGGTGGAGTATCTTGGTAATTCCTAGCTTGTCGGTCTGCCGTGCAGCTAGACTGGGCAAGGTCTGCCGTCTGACGGCTCCGCCAGCGTTCTCACCTCCCTGTACAGCGTGACCAGTTTTTTTTTCCAAGTCGGGATTTTGGAACTTTTTGAGTGAAAAAAGCGGGATTCTTTCGTCAAAAGCGGGACTTATTAAAAAAACGTATATAATCAGAAATTTTTAAATATTTAACTTTTTATTTGAGTTCAAATTATAAATAAATAAATATTTGGGACATTTTTGCAAACACGGTCATCTGACTCCAAACTAAGCAAAGCTTGTGATATGGCTGCCAGAAACTGATATACGTACATATATATTTTTAAATACATATTAACACCCAGACATAGAACAAACACAAATGTTCATCACACAAATGTTTGTCCTAGATGGGAATCGAACCCACGCCCCCAAGCACAGAAGATAGGTTGACTACCAACTGAGCCACCGGGGCGTATTATGTTTACGTGAATAGCAAAAATAGCCATAGAAAATGTATTTTAGTAAAAATATAACATTATAAATCAGATTTACCCTATCGTTAAATAGTTGAGTCTTATTTGTCTTCTGAATATTGATTTATTTATTTTACTTCCAACTTAGAACTATCATTACAGGTTATAACCTAATGCGATAGAGTAGCAAATTTACATTTTAACAACAACACTAAATTATTTAATAACTAAACCTATCTTTGTAAACTCACTCAGAATATCGAGTTACTCCCGAAAAGCGAGACTGAGCGTGTCCCGCGCGGGACATTTAATTTTGAAATGGAGACGTCTGGCAACGCTGTCCTTGTACGACATGACATCTGTCTTCTTTTTAATTTGGTCTAAGAATACTCTTCTTGGTCTTCCCGGTCCCTTCTTTCCATTTAACTGAATAAATATCTTGTATTGTTGGTAGATCAATAAGCATTGGCTAAAATGTCGTTAACCAGTCGTGTCAATATTATTCGGAAGTCTGACTCATCGGGGGACGATTGGGGGAGCCGAGTGTTACACTTCACGATACGACACATTGACGTCGATTCTGTCATACCGCTCACTAAACTAAACCAATCTGACTGGACTAAAATTATCTGCCTCTCTTTTCATTTTAATATGTGAGAGAAGGATGGCAACAAGTTTAGAGCTGTCAAATTTAGTTTAGTTTAGTATAGAGTGCATCAGAATCGATGCCATTGACGTCGATTCTGTCACACCACTCACTAAACTAAACCAATCTGACAGGACTAAAATTATCTGCCTCTCTTTTCATTTTACTATGTGAGAGAGGGATGGCAACAATTTTAGAGCTGTCAAATTTAGTTTAGTTTAGCATCAGAATCGATGTCATTGTTTGAGTTTGAGACTAATAACGATTTATTACGATAGCCCGTTGGTCGAGTTGGTAGTGAACCTGCCTTCTGAGCTTGGGGGCGTGGGTTCGATTCCCACCTAGGACAAACATTTGTGTGATGAACATTTGTGTTTGTTCTATATCTGAGTGTTAATATCTATTTAAGTATGTATTTATAACTATATATGTATATATATCAGTCTCTGGCAGCCATATAACAAGCTTTGCTTAGTTTGGGGTCAGATGACCGTGTGTGCAAAAATGTCCCGTTTTTTTTTTTTTTTTTTTTTTGGGTTTTTTTTACCCCTTCGAAAGAAGATTTTTTTTGTTTGTAAATAACTTAAATCCGTCTTTATAAAGCGATTTGCTAGTATTTGAAATTCTATTTGTAAGGATATAGTTTCAATTAGAGTTGAGCGTCGTAGTCGGATCGTAAGTTGTGATGGGTCACGACAGATATAGCGTCCGCCGGCTGCCGCGCACGTGTTGACAATCCGCGCGCATGTGGGCCTCGGGCCTACCGTGCCCGGGGGGTGGCTGTGCACTTCCACTGGACGCTGGTTCCGTACCTGGAACATATAAACCAATAAATATCAAATTATAGTTAGTTTAGTAGTTTTAGATAGCCCGTTGGTCCAGTTGGTAGTGAACCTGCCTTCTGAGCTTAGGGGCGTGGGTTCGATTCCCATCTAGGACAAACATTTATGTGATGAACATTTGTGTTTGTTCTATATCTGGGTGTTAATATTTATTTAAGTATGTATTTAAAACTATATATGTATGTATATCAGTCTCTGGCAGCCATATCACAAGCTTTGCTTAGTTTGGGGTCAGATGACCGTGTGTGCAAAAATGTCCCGAATATTTATTTATTTATTTATAAACTAGCGACCCGCCCGCCCGGCTTCGCACGGGTGGGTGTAATTTGCGTTTGAAGCCGGGGCGGGTCGCTAGTTAAATATGTATAAACCTTCCTTGAAAATGTATCTAACTGATGGTGAAAACCGCATCAGAATCCGTTGCGTGGTTTAGGAGGAGTTAGCGGCCATACAGACATACAGACAGACAGACAGACGCGGAAAGCGACTTTAATTTATACTATGTAGAGATAGAGATACGCAATTTCGGTTATTTTTATTTAAAAGCCAAAATACTAAACCGATTATGATGATGACCGTATTTGTGATGCCTCTGGTGTTACAAGTATCCATAGGCGAAGGTGACTGCTTACCATCAGGCAGCCCGTCTTCTTGTTTCCCACCAATGGCATAAAAAAAACTTCTTTGAGATACTTCTTAAAATGTATCTTTAAAAAAACTCTTCTTACCATTCGAGCGAGTTTAAGTGCGAGTTAGGCTCGCGCACTGAGGGTTCCGTACCACCATATAACTTGTTAGCTACTAAAGTACAAAAAAAATGTGCAAAAAGACAACATCCCATCAAAAGAAAGAAGAAAGAAAGAAAGAAAAAGTTTATTTGTGACCAAATAAGGTCCAAGCCAACAACGCCAACGCCCAAGCGGTCACCCATCCAAGTACCGGCCGCGCCCGACGCTGCTTCACTTCGGTGATCGTACGAGAACCGGCGGTGAACAGAACACATCACCGAATTTGCGTATTTTACTAATTTTGGTATTTTTAAAATTGAAAACTTAAAATAGAACCCCCTCCTTTTTTGAAGTCGGTTCAAAATATCGATTATTCTGTAACATTTTCTAAAGAAAATTAAATTTGATAGCTCAAAAATTTAACTGTAGAAACTGACGTTTTCACACAAAACGACAAAAGCCAAAAAAAAGCATTGAAAAAGCTTAAAAAATATTGCCTTACAAACACAATGCCATATTTTCCAATTTTTTTTCATTGCCTTATTTTCTCATTGAAATAGAAAAAAAAATTAGTTCTGTCTGATTAGGTTTAGATTTGTTAACAAAATTGCCGGAAAAATTATTGCTTTATTGAAATAAAGTTAATAATTTTAAGCTAGACAAAAATTATATAAAACCTCGGGAACCCTAACGTTTTATCTATACGATGACGGAATGCGACCATGTATGGTGTAACGTAACGCCAGTCTATCTAGCGCCCGAGTCAGCGCTGCGCGTACGCTGCCGAAAAAAAACACGAAAAAAAAAAAGTTCGCGAGTTCGTTTCTGTAAGGTGGTACCGGAAGCAGTGCGTGTGTAATAAATAGTGATGTGAAAGTGAACTGTATCGATCTTTTTCAAAGGATTTTAAAAAAGAAAAAAAAAACGATTCGTCCGTTCATAATTGATCAAGCGTCATCTGGTAGATCAACAATATTTTAAGAATTCAATTAGAATACTGACATTGATAACTTGTTTTCCAACAAAAAGTGCAATTAAAATTATTTACGCGTATAATGATCATTTTTTGCGAGATTAGAAATCAAATTCTTTGCTGTAATTAACACGTTTAAATGTCCATTTACGCTCGTGGCATAGCATGGCTAGCTGATCTTAACAGATCACTGCAGTAGTATCTTTGATCATCGTCAGTTAGCGCTACCAACTTTTGAATTGCACGATGCTGTTAGGTCTTGTAGGAGGCCTTTAAGTAACCTAAAAATACTGACACTAGAGCTATGCTACAGTTAGCCTTAAAACCTACACGACAAGCAAATAATCAAAGTGACATAAATATATTTTCAATATTTACGTAGAAGATTGCTATTGTTATCAGTCCGTTATCAATTCAGGTGATTTAAAAAGACGCCAATAACCTATCTACTCTTTATCATCTGTGTCACCTGCGTTTGTCGTGGTACCTATTACATATTTGTCACATATGATTCAACATTTCTTTTAAAGAGTCACTACACAAGACTTAATAGATAATGGCGTCGATTCTGTCATACACTCACTAAACTAAACCAATCTGACAGGACTAAAATTATCTGCCTCTCTTTTAATTTTAATAAGTGAGAGAAGGATAGCAACAATTTTAGAGCTGTCGAATTTAGTTTAGTTTAGAGTACATCAGAATCGACGCCAATGTATTTGATATAGGTCTGTGATATTTTCAGTAAAAAATAACAATAGTAAAGTAAATAAGATAGATATTCATTAATATTTATGTCGATACATTCTCAAAATATTAATGTCGAACTAAAAACGGCATTTTTTTTTCTCTTGTCAGTATATATTCCCATAGCCCAGGCATCTGCAAAAAGTTACATTTTAACTTGTTTTCTAAAATCAAAATTATTAATATTTATAAAAAAACACGATAGCGAGTTTGATTTATGAAATGAACGGAGGACTCATTCATAGTTTTCTTCTAAAAATTGTTTTAGAGTATACAAACGAACGTAGACGAAAAAAAAAGATTGATACAGTTTTGTGGTTATTTACTAAATAAGCGTTGTACATTGTGTTTGGATATATTCGTATAAACCTATCGTCTCAGTGATCATTTACATTATTATCTATCGACACATGAAATTTCATCGATAAAACTTCGATATTTCATCGATAAAACTTCGAGATTCCATCGATAAAACTTCGAGATTCTATCGATAAAACTTCGAGATTTCATCGATAAAACTTCGAGATTTCATCGATAAAACTTCGAGATTCTGTCGATAAAACTTCGAGATTATATCGATAAAACTTCGAGATTTCATCGATAAAACTTCGAGATGTCATCGATAAAACTTCGAGATTTCATCGATTAAACTTCGAGATTATATCGATAAAACTTCGCGATTTCATCGATAAAACGTCGAAATTTCATCGATAAAACTTCGAGATTCTATCGATAAAACTTCGAGATTTCATCGATTAAACTTCGAGATTATATCGATAAAACTTCGAGATTTGATCGATAAAACTTCGAGATTATATCGATAAAACTTCGAGATTCCATCGATAAAACTTCGAGATTTGATCGATAAAACGTCAACGGTAATTAGTATCGATCAAAGCAGCCCTAATCGTACTACCATCGATTAAAAATTTCAAGCTTAACATTAAGAATTAATAAAAATTCGTTTCCTATTTGTCAGCGATGAATGTCAAATATTCAATAACGATAAAAAATAACCGACAAAAGTCAATATTGATATTAAAATTCGACAAAAGCATCGCTCGTATCCACAGTTTTTTTTTTTTTTTTTTAAATATGTATGGCTGTGAAGGCATTTTTGTAAGCTTGTAGCCAGTTGCACCCATGTAAACGAAACGTCAGTCATTCGAAATCAGTTAGCAGCTGTGATGCGGACAAACAACTTTTAGACTTAACCCAAAAAGGTAAGGTCCAAGTTCTTTGGATGCGGAGCTCGACGCGTTGACATAAATAAGAATGTTCAATCAAGGTTCTGTCATAATGCCTGGTAACAGATGTTCCTTTTCATTTCCGTTCTATTTACTTCTCTTTTCTGTGCTCGTATCGTTCTTTTGTTGACTTCACAATCAGCAACAAGTTAGTGAAACTCTGAATGATTGTATTGTTGACGGCAAATGTTAGATATCTCCACACCTTCGACCAAAATAAAATGAATGGACGGGCCCAGAAGAAGCGCATTTTGAAGATTACAAAATGAGCGTCGGCGCTCACTACGTTTCAATCGGTATCTAGCCGTAGGAAGTGCAACACGATACTATTGTTACATGATAACGAAACATTTGACAAAATTATACCTTCGTGTGCTTTCCCGAAGTGTAAATACACAACAAAAAACTGCTATCTATTTTTTTTAACAAATGTACTGTACATTGTTATAATTAGGTGTTGACGTATATGTGGGACGGTTTTGACTCGTTTTGACTGAGCAAGTTCAATGGTTATGGCCCGTCCATTCATTGTATGTTGGTCGAAGCTCCACACAGATGAAATGTATACTCCCGTCCTTGCACTGTTTGCGATGCGCAGCGAGGCGCGGCCGCGGTGCGGCGCGCGTGCGTCGCTTTCCCTCCGCGCGGTGCATTCTGATCGGATCTCGCATGCCGTTTTACTTTTTGGCATTTTAAGTTCCGGGTCAAAACTGTGTCATAGGATATTTTTAATATGAAAATTAAAGTGGTTTACATATTTTTTTTTCATCGTGGCAATAACTCTTCTTCTCTATCTCTATCGGGTTTTGGCGCTAACGTGGAAAAAAACAAGTCGGCTCGTTAGATTATTTTCCTAAAGTTGTGTATTTTCGAGTGTTAATGTGTAGTAAATGGTGAATTATTATTCATTAAGTGCTCGAGTGTGGGTCAGTGATATAACGAGGTGAAACATGTATTTTCGTGTTGCTACCAAAACTCTATAGGAGCCTCTTGTAAATCTCCACCACTTTACAGGGGCATGAGTTTGACTTGACCGTGACTTACTTTGCTTGACTCTGACTGTGACTATTACTTGTTTGACGCTATTAATACTATGTAAACATGTTTAATATTACAACTAAAGGACATTGCATCCACGGTCATGAAAATTTAAAAAAAAACTATTTCTTCTCTACCCTATCTCTCTATGAAATTTGACATGTATGGGAATATAATACAAAATAATGTTAAAAGTATAATTCATCACACAAATATTAATGAAGGCGAAAGTTTGTGAATGTTTGTTTATTCTTCATGGTGAAACGGCTTAACGGATTTGGATGAAATTATGAATGTAGACTTTGTT
Source organism: Agriopis marginaria (assembly GCA_932305915.1). Classification (NCBI taxonomy): domain Eukaryota; kingdom Metazoa; phylum Arthropoda; class Insecta; order Lepidoptera; family Geometridae; genus Agriopis; species Agriopis marginaria. The sequence continues at coordinate 9,018,641 of OW029940.1, read as the reverse complement.
GGAATAGTGTTACAAAAATCAATCTGTTTCACTCCAACCTGTAGATAATTAGGTCTTTCTCTTTCGTACGTATTATTTACATTAAACTAAACCGTGCCCTTATTGTTTGTATAGATTTGGTTTAGAAGGCTTAGATGAGATTTCAGTCTCGTTGATTCCGCGGCTCAGTAGAGAGCACACACACCTCTCCTGCTAATGACGATCAATAAATGAGTGGTATTTTAAATCGTCAAATATGTCTTTCATTGGCTTCCCAATTCCAACAGACTTTACACCCGGATTTAACACATAGATTACTTTTTATCCCCAAAACAACGGTTCGTGTGGGGTAGCGGGTAAAACCGCGGGGCACAGCTACTAATCCATATACGTATGTGGATTCCTCTCTGTAACTGGCGGGAAATAATACCTAACTAAACCCATGTTATATATATCTACCACATAACTAAGTTTAGTTAGTTAATTGACATTAAATTTAACGTAGGTACTAACCGCTCCATGAGATCATCGACAGAAACGTAAATATACATCACGGTACAATGATTTGTAAACCTTTCAAAATATTTGTATATTTATGCATCAAATAGACTTCGAATTAGATTCTCAGAAATAACAATAACTTGAAACAGGTTGAATATTGTTAGCTGTATTTTTGCGTATTGTAGACTGCAGTGTGTTTTCGACCCAAATGTTCTAATCGTTTTTATGGTTCCGTAATCAAGGAAAACGGGACCTTATTACTAAGCCTACGATGTCTGTCTGTCCGTTTGTCCATCTAGGTCATCATCATCATCATTTCAGCCGTAGGACGTCCACTGCTGGACATAGGCCACCCCCATCGATCTCCAAAAGGGCCGGTTGGAAGCGGCCTGCATCCAGCGTTTCCCTGTGGTCTCATTTAGATCGTCTGTCCATCTTGTGGGTGGACATCCTACGCTTACCGGTCCGTGGTCTCCATTCCAGTACCTTTCGGCCCCATCGGCCATCTGTTCTGCGTGCTATGTGCCCTGCCCACTGCCACTTCAACTTCAACGGTGGGCTATGTCAGTGAATTTCGTTTGTCTACGGATCTCCTCATTTCTGATTCGATCTCGTAGAGAAACCCCGAGCATAGCCCTCTCCATAGCTCGTTGTGCTACTTTGAGCTTGCTTATGAGGCCCATGAGGTCCGTCTAGGTCAGGGGTTCCCAAACTTATTTTGTCTACTGCCCACTTTGAGAATAAATTATTAAAAAAAAAAAAAAAATATCGAACCGAGTTGGAGCAATCTCTGAACTAATATCAGTAGATGTTCACAAGTTGTAGTTGAGAGTCGAGAGCTCATGCAGTCGGTGTCTAAGAGGCCTCCTAGCTAAATCAAATTACAAATCACCCCCAAGCCTCTACACAACGCCCCCATTTTTTTCTGGGTCTCTAACCGCCCCCCTTTAAGCCTGCAGCGCATACAAGGGGGCGTTATCCCCCACTTTGGGAAAGGCTGGTCTAGGTCATCATCATTTAAAGAAATAATAAAGTGCCAGCAACTATCGCGTTAATCTGTGGCGGAGTGAGATGATCCAATGATGAGTCAGCCGTGCGTCGGTGACACTGGGCGTTGATAAAACTTCATTATTTTATTATTAAGGCTCATATTTTGTGGAAAACCCTGTGTTAATTAGGCCTGTTGTTAAATATTTTTATAATTAAAACGCCCTTAGATGATTATCTATACTAATATTATATAGAGGAAGGATTTGTTTGTTTGTTTGTTTGTTTGCATTGAATAGGCTCCGAAACTACTGAACCGATTTGAAAAATTATTTCACTGTCGGAAAGCTACGCTATCCCCGGGTGACATAGACTATAATCTATACCCGTACGAAGCTGGGGCGGACCGCTAGTATATTATAAACGAGAAAATGTATAAAGTTTATTTTTTAAACCGTGATAAAAGTGCAAATAATTTTCAAACGGCTGAACTTTCTTGACTCATAGGTAAAAATAGACTCGATCAAGTAAACTTTCAAACAAAAAAAAACTATAAATTTTTTTTTTTAATTTTTTTTTTATAGAGTAAGTGGCAAACAAGATGGTAAGTGGTCACCGCTGCCTATAGACACCTACAATACCCGGGGTATTGGGGGCAATTTCGGTTCAGCCGTTCACTGCACGGAAAAAAATGCTCGCGAAATTTGTTTCCGACCAAGAATATTTTTATTCTCAGGAATATTGTTTAATATCAAGTAAATAAATGCTTGAATTAATAATAATGTCTTAGAACAACAAAACTGATACTCTTCGCGAAAAACAATATTATTCTCATTATATTTACTACAAACAAAACAATTATTATTCCTTCAAGAATATCGGGGTGTTGGGTAAACAATTTATATTTTTTTCAAATTAAGATTTTTTTGTATCTTAGTGTAAGAAAATAATGTGTAGGACCAAGAACTATAAAACTTTGATTCAGAACCTGTGAAACTTGACTTTAACTAAAACTTTTAACTTGTTAACTCAAGAATATCTTTTAGATTCAAAAAAATATTGTCTTACTTTAAATAATGTATTATTCTCATAAATCGGAAAGTAGGAACGTCTTATTTAAAGAAAAATAAATTTCGTATGAAGAAAAATATTTTTATTTTGATGTAAATTTAAGTATTGAATTAATAATGTAAAATGATTCAAAATAAGATAGGGTTACGTTTCCTATTAAGAAAACACTTGTTTGGTTCAAGATATATTTTTTTGGGTTAAGTAAGTATTTTGGCATTAAAGTAAGAATCGATTTAATTCTTAACAAGGTAACTAAATATTTTAGACCAAGATTCGTCTGTTTTGTGGGAATAAGAAGTGGATTGTTCAACTAAGAAACCCTATGATACAAAAAAAAATAGACATACATTTTATTCTAAGAAAATAAATGTTTAGTTTAAGACAATTTTTATTGGATTAAGTAATTACTATCGTCAAACTAAGAAATAAAATACTGTTAAGTAAAGCAGTCTTATGTTTTAAGCCAAGATTTGTCTGTTTTGAGGGAATGCGTATTGGATATTTCAACTAAGAATCCCTAAGATACAAAATATGATCGACAATAATTTTATTCTAAGAAAATACATGTTTAGTTTGAAACAATTTTTATTGCATTAAGTAACTACTAGCATCATACTAAGACACAAAATAATTTTAAGCAAGATAGTCTTATGTTTTTAGCCAAGATATGTATGTTTTGAGGGAATACGTATTGGATATTTCAACTAAGAATCCCTATATGATACAAAATAAGATAGACAAACATTTTATTCTAAGAAAAATTCATGTTTAGTTCGAGACAATTTTTATTGAATTAAGTAACTACTAGCGTTATACTAAGACACAAAATAATTTTAAGCAAGATGGTTTTATGTTTTTAGCCATGATTTGTCTGTTTTGAGGGAATAAGTATTGGATATTTCAACTAAAAATCCCTATATGATGCAAAATAAGATAGACATACATTTTATTCTAAGAAAATACATGTTTAGTTTGAGACAATTTTAATTGGATTACTTAACTACTAGCGTCAAATTAAAAAACAAAATAACTTTAAGCAAGATCGTCTTATGTTTTTAGCCAAGATTTATCTGTGTTTTGGGAACAAGTATGGGATTGTTCAACTAAGAATGCAAATTATTTGTTTGAGAATTTTTATTTTTAATTACTCGATAATAGGTAAAATAATCAACCCATTTATACCAATTAACTTCCCAAATAACGTATATTGTTCTAATAAAATAAATGTTTGTAAACAAGTTAAGAATATTTAAGTAAGAGCCGAAATAACGTATGTAACCAATATTTGAAAACATATTAATATTTTCTTTAATAAGTGTATATATTTTATGCCTAATTTTATTCTATAATAGTATGGGTTAATTTATCTATACTTTTTTCATTAGTTAAATATATATTATCCTCTATATAACTCTTTAAAGTTCAAAGAATTGAAATTTTTCTCCAGTTAATAAAAAAAAACCTAGATACTTTTATCTGGATCTTACACCGCGAATTTACTAAGAATCCCCATTATGCTAAATATATTTAGGCCACTAAATAAAATAAAGCGAAAGTCTTTTAGTCTAAGGGGACAAATCGGAGTTCGTATTTTATACCTACCTATGTTTGTTCGACGATAACTCGAGTAGGTAAAAAAACGATTGTCAGCCCTGCACCAGTGCTCAGCCTTTACAGACTTTATTTTTATGTAAATAGCGGTAGAATTTACCATTGAACAGAATCTTTGATCTCTGATAGTTAAATAATCAAACCTACGAACTAACTGCGTTTTAGGATGCCTATGATCTACGATCATCTATTTGCACTGTCGCTATGATTTTTCATTGAATATTAGGTGTCTAAACTTGAAAAGCAATTTTATTCACTAAATACGCTTTAATTTTGGTGGTTTACTATTAGGTTTTGAATTTTAAGGCATCTGCAGTAATTTTATGGCTGACTTGACTACTAGCTGATATTAGTTATATAATCTGAAATATCGTTTTATCAGTAGTCAGCTGTAGATTTTATTGCAAAATTGAACCTTAACGCGTTTTGATAAGGAATTTTTTTTCCATATCTCCATCTGGGTTCCATAGTAATTTAATTATCATAGGGCTCTCTATCACGGATAAGTAGGCTTTATTATAATATAACGAGTAATAGCCGACCAACTCAAAAATGTACAATTGTTACACGTTATAAGCCATTCAATTGTGAACTCCTTATATATTTTTAAAATTCTACTTAGTAGGTATTAACTTATCTATAACTAGTAGAAGTTGAAAGTCGCGTTTCTTCAACCAAGAATAATTGATTCTTAGATGTAATTCGAGTGTCTTGACTAATAGAGTATGTGACTAAACCGGCAACGGAAGGATGGGGGGGACGAATGAGTGTTGTCATATCTTAAATAAATTCCCTAGTTTTAAGGAAAGTGCGAGTTTTCAGAAGAGAATGTGCATTAATACCTAAAAGTATATTAAGAAACTATTTCTTCGCAATCAAAGTGAGAAACAGAGCAGTTTAAATAATACCCAGGTTAAAAAAACTAAAAAACCGACTATTGTTTAACTTGAAAGATTACTCTGCTTTCTACCCTAATGGGTGGAATAATTAATTTATATTGGACCACCCTTGAGATTATAACCCTCTAGCTTCACCTGCGTTGTCAATAAAACATAATCTAAGTCACTCGAGGAGAGTGTATCTTTGTATTCGTGAAAGAGTTTTTTGGATCATGACTAGGTAAGCACAACCAATAATACAGGTACAAATATCAGGTCGTACAATTCATCCATGTTTATAATACTGACCGCAATTTATTGACACGTACCGAAAATATACAACACAACGTATCAGCTTTTATTCCTGTGATTGGTTTGACTGAACATTTATGTTACTTTATTGTAAACTAGATTTCTTCTGCAGCTTCACCCGCGCTGTGAACAAAACATAGCCAAATATGTCACTCAGGGATAGTGGAGCTTTCTATGCGTGAAATATTTTTTTATAATCGGACCAGTAGTTTTGGAGTTTGCCCATTACACACAAACTCACAAACTTTACCTCCTTATAAAACGTGTGTTGAAGTGTAAATTATAGTGTGTACCTAATAGTGTAGATACAGATATTGAGACCGTTCATTTGAAAGAGATAGATAGCGTTCCGCACGTCTATCTACCCTCACGCACTAAAGAAGTGAGTACTCGCTCCATTTTGAACTGCAGGGTAAAATCCCCATGTATTGTACATGACCGTAATAAAGTTATAAGATTATTTACGGTATATTTACCGTGGTAAGGTTGTGGATTAAGCTCCCGATATTTCGGCGCAGTTACATGCACCATGTTCACGGGAAGACTGAGGTATGCAGGTGGTTAGTCGAACATTTAAAAAGTTAGGTGCAGACATAACGATCTACCCTCTTTCTTAGTCTTTTGCTACGGTTATCACTGGAACTCCAACTCAAACAAAACACAAGTCCCGACAAAACACACTCACTGTATCACTGCGTATAGTATTCTCGTAAATAATCATATAAATTTAGTGAACAACCGTGATAGTTTAAAACAACGTCTGTAATATACGATCTGTTAGTAATTAGTAATTTAGGGTTCCATACCCAATGGGTAAAAACGGAACCCTGTTACTAAGTCTCCGGTGTTTGTCTGTCTGTCTGACCTTTAAACGGTCGCATCTCGTGAACCGTAGGTAATAGAGCTGGCAGATTTTTTTACAGAATACGGTGGATTAAACAAAAACAACAAAAAGTCAAAAATGAAGGGTCCCATACAAAATAACATATTTGAAAAGGTATTTTTGTATTTTTCATATCTCAAAAACGGTAATAAGTACAAGGCTCAAACTTGGTACTATTATAGTGCACAATCTGTAGTATAGGTACCTAACAAAAAAAACGGACCAAGTACGAGTCAGGCCCGCCCAAAATAGTCACGTGCGATCACCGAAGTTCGCCCACCGATCGATCACCCATTCGCGCATATTATACAAAACCCTGAGAGCTGTCAACTCGAGCTCTCTAATCGCTTCGATTGATTCGATTATAATTTTAATTTAGTCGTTTAATGTTTTGAATGAATTTAAAGAATTTTTACCATTTATAAAGGAAAATGTTTCGGAGCTGGCAACCCTGTATTCGCCAATTCTCTGATTTGTCCTGTCGCGTCAAGTGGGGTTGTGAATCGTATCGAATATTTTTTAATATAAATTCCAATTAATGTAATTTATTAAGCAGAGCTGTTGTGATCCATATTCGCCGTACACCAAGAATTGAATTGAACCAAAAAAACTATCGTAAGTTGTCTCTGCAAAAAATCGTGTGATCGTGTGTTGTTTCATTTTCTACTGTTACAGTTTACTTTGTGATTATTAACCTTCTTATTCGTTTGTTGTGATATTAATGCAGATGGCTGATGATGAAACTTCGATAGAAGTTATATTGCACAAATGGGGAGTTCCGGAGTCTGTTATATACAGATTTAAAGGTAAGTTTTCGCTTCAAACCACTCTAGGAAGTCAATGGGGGAGACGTATGTCCAGCATTGGACGTTCTACGGCTGAGATGATGACATTGATTATTAATATATATTTTTTCTTCCAGAAAATGTAATTCAGCAATACCAACTAAAACATCTAAGTGATGATTTTCTCAAGGAGCTATGCCCTTTAATTGGCCACAGACTTTTGGTTAAATCCAAAATTGAAGAATATAATATTTTACTGCACATGGTAAGTTACACCTACTAATAATTAGTATTTCATTTTTTTTTTTTTTTTTTTTTACCAGTATACATCCAAATTTGATTTGGATGTATACTGGTAAAAATAACTATTATTTAGCCAACTAACTATAATTATTGCATTGAGTATAGGAAGGTATGTTTTTTATTAGTTTTGATAGCAGTTTCACTCATTTAGTGGTAAAGTAAGTGAAAAACAATATTATTCTCAATATGTAAACTAAAAACAAGACAATTATTATCTCTTCAAGAATCTCTGGGTGTTGTTTTAACAGTTTATATACATATTTTTTAAATCTTAGTGCGTGAAGCTGCTAAAAATGTAGCATGTGTGTCAATCCGTGCTATTGTGATAACAAACTTAAACGCAAAATATCGCATATATAATATTAATCAGTGTGGTGTGATTTCAGATTAATTTGGATATCGAAGAAAAGTACAAGGAAAATACTTTGAATTTTTATGCAAAGTGGCAAACGTTTATAAATACAATTATCAGTTTGAAATTTACTAATACAAATAAATATGATTCATTGGCAAGTTTATACGAAGGCATAACACAGGAAACCGATAATGGTGAGTTAGGTACATACTTTTTTCGGTACCTATCTACTACAACACAGCATGGTAGCCACTTAGCCAGCCACTAGCCCTATGTGTATAGGGTAGTATAAGTACCTATGTATAATTTTTCGCATTTATTTTTCAGATCGGAAGGTTCCAGATAAAATGAAACTCCTGTCATCTCATCCCTCCATAAGGGAGACTCGACAGAAAAACAAAATTTTCGACACTGGAGTGCATCGAGAATCTCATTGTTGATATTGATGTAAGTTTATTTATTTATGCAAGGCGTTATGCCGTAGAAGGTTAGATAAGCCGAACGGGTGTGTTCGGGGAACCATTTGGAAAATAAAAGTTGGCCAAAAAAAAACCTGACCTTATTAATATCTGAACGGGTGTTACTCACGTTATATTAGGCCGGATCGTGAATAAAACCCGTTCAGATATTAATAATGTGTGAAAACCACGCTGACGTGGTTTTCAGAACCACAACCAACAGAACCAGAGTGGAAACTGATTTCAATAACAAATAAATCTTTTAAAAAATAAGGCCGGAATATTAAAGTATACTAATATTCCGGTCTTATTTTTTAAAAGATTTATTTGTTATTTTCCTGGTTTCCACCAAAATTTAATCTATTAACTACCATAACTTTCGTGGAGTCTATTTGTCTGTTGACTAAATATGTAAATTAAAAAAAAATTCTTAGTGAACCAGTCTCCCACAATATCAATATGTTAAGGCTGCAGTCCCGTTTCATAACTTTAAGGCCAACTAAAAAGTGGGCGATAGAGTTTTTTTTATTCGTGTTTTGACTAAATAATTATGTAAATTCGAAAATATTCTTAGTGAACTAGTCTCCCACAATATTAATATGTTAAGGCTGCAGTCCCATTTCGTAGTATTAAGGCCAACTAAAAAGTGGGCAATAAAGTAATATTTTTTTATTCGTGTGTTGATTAAATATGTAAATTCTAAAATATTCTTTCTGAACCAGTCTCCCACAATATTAATATTTTATGTTAAGGCTGCAGTCTCGTTTCATAGCTTTAAGGTCAACTAAAAAGTGGGCTATAGAGTATTTTTTTTAATTCGTGTGTTGATTAAATATTATTATGTATATACGAAAATATTTTTAGTGAACCAATTTCCCACAATATTAATATGTTGAGGCTGCAGTCCCGTTTCATAGCTTTAAGGTCAACTAAAAAGTGGGCAATAGGGTATTTTTTTTTTTCGTGTGTTGATTAAATATTATTATGTATATACGAAAATATTTTTAGTGAACCAATTTCCCACAATATTAATATGTTAAGGCTGCAGTCCCGTTTCATAGCTTTAAGGCCAACTAAAAAGTGGGCAATAGAGTATTTTTTTTTTAATTCGTGCGTTGATTCGATATGGCAATTCGAAAATATTGTTATTGAACCAGTCTTCCACAATATTAATATGTTAAGGCTGCAGTATTAGTATGTAAGTCCCGTTTCATAGCATTAAGGCCCTCTTTGCTTTCTCTTTTGCACAGTTTAAACGTTTTGTCAAGATAAATAATCAATATGTTTGTATAAAAACAGTAAAATTAAATAGTAATTTTATTCAGAAAAAATTACAAATGTTATAAAGCAATTTTCACACTGATATATCAGATTTTGGCGAAGATATCGGAAAAGTTAGTTTTTTAAGATTTTTTATGTGATACCTTTGCCAAAATTAGATGTTATCTCTAAAACGTGCGAAATGGATAGCTTATATTGCAGGCGAGCACGCCCTTAAAAACTGCATCTTTTTTGTAAGTCTACTATGTTTTTGATCTTATATTTTTGAATAATTTTATTGTATGTACCTAAGTTAAGAATTAAGATTGTGTGTATGACGTGTTTAAAAATATAGTATTATAATATTAAATATTTTGATAAATGACAACTTATTTTAATTTAAAGTCAGGGTTAAAATAAGATTGATCCATGGCGTAAGTCGTAACTAAATCGAGCTAAAATCGATTGTATTGATAATTCTGCTATGTTGTATGTATTGGTTTTCAAATGTGTCAAGTGTTTATAGAGCAATACCATGTATTGCTCTATAAGCACTGCATTTCAGCTTTTGTCAATATGCATAGATGACAGAAAGTCTCAAAGCAAGACCAGAATGAAACACAGGGTTACGCAACGACTTTCTACTTTCCAATTAAGAAAATTATTAGTTTCATCTGAGAAGTAGAATTATTAATGCAAATCTAGAAATTACTTACTTGAAGCAACAAAACATCTTGATAGAAGCAAATATATTCTTCAAATAACGCACAGAAATCGTTCGCCTAAGATCAATCTGTTTTTGATCTGAAACCCCCAATTATTCAGACTAAGAATATTACCATACTCTCCCTAAGAAGATACATTCTTAATATCAAAACATCAACAGTCTTTACTTAAAATCAAACATTCTTTAGGCAAGTAAAAGGCATTATTCGAGCTAAGAACTTTTGTCTTTGCAGAAGATTCTCAGTTATTTAAGGTTAAGATAAAGAAATACTTTACTTAAGAGTATGCATTTTCAATTCAAAAATATTTTTATTCTTGACTGGACATAAAAAATCTTAGGACAAGAAAAGGTTATTATTTAAACAGAGATCAATTTAGTTTTAGTATGAAATCCCTGGTTATTCAAGAAAAGAACATTGATAATCTCACCTTGAAAATCTATATTCTCAGTTCAGAAGTAGTATTAGTCTCTGCTTAAGATTTAAAATACTAAAGAAAAGTAAATGACATTATTCAAATAAAATGTAGAAAGTATTGAAAGGAGAGAAATTTTATTCAGTATAAAATTTTAAGTTTCTTAAATTAAGAAATATTATGATTAGTTTAAACAACAGAATTCTCAGTAGAAGCTGTTACAATTTTTGACTCAAATTAAAAGGCTATTTCTTTCTAATAACTGTTGCATTGTACTAACATTCAGTTGTTTGGGTTTAAGATGTGATCGAATCTTCATTCAATTAAGCATGTTTTGAGTTAAGCAACGCCAATTCTCAAGTTAAAATGATGTGCGGTCTCAACAAGATGAAACAGTCTCCAACATAATTATCACAATCTTGCTTTAAAACTAAAACTGTATTTAAAATAAAACTTATTGTCTCAATTGAAAAATACTATTATCTTCTACTAATACTAAGATTTTGTTCATTTAAGACTTTTGCATTCTGAGCGGAGAATTCGATTATTTTATTAGAAGATTATTATGTTTAATATAAAAATTGCTTTGTCTTACTCTAAAAATAAAATAGGTATGCATCAAAAACTTTAACTGTCTTTGTTCAAGAAAACTGTGAGTCTTGAAGAACAAGAAACCGTGTCCTCTTGCATGAAGAAATTGCTTAATTCTTCTATCGATAATATATCATCTTTATATGAGACATTAAAATGTTGATTTGAGCTTATCAACTAAAACAATAAATTGCTTTATTCAAGAAAATATTGTTTTCCCCATATATGAAACCATATTATTCTTGACCAATAGATATACTCTTGATTCGAGACTTTTTTTCTTTCCGTGTGGTGAGCTATGATGCCACAGACATACATACATTGAACATTATACGTAGTATAAAGAAGTAAAAGATCGTTGCATACACATAACATCCGTACGGTCCTTAACTTTGGTGAACAGAAATTTGTCACCGACTCGCACTTTGCCATTATTTATTATTTTTCGTTATACTTTAGAGTGTGTACTATAATCATGCCAAGTTTGACGTTTGTGACGCCGTAACATTACATGTTCTGTGAAAATTTCAACTGGCTATTACGGTTCGAAAGAAAGGCAGGACAGACAGCGTGGGCTTAGTAATGGGGTCTCGTTTACATCCTTTGCGTCATCATCATCATTAGCCATAAGACGTCCACTACTGAACATAGAACTCCCCCTTTAACCTCCACACTGAACGACAGCCTGCCTTTTGCATCCACTGGATACCAGCGACTCTTACGATGTAATCGGGCCATCTAGTTAAATTATTGTTGTTTAATTTTGAATTTTTTATTAATTATCTATACTAATATTATAAAGAGGAAAGATTTGATTGTTTGTTTGTTTGCATTGAATAGGCTCCGAAACTACTGAACCGATTTGAAAAATTCTTTCACTGTTGGGATGCTGCACTATCCCCAGGTGACATAGGCTATATATCCCGGCTTCGCCCGTGCGAAGCAGGGGCGGCCTGCTAGTGTTTTATAATTCAGCCGATTTTATTTAACTCTTGTAACATATTCCTTGTAAAAGTGACTTGCCTATAACTTTTCATGTGTTTATGGCCAATTTTTTTTTTTTTATTTTTTTTTTTATTGTAGATAGGCTTGTGCTTGGCCGCCATCTCGCCTGATGCTAAGCGATTGCATGTTAAGCTGATTTGAAGTATTTCAAGCACTTTCTTTGTACATTAGACAAGAAGTGCAGGCGCCAGTGTACATGCAGTTTACCATGTACCTGGTCTACTTTGCACGTTCTTATCTCATATAGATAGCGATAGCCAAGCTCCTTATCTCGTGACGTCATCCTGCTATCACTACTTAAAAATAGCAAACCTGATCCCTATCTCTTATAATCCGTTGTAAACTTACAAGAATTCTTGATGAATTCGTCAGAATTGTCGCGGACGTCTCATGAATTGGTGGTAGTAGATACGTGATCTAAATACAGATAAAATACGAACTTGAAAATTAAATAATTATCCATATAATCTCTACATCGCTATAAATGTTTAACAAAATCGCTATACCTTCACTACAGTGAAAACTTCTTTAGCTGCGATGACTGCCTATTTTTTTTTCAATTATGTGAAACTGATGTAAAAAGCTTTTTTCTTCAGTAAAAAAAAACAAAAAAAAAAAAAAAAAAAAACTACATAGTATAAATTAAAGTCGCTTTCCGCGTCTGTCTGTATGTCTGTATGGCCGCGCTAACTCCTAAACTACGCAACGGATTTTGATGCGGTTTTCACCATCAGTTAGATACATTTTCACGGAAGGTTTATATTACTTAACTAGCGACCCGCCCTGGCTTCGCACGTAAATTACACCCGTGCGAAGCCGGGCGGGCGGGTCGCTAGTATCTTTATAAAAACACTGGGCCAAGTGCCTTTATTAACTAAACAAAATACAAGCTAATACTAACACAGAAACAGTTAAGACTGCCCATAGACCGTTGAAGGTCTAAAGACAATCCAAATGCTTCAGCCCACTGCCAGTTGGCAGCGTACCCAGCATGCTGGCGGCATTACCACGCTGAATGGCAATGCTTATGCGTTGATCCAGAAGCACGCTATTTATGTCACGCCAGGTGTTCTGCAAGATTTTTGAAAATGAGGTGAGCTAGGTCCCCAAGGGCCCAATGTCTTGACCCCAAACGCCTCAAATATGTAACCACTGCCTTGGTTAGGTGAAATAGAAACTTTTTAATGCCTGAAAGACAAAAACAGGGATGCCAGTTCTAATTTTTTTAGTATTTTGGCTTCGCGCGATTTTATAATGACATATGAGCCATATGTCATTATAAAAAAAAAAACTGTTTTTGTATGTTTTTTTTTGCAAATTTTAGTTTTTTGACTCTTTTTAAGTAGAAAACGCGTATAATTTGTCGTTCCGTTAACTTCAATTCGCTAGTGAATTATAAATGGTATTATTGCAAGCGTGCTCTTTCGTAGACAGCATCATCTCTTACCATGACGCGAGACAGCTGTTTAACGTAAACCTTTTTTGGATATCTATAGAAAATTTTATGTTCTTGAACTGTTGTATCCGTCCATACTGGACCACAAGTTAAATAACAAATCATCATCATCAGCCGGAAGAAATATAAAAAAAAATATTATTTATGCCCGAAACAAAGATACAAGGACATTACGAGTTAAACAATAAAATAAAAATAATAGTTAATAATTAACGATAAAATAAAAGAAGACGTCCACTGCTGAACATAGGCCTCCCCCTTTAACCTCCACACTAAACGACAGCCTGCCTTTTGCATCCATTGGATGCCAGCGACTCTCACTATGTCGTAAATAACAAATAAAAACTACAAAAAGATCGACTATCCAATCCCATCCCTAACCTACAGAATAGACAATAGTACCAACGTAACAAAAAAGGACGCTCTCACAGAATTCAAATTCCGAACGGCCATAACCGGCCTGTTATCGCGTAACGACAATGAACGTGTGATTCCATGTTTAAATTTAAATCCGTATACGGAGTGACCTTGAGGCTAGCTGTGACCGCCGCGCCGAGCCGGCCGCAGTAACTGCTGCTCAAACTGTGCCCATACCGTCTCTTGTACGCACACTCGATACTCTGATGACGTAGTAGCGGAGTCTATGTTTTTGACCGACTTCATAAAAAGGAGGAGGTTCTCAATTGGTCGTATTTTTTGTGTTACTTCTGAACTCCGTCGTTAATAAACCGATTTTGAAAATTATATTTTTATTTGAAATGATATACTTACAGATTGGTACCATAAACAATTTCAACAGGTTTGGTTCAGTAGTTTGGTTTTTAAATCAAAATAACTGGAAAATTTGAAATTGTTATTTTGAGGTACTAATTTCGTGAAGTCAGTTTTTTAAATTGATAATTATAGAAAATCATCATCATTATCATCAGCCAGAAGACGTCCACTGCTGAACATAGGCCTCCCCCTTTAACCTCCACACTGAACGACAGCCTGCCTTTTGCATCCACTGGATGCCCGCGACTCTCACTATGTCGTCGGTCCATCTAGTGGGAGGCCTACCTACGCTGCGTCTTCCGGTTCGTGGTCTCCACTCCAGAACCTTATAGAAAATACTGAAATACTAATTTAAATCTGCGAAAATTATATGAGCGATGGTGGCCGAGCGGTGGCATGTGCGCTCTACAATCTGACGGCACCCGGTTCGATCCTCAGCCCTACCGGTTCTCAGATTCTTAAATGCATACCAATTACTTATTTGACTTACTTAATGTTTTATTTCTTTCAAATTCAAATTTAAAAGAAAAGAAAGAAATAAAACATTAAGTAAGTCAAATAAGTCATTCAAATTAAAAAAAAAAAAAAAAAAAAAAAAACATTTTTTTTTATTTTTTTTTATTTGAATTTGAATGACTTATTTGACTTACTTAATGTTTTATTTCTTTATTTTCTTTAATTTAGTACCTAAATAAATGATGTACAGTTTCAATGGCATCGTTCAACAACGGTGAAGGAAAACATCGCGAGCTTACAGCTTAGTTTTTCGATACTAACTTAGATTAATTATGTGTATATATATGAAATAAATAAATTAAAAAAAAAAAAAAAAAAAATGAAACCGGCATGTCCAAGAACTTTCCAAGTTCAAAGACATAATGGAATGAAGCGATCCTATTGGTCTATTTTTAGGGTTCCGTGCCTCAAAAGGAAAAAACGGAACCCTTATACGATCACTTTGTTGGCCGTCTGTCCGTCTGTCAAGGCCCTTTTTCTCAGGAACGTGTAAAGTTATCAAGTTGAAATTTATATCAAATATACGGTTTTTTTTGGTTGTGAATAAATAAAACTTGTAAGTTTACGCGATCAAAACATATTATGACCTGTATGTAGCATATTTTCGCATATTTTGCGATTTCACAAGGGAATCAAAACCTATAGGGTACTTCCCGTCGACTTAAAATCATGAAATTTGGCAAGTCATAAATTTGAAGTTATATCATTTAAAAAATAATTATTTTGGTATTACAAACTTACATTTTGTAGTTGGAATGTATGGAAGAACCTTATTGTCCACTACAAAGTTAACTTTGTCTTTAAAGACAAAATAAATTAAAAAATATATTGGAAGGATTTTTTATTTTGGATATATTTATTTGGGTATTTTTTTTTTTTCTTTGTTGAAGATGTAATATTTCAACTTTTTTGTTGTTTTTTTTTTTGTTTGGACTCGCGCTCTGACGGTTCTATCTAACGGAACCCCACTTGCGCACATCTCTGGTGGACACGCAGCCTTATAAACAGTCGTGAGTAATGATAATTAAAGTAACCCGTGAATAGATTAATTTTGGTGAACGTTGGCGGAACGGCGCTGGCTGTATGTTCAGGTGTTAACACTAGACGGTCTCGTGTATCTCTCTTGTTAGGGTTCCGTACACAAACGGTTATTAAATTGATAATTATTGTATTTTGTGGTGGTACGGAACCCTAAGTGCGCAAGCCCGACTCGCACTTGGCCGGTTTACCTCAGAACTTCGTCATATATGAACCGATTTAGAAAATTTGTTTTTTATTTGAAAGGATATATGCTTTACTAGCGACCCGCCCGCCCGGGTGTAATTTACGTGCGAAGCCAGGGCGGGTCGCTAGTTATATATATAAACTTTCCGTGAAAATGTATCTAACTGTTGGTGAAAACCGCATCAAAATCCGTTGCGTGGTTTAGGAGGAGTTAGCGGCCATACAGACATACAGACAGACGCGGAAAGCGACTTCAATTTATACTATGTAGAGAAGAGATAGAGAAGAGATTAATTAAAATAACTGGTATCCAAGTAAACGAAATTGCGTATTTACCTACTAATATTGAAGTCGTTTTTTTTTATTGTTACGTACTTAATTATTAAGTTAGTTTCACTTGTTGCATGGCTTGGTAACATTTAGTCCGGAGGCTCCGCAAGGTCAAGTCCGCTGGCGCTGGACGTGCTGGCAGGTTACCTTGCTACACTCGTGCATATCGATTAATAACTTAGGTATTTCCTATAACAGTTGTGTCCACTGACGTCATTTTGTGTACAGTTTCCTCAGTTTGTAGCGGCACACAAACTAACTGCTAGCGGATTTGTATAATGAGTCACAAAAGTACAAAGTTCAGTTAAAGATTTTTATTTCGACTAATTTGTATGCATGAAGGCTTTTTTTTTCAGATTCAGATTCAGATTATTTATTCACCAATATAACATGTTCGTCATATGAGGCAAGTCAGTTTACACGAGTGCTTATTTCTAGTGTTATTAGTGTAAGAAAGTATAACAATTTTGCCTTATCAATTATTACAATTATAAGTCACACGAATCTAGGACAGAGCTAAAAAAAAAAAAAAAAAAAAAACGTCCACATTTTTTTTTTTTTTTTTTTTTACATAAAGTGAAAAAAAAACAACAAACAAGCAGGCGGGCTGCCTAATGGTAAGCAGTCACCGTCGCCTATGGATACTTGTAACACCAGAGGCATCACAAATACGTTGCCGACAGTTTAGAAATCCTTTTCCCAATAATTATCAAGTATAAAAACAGATTTCACAAAATTATTAAAATACGCATTTTCCAGTCATTTTGATTTAATGCCAAACTACTAAAACGATTTTGGTGAAATTTCTATGGGACCAATCAGAAGAGACGGGTAAATTCTTTCAATAAAAAAATAGCCCACCTTTTTTGCAGTCGGTTAAAAATGGCCAAATTAAGTCGAAGAGTCGAAAGTTCTCTGAAAATTCTTTCCTTTCAAGCTCCAAAAAAAGCTTCGCTGTTTGCGATCATCGCTGTCAACAACATTTTACATGTTATAAAAAGAATTAAAACACAAATACCTGAATACTAAAAAGATTTTTGTATCGCGCCATGTCTAATGGCTATTTCTAGATAATTACTGTAAATATCTTTGACCGTGGATTTGGATTCTGTAACGCAACCATTTTTGTTTCATTTTGCGATTATCACTTTTTGACAGCGACGATCGCAAATCGCACAACAAGCTATGGAGAGGGCTATGCTCGGGATTTCTCTATGAGATCCAATCAGTAATGAGGAGATCCGTAGACGAACGAAAGTCACCGACATAGCCCACCGGATTAGCAAGTTGAAGTGGCAGTGGGCAGGGCATATATCACGCAGAACAGATGGCCTGTAGAGCCGAAAAGTTCTCGAATGGAGACCACGGACCGGTAAGCGCAGCGTAGGACGTCCACCCACAAGATGGACAGACTACCTAAAAGAGACCGCAGGGAAACGCTGGATGCAGGCCGCTTCCAACCGGCCCTTTTAGAGATCGATGGGGGAGGTATATGTCCAGCAGTGGATGTCCTACGGCTGAAATGATGATGATGATCGTAAATAGATTCTCCTAATAGCCAATGCTGTTGGCATTTGACATTTGGCCCATGATGTAATTGAAGTGACGTGATCGATCGACTTACTCCATCTCGCATTCTGCCGATGCGCTCAGCAAAAACCAGTTACAAGTCGTCCGACATACAAGAATTGGGCGTCCTTGAGAAGCCAAGCACGAGACAAGAATTAAAAATCGCCAGTAGGTAGGTAGGAACCGGTTTGTTTTGAAGGTTTTAATGCAAACGGCTGAATATTGTTAGCGTATGAGATTTTTTCAAATCTGACATTTTATTAATTGCTTTGATTGAATGCCGATGAATCTATGAGACTTCTACATTGTGCTATTTACATACTTCAATACATTATTTAATCCTTTCACCCCGTGCTATCTCAAAGAACGTTTCAAATTTTTCCACGACCCTGCTTCACCTCGTTCTCTGAGACAGTCAACTCTTCTCTCTCTTGTTACTCCCAAACATAAAAGTACTTTCTATGAAAATGCCTTCTCCGTGAAAGCCATACGGTTGTGGAATTCCCTTCCGGTCTCCATTAGACAATCCCAATCTATCAACATTTTCAAGGCTAGAGTGAAAGACTTATGAAAATAAAAGAAATGAAAATTATGAAAATGAAAATTATATGAAGTGTATCGGTTATCTGCTACATATCTTACAAAAATAAAACACTTAGTTTAGTTTTAATAAAACCTAGCGAAAGCGATCAGAATTAGTGGTTTTCATTCAGATGTATTTTTTTTTTTTTTTTTTTAATTAATTCATACTGGATAACTCAATGGAACGGATCTCCCCTGTTTCACATAACGTTTCCTATAATTTCACTTGGCCTAACAACGTTTGGTATAATAATCATGTATATTTTTTGACGTTGATCCCCACTAGATGGACCGACGACATTGTAAGAGTCGCTAGCATCCAGTGGATACAAAAGGCAGGCTGTCGTTAGTGTGGAGGTTATAGGGGGAGGCCTATGTTCAGCAGTGGACGTCTTCTGGCTGATGATGATGATGATATTTTTTGTTTTAAATAACATTTGTTTGATAGAACTACGGTAGCTCTAATATTCAAATAGTCATAATTCATAATTCATTTATTTAATTCATAATTCATTTATTTAATTCATAATTCATTTATTTAATTCATAATTAATTTATTTAAAAAGTTTCCTGCTGTTATTGCATCCGTCAGAGCAAACAGTTGCTTGGACCGAGTCGACACCAGGGCTGGCTGGCAGGTCGCACAGAGTCGCTGTACGTCGCACATTGTTTGTACAACAATGCATAATGCATCGTACGCGGCACATTCTCATTACTTTCTCTGCCAGAGAGATGCGCGTGCGCACTGCTCACGTAGAATACTCTATTACGTTTCACGCTCACACCTAGCTAGATCCCCACCATCTCTATCTCTACATAGTATAAATTAAAGTCACTTTCCGCGTCTGTCTGTCTGTCTGTATGTCTGTATGGCCGCTAACTCCTAAGCCACGCAACGGATTTTGATGCGGTTTTCACCATCAGTTAGATACATTTTCAAGGAAGGTTTATATGTATAACTAGCGACCCGGCCCAGCTTCGCACGTAAATTACACCCGTGCGAAGCCGGGCGGTCGCTAGTGAAATAATAAATAACAGCAAGTCATAGAGCACGCTTGTGGCGAGTAACTAATAAAATTAACGCGGTATTTACGTACAGAGTGCGTTCACCTGCGCTTGCGCAACGCATAAATCTTTCGCGCTTCGTCTGCTATATAACCTGAACCTGGTAGACCCAGCGGCGACCTCGATGGACATCGCGCAAACACACACACATGCACAAACTTTCTTCTCTTTCTCACTCACACCCTCACCCCAAATGCAAAATTAAATTTTTATCATAATTTTGAAATTGAAATTCATATTTTGAGTGTATTATAGAAGTTAGAAGCCCAGTGTCCGCTGTGTGGTTATTATTGCAGTGCAGTTAATGTACAGTTAATGCCGCCAGCATGCTGGGTACGCTGCCAACTGGTAGTGGGCTTGAGCATTTAGATTGTCTTTAGACCTTCAACGGTCTATGGGCAGTCTAACTGTATTTGTAGTTTTAGTTATAGCTTGTATTATGTTTAGTTAATAAAGGCACTTGCCCAGAAAAAAAAAAAAAAAAAAAAAAAAAAGCACAGTTATATGTACAATAGTTAATTGCATGTGATGTCCACACAGTACGGACTCCCGTGGAGCGGAATGCTAATTATTTAATATCGGACGTCGCTGTTTTGACGGTGCTGTAGGGCTGCCACAAATATATTTTTACTCATCATCATCAGCCGACGTCCACTGCTGAGCATAGAAAAAAAAATCATTTTATTACATTAAGATACAACACATTAAGGTTGCAGCCATAGCCACCAAACTAGGTGTGGCAACACCTAGTTTGGTGGGTAGCCTTCCCATCATGATCATTAATTTTGTACAAGAATATAAGAATTAGAATTAGTCATAGTTACAATTTTGAACAGAAATTTGAACAGAAATATGAAATACAAACAAACAAAGAGATAAAAAAAAGTTAATTACCATTTATATGTAACAATATTTAACATGAATATTATTAACTTACATTATATTTATTAAGTATATTTCTATTAGAATTTTAGTAAATTTAGCAAAACACATTAATTTAAAAAACACATTAAGAAGACAAAAAAAAAGACAGGCCAAGGCAAGATAGGCCTCCCCCTTTAACCTCCACACTGGACAACAGCCTGCCTTTTGTATCCACTCTCAGCCCGCAACTCTCACAATGTCGTCTGTCCATCTACTGGGAGGCCTCCCTACGCTGCGTCTTCCGGTTCGTGGTCTCCATTCAAGAACCTTTCTTCCCCATCGGTTATTGGTATTAAATTTTTACCAAAAAGAAGTAACTATATTATAATACTAGCTGACCCGACAGACGTTGTCCTGTCTTAGAAAAGAAAAACGCGCGAAGTCAAAATCGGTGATAAGTTTTCTGAATTTTTTCAATTTTCTTAATTTTTCTTTCCATAAGAATCTTCTACAAAATATAGTAACCCCCATTAATTTGCATCACGTGATTTGCGGACCCTTTTTGGCATTTATTTGTTTAATAAGATTTATTAATTTATAGATTTATTAAGTACCTACTTAATGTACACAACAAAATGCGCTACAAAGCTACCTCCAGCTTAAGATGAGCCGTACGTTCAAAGGTTCCTGTACATTCCGGAGGTCAAGTTATTGTGATGTCTGTAATTTTTGAAATACGAAATCGATGACCTTGAAATTTTTACGGGACGTTTTATGATATTTCCTTTCTAACAAAAAAATAATTAATTAAATTGGACTACGCGGTAATGAATTACAACTAATTACACATTTTGATTTTCATCCCCTCTCCCAAGGGAACCATGCAAAATTTCGGGATAAAAAGTATTCTATAACCTACCTCGTAGTATGAACTCACATTATGCTAAGATTCATTTGAATCCATTGAGTAGTTTCGGCGTGATGCACGGCCCAGATACAGACAGACGGACACAAAAATGAAAAAAAAAATACAGTTTTGACTTCAGTATCGATTATAGATAGCAGTTAAAAAAAATATCAAAATATCTTTAATGTACAGAATTGGACCTGTTACAGTTTTATTATAAGTATAGATATATATAGAAATATAGATTTTCTAGATCATTCTAGAACTTTCTCGAACATTTTATATCGATTATAATAGTTTGCAGTCATTTTAGAATTATGTCGATCATTCCAAAATTTCTAGAACTTTCAGGAACATTATAGATATAGTAGGTATTTCCTTTCTAAAGGTGTCTTCAGATAGGCTATCTAAGTACCTACTCAACGTACACTACAAAGTGCGCTGCAAATCAGTCGCCAGCTTAAGATGAGCCGTACGTTCAAAGCTTCCCGTACATTCCGGAGGTCAAGTTGTTTGGACCTAATACTGAGGGTTGTGATGTCTGTAATTTCTGAACTACGAAGTCGATGACCTTGAAATTTTTACGGGACGTTATTTAATATACCCCCTTTCTAACAAAAAAAGAAATAATGAAATCGGACTACGCGGTAATGAATTACAACTAAGTACACATTTTGACTTTCATCCCCTCTCCCAAGGGAACCATGGAAAATTTCGGGATAAAAAGTATCCTATAACCTACCTCGTAGTATGAACTAAAATTATGCTAAGTTTCATATGAATCCATTGAGTAGTTTCGGCGTGATGCGCAGCCCAGATACAGACAGACAGACAGACAAAAATGAAAAAAAATACAGTTTTGACTTCAGTATCGATTATAGAGAACCGTCCAATATTTTTTTTCAAAATATCTTCAATGTACAGAATTGGACCTGTTACAGTTTTATTATAAGTATAGATATCTTTAACTAGCTGCATGGACAATTGGACACCCATCATCAGTTTCTTTCAGGAAACTGTAAATTTCTCCAATAACCTAACAACATATTATGATTCTGTGACGAAAAATAAAATGACGTCATACTAAATTCAATATGGCGGACGCATAAAAGATTGTTTTTATAAAGTTTTTTCAAACTTAAAACTTCTTTAGGCACATTTTAATTATATTACCCTGGAATTACTAACGCACTCTGGCTATAGTAGACTTTAGGCACGTTAGGCACTTTTGGGTTGTGGAAAATGCACTGGACTCGCGTGACCATCACGCTTAGGTACTCGTTCGGGTAAAGTCGGCTCGAGTCGACTAAAAGAGCGAGAGATACAGTCAACCTTGATAAGGTTTTCATTCATCATCATCATCATCATCATTTCAGCCATAGGGCGTCCACTGCTGGACATAGGCCTCCCCCATCGATCTCCAAAAGGGCCGTTTGGAAGCGGCCTGCATCCAGCGTTTCCCTGCGGTCTCTTTAAGGTCGTCTGTCCATCTTATGGGACGTCCTGCGCTGCGCTTACCGGTCCTCCATTCCAGAACCTTTCGGCCCCATCGGCCATCTGTTCTACGTGGTATGTGCCCTGCCCACTGCCATTTCAACTTGCTAATCCGGTGTGCTATGTCGGTGACTTTCGTTCGTCTACGGATCTCCTCATTTCGGATTAAACATCAAGTTAAGACAGTAATGAAGTTTTCCTTACTGTCAACTTAAAAAAAAAAATTAAACCTCTCTCTGAAAAGCTCTTATTGCCACCTAGGGCTGTATGGGACCGTCCATTAATCACGTGATGTTTTTTGTAGCATTTTTAACCCCCCCTCCCCCTTAGTGATACGCGGTGAGGTTTTAGGCAAGCCGAGCCGGGCGATCGTCCCAGTGCGCGGCGCGCGGGGAGTTCGTTCGTTGCCTGGCAACGGCGAGTCAAGGTCACACTCAGTTTAGAACTCGCGCGTTTAATGAAAAAATAAATGCACGTGATATCTTACTACACCCCCCCCCCCTCCCCCCTTGTGATATTTCGTGATTTTTGCTAAACCCCCCCCCCCCCCCCTTTCAAGCCTCACGTGATTAATGGACGGTCCCTATTAGAGTACTTTTCTTAAAACTATTAGCACTGTTACCTATTCTGTGTCAGTAGATGTCAACCCTGTGGGTGGCGTGCGCCACCACGCGTGAATTCTACCTGTGCGTAACAGTTCGCGATGTTGACTAACTACGACTCAGGTATTTAGGTAACCTGTTGAACCAATGATTCGATCCTAAAATTATATTATACTAGCTGCGCCCGCGGTTTCACCCGCGTAGTGATGAAAAGTGGTGATGATGATGATAAAAAGTATCCTATGTCCGTCTCCTGTGCCCTTAGTCACAGATTTGATAGTTTACGAAAACTTTTTTCGTTTTCGTCTTGTTCCATACATTGCTGGGCTAAAAGGTATTCGAAAACTTTTTTCGTATTAGAGTGAAGCAATCTATACCGCCGATTACTGCCAAATTTAGTTCCTCCACGTTTCCCATAGAGGCGCTTTACTAAAATGTATGGAACAATACGTAAACGAAAAAAGTTTTCGTAAACTATCAAATCTGGGACTGAGGGCACTGGTTCTAAGCTACCTCCCCACAAATTTTCAGCCAAATCAGTTCAGTCGTTCTTGAGTTATAAATAGTGTAATTAACACGACTTTCTTTTATATCGAACCTCGTTATGTCGATTCTCGTTAAGTTGAAAACCTCCAAATCTCGAAAACTAAATTTGACAGCTCTAAAATTGTTGCCATCCTTCTCTCACATATTAAAATGAAAAGAGAGGCAGATAATTTTAGTCCTGTCAGATTGGTTTAGTTTAGTGGTATGACAGAATCGACGCCACTGTATGCGTTTAGTCACGTAATTTCATATTTTCCATCGTTATTCTAGTAAATAACCACAAATACATATAAATGTTGAGTGTAAAAGTGTGCCAAGTGTAGTGACAGTGCTGCCAACCTAATGAAACGAGAATGCAACGTCAGCTGAGCAACGTGAGCTTCCACTCGTACCAGGAATACCAACCTTCCAGAAAATATGGTAATTCTTCACAGAACGACCCCACCAGTCCGCACTCGTCACTGGGACATGTATACCACATAATTAACCTTTTGTAGTACATATACTAACAGCCTTTATTAACTAAACAAAATACAAGCTAAAACTTTATTATGGAAACTGGACGTTTTCACACATTTTATTACGGAAACTGGACGTTTTCACACATTTTATTATGGAAACTTGACGTTTTGACACATTTTATTACGGAAACTGGACGTTTTCACACATTTTATTATGGAAACTGGACGTTTTCAGTGAAAACTTTTCACACATTTTATTATGGAAACTTGACGTTTTGACACATTTTATTACGGAAACTGGACGTTTTCACACATTTTATTATGGAAACTGGACTTTTTCAGTGAAAACTTTTCACACATTTATATTTATATGACACGAGAATTACTCATGAATGTAAGATTTAGCCGGTTCTCCGAATATAGTTTCAACCGCATTAGGCGGTCTTTTTCAAGGTGAATGCGCGCGCGCGGCTGCGTCTCGCTTTGCACGTTACAGTGCAAAGCGAGACGCAGCCGTATATAAAAAAAAAAAATTTTATTTAAGTATGCATTTAAAAATATTGGTATAAATGTATGTATCGACCCGGGTATGTCCTAAAACTGCGACCAGAACCACCGGAGGATGGGCAGCAGCGTCCTGTTAGTACACGGTGAACGTACTGCGATCTCCAAGCCGCCTGTCAAGCGTGGGGATTATGGCAACACCCCTCTCTAAGAGGGAGGCCTTGTTCAGCAGTGGACGTTTAATGGCTGATGATGTGATGTGATGTGAAATGTATGTATATCAGTTTCTGGCAGCCATATCACAAGCTTTGCTTAGTTTGGGGTCAGATGACCGTGTGTGCAAAAATGTCCCAAATATTTACTAAAAAAAAACACAATTATAGACCAGCTATCTTAAAATAAATATTGTTGTGTGTTAAAGTGTGTGTATGTATGTGTGCAGGTGCGCAGTATGAGCCGGGCGGGTACGCGCAAGCAGTGCAGCAGCGTACCAACATGACGCAGCGCGAGGACGCGCTCAAGTTCGAGCAGGGCCGCATCAAGGCGCTGCAGGAGGAGCGGCTGCACATACAGAAGAAGACCTTCACCAAATGGATCAACTCCTTCCTGCAGAAGGTGACTCTCTCACATTACTATTCACTTATTAAACAACTAGCGGTCCGCCCCAGCTTCGCACGGGTATAGATTATAGCCTATGTCAACCGGGGATAGTGTAGCTTCCCGTCAGTGAAAGAATTTTTCAAATCGGTTCAGTAGTTTCGGAGCCTATTCATTGCAAGCAAACAAACAAACAATCAAATCTTTCCTCTTTATAATATTAGTATAGATAATAATTTAAACTAGCTGTTGCTCCCGACGCGTAATCTTTAACGGACGCTCTCCCTTATGCCCCCGTCCTTAATTAGGCCCTATCGCAGTCCCTTGTCAAAGTGGTCCCTTGTCGGGACCCGGGTATGTCCTAAAACTGCGACCAGAACCACCGGAGGATGGGCAGCAGCATCCTAATTAGTACACGGTGAACTTACTGCGATCCCCAAGCCGCCCGCCAAGCGTGGGTATTATGGCAACACCCCTCTTTAAGAGGGAGGCCTTTGTCCAGCAGTGGACGTTTGATGGCTGCTGATGTGATACAATATACAATATTCAACAAGTAACAATGATGCACCTTGTCAAAGGTGCATCATTGTTTTTTTATCTGTAGGTTTATTCATACATTACACATAAGTAGGTACTTCTGCAGCTACCTTACTGTCGATGAGTTCATCCGATGATGCAAGATGGTAAACAAAACTGACTTACACATTATCTGTAGGTAAGGCTGAATGACATAGTACCTGCTACCTACAGACTTATCTGGGTGCGCCACACTCGTATTTCCTAAGCAAAGTCCACAGACATCTGATCATTGTCTGATCATTGATTGATCTCATTTGTGTTTGTTCTATATCTGGGTGTTAATATCTATTTAAGTATGTATTTAAACCTATATATGTATGTATATCAGTCTCTGGCAGCCATATCACAAGCTTTGCTTAGTTTGGGGTCAGATGACCGTGTGTGCAAAAATGTCCCAGAAATTTTTTTTTTTTTTTTTAGGGATCCTTACCCAAAGGGTAAAAACGGGACGCTATTACTAATCCTAGTCTGTCCATCTGTCTGTCCTACCTTTAAACGGCTGTATCTTTCGAACCGTAATAGTTAGCCACAGAATATGTAACGTTACGGCGGATTAGCTAACAAATAATAAAATAAAAAATCGTAGTCATGGTATAAAGTATAGTATTTAAATCTTGAATAAAACGGATTTATATCGAGGGCTATGAATCACTCGCGTCGCTCAGGATTCTAACACTTGAACCAATGAATCACTCCCTACGGTCGTGATTCAGTCGTTAGAATCACTTGCTCGTGATTCATCTATGGCCTTCGATTTAAATCCGTCCTTTATTCACTAGTTGCATAACATAATTTTTTTTCTATTTACTTATTACCACTGAGCTGGTACCACTGGAGAAGTTGTTTCACCGCGTCCTAACTATTTACGTGAAATATAAACAACTAAAAACTACTTGAAAAAATACAAACTAATACTAATATATAAAACTAAACTAATCTAATAATCCGCTGCCAGCAGGCATCGTACCCAAAATGCTGGCTGCATTGCCGCGTTGAATTGCAATGCTTATACGCTGTGCAAGATATCGGCCTTTACGTGAACGGCCTACATCGATAACATGCGACATCAACAATCCATTACATTTAGTTTAATAGCACCGCTCCAATCAATTATCAAATACTTATCTACCATCTGTCAAAGTTAATTTATTGTAATTTACGAGCTTGTCTTTTGACCTCTCCGTTTGAACAGATGATATCATGTCCCTTGAGAAACACCTAAAGTGTTTTCAACCATATAACTATGTTTGACACCACACCGGTACAAATCCTGTGGATCTATCGAGATACAATATAGAGACACAATCGTGCCAAAAAATGTCCGAACCAAAACTCGGCGCACGCTAAGAATTGGTAGCGTGTGCGCTCTATAATCTGACGACACCCAGTTCGATCCTCGGCCCTGCACCAATCTCTTATTAGAACTTCAATAAATTATGTGCAGTTTCGATGTCATTGCTCAACAACGGTGAAGGAAAACATGGTGAGGAAACCGTACATGTACAAGAACCTCAACAGTACAAAGACATGACATTCACCAACACGCACTGGGTCAGTGTGGTAGATTAGAGCCCGTCCTCTCTCTCTGAGAGAAAGCATGTGTCCCAGCAATGGAAACATGATAGGCTGACAATGATAAATAAAAAAAAATTCGGGACATTTTTGCACACACGGTCTTCTGACCCCAAACTAAGCAAAGCTTGTGATATGGCTGCCAGAGACTGATATACATACATATATAGGTTTAAATACATACTTAAATATATGTTAACACCCAGATATAGAACAAACACAAATGTTCATCATATGAATATTTGTCCTAGGTGGGAATCGAACCCACGCCCCCAAGCTCGCAGAAGGCAGGTTCACTACCAACCTACCTAGGGCTATCTGATGATGATGAGTACCGTATTAACTCGCAACTGTGTGATTCCAGGCCCGCATGGAGGTGGAGGACCTGTTCGTGGACCTGGCGGACGGCAGACGGCTCCTGAAGCTGCTGGAGATCATCAGCGGCGAGCGACTCCCGCGCCCCAACTCGGGCCGCATGCGCGTGCACAAGATAGAGAACGTCAACAAGAGTCTCAGCTTCCTGCACACTAAGGTACGACCACACACTAGTAAAGCTACTACGTAGCCCAGACTTGTAGTTACGATTATTTTCAATGGAAACAATTCAGTCAAATATCTGAGGAGCGGGGTGAGGGGTTGGCAACTTTCGCCGCAATATTTTTTGCTACAACAAGACATAGACGCTGTTTAAATAATTTTAATAGACAATTATAAGACGAGCGCAGTAACGTTGACGGATCGCAGGCTTGGTCGGTATTGACGTGACACTCAGTGCACTATAGGATCAACCCCGAAATCGCAAAAATTAAATCGGCCGTTCCATTTCATTTAGTTTCGAGTGTGAATGGCCGTTTTCTTTGAACAGCTGATATTTTTTTCGCGATTTCAGAGTTGGTCTCATAGCAAAAGTTGTTCATAATGATGGGTAATGTGCATTGGCGGATCCAGGGGGGGTGTGTGTGCATGGCTCCCATGCCCCTAAAACACCTAGCGATTCCATACTTTCGACTCGACTTTTCGATTTGATTCAGGTGCACCTTGTCTGAATGGCGGGACTCAAAATGAAATCCTGGATCCGCCCCTGGTAATGTGGACCCCTTTCGGCTTAGTACACTCTTTCCGCGTAACCCAGTATAGTAATAGTTTCTTGGATAACTAAGTAAAGGTCTTGCATACTCAAGTGAAGTTCTTACATACCAGTAAGTTGCCTCGTCAGTGAGTGTTACTAGTATTTGGTAGGCTGGGTGGGTGACCGCAAGTAGCATTTAAAATTTAGCGGTACCGTGGCTTCGAACATACTTTACTTAAATTGTTAGATCTCCACCATTTGTCCTAGAACAAAAATCGTCAAGGTTCTGTGTTTAAGGTGGTTCGATTCACCTATGGCGGGAAATTTAAATTTTAAACAGTTTTTTGGTCCTAGTAGCCAGGTCAGGTAATTATTTTTAAATAACACAGTGTTTGCGCAAAATGTTGGCTGTTCTTTACATTATAATGTACAATTATTTAACAGTAACGCACCATATTACTTACATTTGTGAATAAACCGTTTGAAACAGCAAAAATTTGTTTATTCACAAATTTAAGTAATAATGTGCATTAGGGATAAATAGCTTCACATGATTTTGTAAAGAATAATAATCAATCTGCGCAAACATCATGATCGTTTACAATAATTACCCGGCCTAGCTACAAGGACAAGACAACTGTTTGAAATTTGAATTTCCCGCCATTTGTGCAACGAACCACCTTAATTCGGTATGTAAAGTTTTTTTTTGGTATTTTTTTTATATTTTTATTTCGTAGATTAGGTCATTATAAGAAACAAATTTCAATATTTTTGTTTTATATTCAGTAGTTATTTTATAATATTTTTTTGAAAATTTGAAACCTATGACGTCACTTTTTTGCACAAATATGTAGTTGCGTTGAGAAGCCAAAAAAAGCACGCGAGTAAAAATAAAAAGACATTAGAACATACTTTGACAGTAACAATGACATCTAATGTCTGCTTGTTTGTTTATGGAAACCCTAGGGTTACTAGCTCACTGATTTGCAAACAACAATATTTTATTAATGTTAGTATTTTATTTGTTCGATTATTCAGGTTCTGTGTTTTTTATTCTTAGGTTGAGACATCATGTTTGAATATAAATTATTAATCATACATCAAATGACATATTAAAATATGTTTAACATTATATATCGTTGTGAGTACCACCCATAATAAAAACAAATTAATCTGACGTGGTGAGAATTAATTCTATTAAGTAGGTGCTTCCAGTAAAAACGTTCTAAATCAGATATTTATTTCCCCGAAAAAACAATTTCACATGATATTTCCCTACGCTTAGGGAAAAATACCCCATGTTGGCAACTCTGAAAAGAACTAGAATGTAAAACCACAGATATGAAAGAAAAATATTTTCTGTGTGACGAACAGTGTCAAATGTATTATATTTTTTTATTCTTAAAAAGCACAGATAATAAACTGTTAAAAAGTGACGTCATTTAGAGGCCAATGAAAGTCGAATGATTTCTTAGTTTTTTGTTAAAATAAATGGCATCTTATCGTTTTAAAAGGTCAGAGTAGAAAAATAAGGGTTTGTAACATAAAATCTCGAAATAGTTTCGGAATTGGCATAGGTTAATTTTTTTTAGGATACCGAATTGAGAAACCTACTTGTCTCTAAAAAAGTACTTATGAACGTTCATCGACAGTTTTCAATAATTATATTTGTACTCAGATAAACCAAAACAATTACCTTCATTCGGGGCAGTCTTGTATTTTTTTAAATCTATAATCTTTATTTATTTAATCCACATGTAATCTGAATAATATAATAATAACATTTTGATTTATCGGAATTATGATACAAGTTCTAAGAAACGGTATTCAGGGTTACGCGGAAACGGTGAACTAAGCCGAAAGGGACACATATACACACCATTATGAACAATATTTACCATGGGAACGAACCTGAAATAGCAAAAAAAAACCGGCCAAGTGCTAGTCGGGATTGCGCACTCAGGGTTTCGTACAACCACAACATTCAATAACGAAATTACCAGTTATAACTTGGTAATGAACAGAAACTTGTCACCGACTTGCACTTGGCCATTATTTATGATTTGTTGTTATACTTTAGAGTGTGTACTATAATCATGCCAAGTTTGACGCTTGTACGTATTACCGTTTTTACATTAGAGCTAATACAAAAATACGTAAAAAAATACGATTGTTGTGTGGGGACCCCCCTTTCGTATTTACTTTTTGCCTTTTTTATTATTAGTTATTTAATCCGCCGTAACGTTACATATTCTGTGAAAATTTCAACTGGCTATCTATAACGGTTCGAAAGATACAGGTAGGACAGACATACAGACAGACGGACAGACATCTTAGGCTTAGTAATAGGGTTCCGTTTTTACCCTTTGGATACGGAATTCTAAAAACATCCGCTCCATACATTTTGTCGAGTGTCAATGACCGTTTTCTATATTTTTTTCGTGATTTCAGGGTTGGTCCCATAGTAAAAGTTGTTCATAATGATGGGTATGAACCCCTTTCGGCTAATTATACTCTTTCCGTGTATCCCAGTATAATAGATCACTGTTACCGTTATCGTGGTTAGGTTTGGGCCTGGCAGTAGTTAATTTATCAGAGATAACAGATAATATGTCCTCCAAGTCCTGATAGAGGGTATCTGTTATGTATTATTATGTATTGTACAGTGCTCCCGTACTTTATTATACACGCAGTATCATAGATCAGATAAACTAGGGAGATATGCCCTAGTACAATTATTATTCGGGTTGAAATATCTAAATTTTTCATACATTTTTGATGAGTGATCTATTGGCGCGCCTTGGTAGTAAAACAGAAACGTATGCCGAGACAGCAAACGACATGAAGTTCTCATTTGCCGTCATGTTTTCACATCTGCCAAATGCAAATATTTTATTATCTATTTAAAAAACCGACTTCAAAATTATTAAAATACGTAATTTTGTTTACTTGGATGACATATCTTTTGTAGTTATTTTGACTTTATAACTGCAAAAGATCGTGTTGAGACATGCATATGATAGGGTTCCGTAATCGAAGTCGGTTTTTAAATTGATAATTGTTTTCATACCTGGCCCCCGATTCTACTAAAGAAATTGTTTTTAAAATGTAATTGTTTCAATTTAATTTTTTAAATTAAAAAAAATAAAAATTCATTTATTTCAAGTACTTATAACCCATACACAGCAAAACAGCAGACAATTTATATAATTGCCTCAAAATTGACTGTTTTTTTTAACTAAGTTATAATTTAGGTGGTGGTATTTTTTTCTAGTATAAAAAAATAATTCAAACTGTAAATTTTAAGGCAATTATTAAAAATATTAAATTGAAACAATTACTATTAAAAAAAAACCAAATATCTCGTACTTTCAAAACATACTCGCTTTAAAGAGTTATTGATTTTAAAAAGTTATTTAAAAGCTGAAATCCATGTTTTTTTTACCATCATCTCGCCTGATGTTAAGCGATGACGCGGTCTACGATGGAGCACGCTTGCCTAGAAGAAACCGATTCACTCTCGACTTGAAGACACCCAGTTTGTAACCATCGGGGAAAACCCATTATGTTATGTTATCTGCACTCTGGGTGTCTTCAAATCACGAGTGAATCGGTTTCTTCTAGGCAAGTGTGCTCCACCGTAGACCGCATCATCGCTTAACATCAGGCGAGTTGACGGTCAAGCGCAAGCCTATTATTTATAAAAAAAAAAGTTCTATCAGAAATAGTTAATAAAATAAATTGTAAAAAATTACAAAGGGCACGGACCCAGGACTCCGTGGAGAAGCTAAATAAACAATAATAATTTAAAAAAAACGGATAACAAAACTGAATGGGTATTCAGGCAGCGCATTCATGATTTACATTTCTTACAACTGAAACTAAAGCAAATGTAGAATGTGTGGTACGAGCGCCACGTGGCCCAGTAGAGAAACTCGGCCGGTCACTCTGCGGGCAGTTAGACGGCTTCCTAAGCACATTTGTTGCAGTAGGTCAACTACCACACAACTCTATCTATCGACACCGCGACAACGCAATAATATGCTATATAAAGTACTAGTAGGCCGCCCCTGCTTCGCGGCGAAGCCGGGATATATAGCCTATGTCAACCGGGGATAGTGCAGCATCCCAAAAGTGAAAGAATTTTTCAAATCGGTTCAGTAGTTTTGGAGCCTATTCAATGCAAACAAACAAACAATCAAATCTTTCCTCTTTATAATATTAGTATAGATTATATTTTTTGAAAAAAAAAAAATACGATTTCATGACTGATTATACCTACCGATGTGGAAGAAAGGTTCTTGAGTGGAGACCACGAACCGGAAGACGCAGCGTAGGGAGGCCTCCCACTAGATGGACCGACGACATTGTGAGAGTCGCGGGCTGAGAGTGGATGCAAAAGGCAGGCTGTCGTTCAGTGTGGAGGTTAAAGGGGGAGGCCTATGTTCAGCAGTGGACGTCTTCTAGCTGATGATGATACCTACAAAAATATTTCTGTTTCGTTCTGGTAACAACAATTTTGCATATTGAAATGCGTATTCAACTATTGTGAAGTGTGTGTTTGTAAATAGATACAATGTATGTATCTGTGGTCGGCAGGTCCGGCTGGAGTCGATCGGCGCCGAGGACATAGTGGACGGCAACCCGCGGCTCATCCTCGGCCTCATCTGGACCATCATCCTGCGCTTCCAGATCCAGGAGATCGAGATCGACGTTGTCAGTATATTGTTCCCTTACACACACTTGTCAGATTCACTCTAATGTCAGATTCACTCTAATGTCAGATTCACTCTAATGTCGCATGTACTTTGAATCAATTTTGACCCGTCTGTTTTAGCCTTCGATCAAAATAAAATGAATGGACGGGCCCAGAAGAAGCGCATTTTTGAAGATTACAAAATGAGCGCCAATGCTCACTTCGTGTCAGTCGGTCTCTAGCCGTAGGAAGTGCAACACGAGACTATTGTTACATGATAACGAAACATCTGACAAAATGATGCCTTCGTGTGCTTTCCCGAACTGTAAATATACAACAAAAACCGCTATCTATTATTTGTAACATATGTACTGTACATGGTTATAATTAAGTGTTGAAGTATATGTCGGACGGTTTGACTCGTTTTTACTGAGTAAGTTCAATGGCCCGTCCATTAATTTTATTTTGGTCGAATGTTTTAGCTAGTAAAGTTGGCTTTGTTTTGTAATCGGAATGGATGGTCAAAATAACTATGTTTTTTATTTACAAATATTAAATCGCACAATAAAAGTGGAATCAAGTTATCAAACAATTGCCCTGCCCCTCGTTGCCGTCGCCCAACGTTGGATCAATTGGCAGTGAAGCTGCCTTCTGCGCTTGGGGACGTGGGTTCGATTCCCACCTAGGGAAACATCCATGTGATGAACATTTGTGTTTATTCTATATCTGGGTGTTAATCTATTTAAGTATGTATTTAAAACTATATATGTATGTATATCAGTCTCTGGCAGCCATATCACAAGCTTTGCTTAGTTTGTGGTCAGATGACCGTGTGTGCAAAAATGTCCCGAATATTTATTTGTAATTTCTGTTCTCGTAGGACGAAGAGAACGAGTCGTCAGAGAAGAAGTCAGCCAAGGACGCCCTGCTGCTGTGGTGCCAGCGCAAGACGAGCGGCTACCATGGCGTGCATATACACAACTTCACCGACTCGTGGCGCTCCGGGCTCGGCTTCAACGCACTTATACACGCACACAGGTAACCACACGCGCACACTCACATACACACACACACGCACACACACACACACACACACACACACACACACCCACACACACACACACACGCACACACACACACACACACACACAAGGGAGATAAGCCTTGAAACAAACAAATTATCGTAAAAAATCGTTCTTTATTCGCACATTAATAAATTTCAACAACAATTATTGTGGGTGGGAACAACATGGATATTTGACATGACCTTTGTCTTGTCCATGTTCATTTTAAGGCCCACCTGTTGCGATCTAAAAGAGAAACGCTGGATGCAGGCCGCTTCCAACCGGCCCTTTTGCAGATCGATGGGGGAGGCCTATGTCCAGCAGTGGACGTCCTATGGCTGAAATGATGATGATTTAGTTTTGTTTCTTTTGAAAGGTGACTTGATCGAGCGAGACTCGAGAGTTCTTAGATATGATTCAAGTAAATCCGTTCCGCCGTTTAAGGATTTTTATCTCTTTTTTGTTATATGTACTTTTTAACGTTATGTATACGTGCCATGTTCCCAGGCCGGACCTGTTCCGCTGGGGCGAGCTGCCCGTCACGGACCACGTGGAGACCCTCAACCATGCGTTCGACACCGCGCACACACACCTCGGCATTCCCAAGCTGCTCGACGCTGAAGGTACCAAGTTATTATATACCTAACGCTGTTGCAATCTTCCACCAATGATGATGAAAAGTAGTCAAAGTTTCGGTGATGTACATTTATCAAAGTTTCAGTGATGTACATTTGTCAAAGTTTCAGTGATGTACATTTGTCAAAGTTTCAGTGATGTACATTTGTCAAAGTTTCAGTGATGTACATTTATCAAAGTTTCAGTGATGTACATTTATCAAAGTTTCAGTGATGTACATTTATCAAAGTTTCAGTGATGTACATTTGTCAAAGTTTCGGTGATATACATTTATCAAAGTTTCGGTGATGTACATGTGTCAAAGTTTCGGTGATGTACATGTGTCAAAGTTTCGGTGATGTACATTTGTCAAAGTTTCGGTGATATACATTTCTCAAAGTTTCAGTTATGTACATTTATCAAAGTTTCAGTGATGTACATTTATCAAAGTTTCAGTGATGTACATTTATCAAAGTTTCGGTGATGTACATTTGTCAAAGTTCGGTGATGTACATTTGTCAAAGTTTCAGTGATGTACATTTGTCAAAGTTTCAGTGATGTACATTTGTCAAAGTTTCAGTGATGTACATTTGTCAAAGTTTCAGTGATGTACATTTGTCAAAGTTTCAGTGATGTACATATATCAAAGTTTCAGTGATGTACATTTGTCAAAGTTTCAGTGATGTACATTTATCAAAGTTTCAGTGATGTACATTTATCAAAGTTTCAGTGATGTACATTTATCAAAGTTTCAGTGATGTACATTTATCAAAGTTTCAGTGATGTACATTTATCAAAGTTTCAGTGATGTACATTTAACAAAGTTTCAGTGATGTACATTTATCAAAGTTTCAGTGATGTACATTTATCAAAGTTTCAGTGATGTACATTTGTCAAAGTTTCAGTGATGTACATTTATCAAAGTTTCAGTGATGTACATTTATCAAAGTTTCAGTGATGTACATTTATCAAAGTTTCAGTGATGTACATTTATCAAAGTTTCAGTGATGTACATTTGTCAAAGTTTCAGTGATGTACATTTGTCAAAGTTTCGGTGATGTACATTTATCAAAGTTTCGGTGATGTACATTTGTCAAAGTTTCGGTGATATACATTAATCAGTTTCGGTGATGTACATGTGTCAAAGTTTCGGTGATGTACATTTGTCAAAGTTTCGGTGATATACATTTCTCAAAGTTTCAGTTATGTACATTTATCAAAGTTTCAGTGATGTACATTTATCAAAGTTTCAGTGATGTTCATTTATCAAAGTTTCGGTTATGTACATTTGTCAAAGTTCGGTGATGTACATTTGTCAAAGTTTCAGTGATGTACATTTGTCAAAGTTTCAGTGATGTACATTTATCAAAGTTTCAGTGATGTACATTTATCAAAGTTTCAGTGATGTACATTTATCAAAGTTTCAGTGATGTACATTTATCAAAGTTTCGGTGATGTACATTTGTCAAAGTTTCGGTAATGTACATTTGTCAAAGTTTCAGTGATGTACATTTGTCAAAGTTTTAGTGATTTACATTTGTCAAAGTTTCAGTGATGTACATTTATCAAAGTTTCAGTGATGTACATTTATCAAAGTTTCAGTGATGTACATTTATCAAAGTTTCAGTGATGTACATTTGTCAAAGTTTCGGTGATGTACATTTGTCAAAGTTTCAGTGATGTACATTTGTCAAAGTTTCAGTGATGTACATTTGTCAAAGTTTCAGTGATGTACATTTATCAAAGTTTCAGTGATGTACATTTATCAAAGTTTCAGTGATGTACATTTATCAAAGTTTCGGAGATGTACATTTATCAAAGTTTCGGTGATGTACATTTGTCAAAGTTTCAGTAATGTACATTTGTCAAAGTTTCGGTGATGTACATTTGTCAAAGTTTCGGTGATATACATTTCTCAAAGTTTCAGTTATGTACATTTATCAAAGTTTCAGTGATGTACATTTATCAAAGTTTCAGTGATGTACATTTGTCAAAGTTTCAGTGATGTACATTTATCAAAGTTTCGGTGATGTACATTTATCAAAGTTTCAGTGATGTACATTTATCAAAGTTTCAGTGATGTACATTTATCAAAGTTTCAGTGATGTACATTTGTCAAAGTTTCGGTGATGTACATTTGTCAAAGTTTTGGTGATGTACATTTGTCAAAGTTTTGGTGATGTACATGTGTCAAAGTTTCGGTGATGTACATGTGTCAAAGTTTCGGTGATGTACATTTGTCAAAGTTTCGGTGATGTACATTTATCAAAGTTTCGGTGATGTACATTTGTCAAAGTTTCGGTGATATACATTTATCAAAGTTTCGATGATGTACATTTGTCAAAGTTTTGGTGATGTACATGTGTCAAAGTTTCGGTGATGTACATGTGTCAAAGTTTCGGTGATGTACATTTGTCAAAGTTTCGGTGATATACATTTATCAAAGTTTCAGTGATGTACATTTATCAAAGTTTCAGTGATGTACATTTATCAAAGTTTCAGTGATGTACATTTATCAAAGTTTCGGTGATATACATTTATCAAAGTTTCGATGATGTACATTTGTCAAAGTTTTGGTGATGTACATGTGTCAAAGTTTCGGTGATGTACATGTGTCAAAGTTTCGGTGATGTACATTTGTCAAAGTTTCGGTGATATACATTTATCAAAGTTTCAGTGATGTACATTTATCAAAGTTTCAGTGATGTACATTTATCAAAGTTTCAGTGATGTACATTTATCAAAGTTTCGGTGATGTACATTTGTCAAAGTTTCGGTGATGTACATTTGTCAAAGTTTCAGTGATGTACATTTGTCAAAGTTTTAGTGATGTACATTTGTCAAAGTTTCAGTGATGTACATTTATCAAAGTTTCAGTGATGTACATTTATCAAAGTTTCAGTGATGTACATTTATCAAAGTTTCAGTGATGTACATTTATCAAAGTTTCAGTGATGTACATTTATCAAAGTTTCAGTGATGTACATGTGTCAAAGTTTCGGTGATGTACATTTGTCAAAGTTTCAGTGATGTACATTTGTCAAAGTTTCAGTGATGTACATTTGTCAAAGTTTCAGTGATGTACATTTACCAAAGTTTCAGTGATGTACATTTGTCAAAGTTTCAGTGATGTACATTTATCAAAGTTTTGGTGATGTACATTTATCAAAGTTTCAGTGATGTACATTTATCAAAGTTTTGGTGATGTACATTTATCAAAGTTTCAGTGATGTACATTTATCAAAGTTTCAGTGATGTACATTTAACAAAGTTTCAGTGATGTACATTTGTCAAAGTTTCGGTGATGTACATTTATCAAAGTTTCGGTGATGTACATTTGTCAAAGTTTCGGTGATATACATATATCAAAGTTTCGGTGATGTACATTTATCAAAGTTTTGGTGATGTACATTTGTCAAAGTTTTGGTGATGTACATGTGTCAAAGATTCGGTGATGTACATGTGTCAAAGTTTCGGTGATGTACATTTGTCAAAGTTTCGGTGATGCTTGGATGATTTTTATAGAGATTTATAATCAACTAGCTGCGCCTCGCGGTTTCACTCGCGTAGTGATGAAAAATAGTGATGATGATGATGATGAAAAGTAGGCTATGTCACTCTCTGCCTCTTGAACTATCCCCATGCGAAAAATCAGGTCGATCCGTGATTCCGTTGCAGCGTGAAAGAGAAACAAACATCCATACATCTATACATACAAACCTTTTGCGTTTATAATATTAAGTAGAATGGACGGGCCCAGAAGGAGCGCATTTTAAGATTACAAAATGAGCGCCGACGCTCACTTCGTTTCAGTCAGTCTCCAGCCGTAGGAAGTGCGACACAAGACTATTGTTACATGATAACGAAACATCTGACAAAATTATGCCTTCGTGTGCTTTCCCGAAGTGTAAATACAGAACATAAAACCGCTATCTATTTTTGTAACAAATGTACTAGCGCTACGGTAATTTGTAGAACCCTTTCGTACGCTATCTGACTGCAGCGCTTACGGAAGTTCGAGACAACCTATCACCACGCTCAAATTACGGCGCCATCTAAGTTTATACCGTTTTTAGGCAAATTCCCGAGCTACGCTCTGTTCCGCTATTGTCTTTCCTCCCTCTTAGTCTATCTTCTTTGCTTTGGCCCCCCCAAAACACCTAGCAATTCCATACATTCGACTCAGTTTTTCGGTTTGATTCAGGTGCACTTTTACACAGCATACTCATAGGTACCTGGTACCTATATATGGTATACCTAAATTGACCAGTCGCCATTCCAATTCTATTCCAATGGGCCATTCTGACAAGTATAGGTACTACCTATACTTGTCAGAATGCCCCCCCC
Source organism: Agriopis marginaria (assembly GCA_932305915.1). Classification (NCBI taxonomy): domain Eukaryota; kingdom Metazoa; phylum Arthropoda; class Insecta; order Lepidoptera; family Geometridae; genus Agriopis; species Agriopis marginaria. Next base: position 8,979,089 of record OW029940.1, on the reverse strand, counting down.
CCAAATAATTATAATACATAATTATAACATTAATTATATACATAAAACATTATTTATCTTTCTCCACGTGCTTATATGTACATAATATACTTCCCCTCGTGTTTTGTTTATTTATATTTTCTGATGTGTTGTCCATGTTATTTGTGTGTTTATTGTATGTACTTCATATTACGAACGTTTTTCAAAAATTCTATTTGTAGTTCCGTGCGTCTCAGAAGGTCAGTGCTGAAAATCAGCGCTGCAGAGAAATCTGTAGCATCATCGCTGAGCACTGCCCTTTTTTGTCGCACTGGACACTACAGCGACAACTTAACATGAATTATTATTATTGTTATTATTATTTTGTTGTTTCTGTTCTGTAATGTTGATGTTGTAGTGTTTTGTGCGCAAAATTTATGATTTCTTTCTTTCTTTCTTTCAAATGAAATCCTGGATCCGCCCCTGATATGTTTTGTGCGTCCAGACGTGGACACGACTCGTCCGGACGAGAAGTCGGTGATGACGTACGTCGCGTCCTACTACCACACCTTCGCGAGGATGAAGAACGAACAGAAGAGCGGAAAGAGAATCGCAAACGTGAGTACACAATGCAACTGCATTGTTAACCTTCAAGCCAGTAAAAATAAGATTAACTTTGCTTAGCTACTCTGGCTGGGAGTGTTTGTGGCCGAGTGTATCATGTGCGCAGTAAAAAATAAGATTAACTTTGCTTAGCTACTCTGGCTGGGAGTGATTGTGGCCGAGTGTATCATGTGCGCAGTAAAAAATAAGATTAACTTTGCTTAGCTACTCTGGCTGGGAGTGTTTGTGGCCGAGTGTATCATATGCGCAGTAAAAAATAAGATTAACTTTGCTTAGCTACTCTGGCTGGGAGTGTTTGTGGCCGAGTGTATCATGTGCGCAGTAAAAAATAAGATTAACTTTGCTTAGCTACTCTGGCTGGGAGTGTTTGTGGCCGAGTGTATCATGTGCGCAGTAAAAAATAAGATTAACTTTGCTTAGCTACTCTGGCTGGGAGTGTTTGTGGCCGAGTGTATCATGTGCGCAGTAAAAAATAAGATTAACTTTGCTTAGCTACTCTGGCTGGGAGTGTTTGTGGCCGAGTGTATCATATGCGCAGTAAAAAATAAGATTAACTTTGCTTAGCTACTCTGGCTGGGAGTGTTTGTGGCCGAGTGTATCATGTGCGCAGTAAAAAATAAGATTAACTTTGCTTAGCTACTCTGGCTGGGAGTGTTTGTGGCCGAGTGTATCATGTGCGCAGTAAAAAATAAGATTAACTTTGCTTAGCTACTCTGGCTGGGAGTGTTTGTGGCCGAGTGGTATCATGTGCGTATCACAATCTGACGGCACCCGGTTCGATCCTCGGCCCTGCACCGATCACTCATTTAGTCCTTAGGTAAATTATGCGTAGTGTCGATGCCATCACGAGGATCATCATCCAAACATCACGAGGAATCCAGTATGTCTTAAAACCTCAAAAGTTTTAAAAATATATGACACTAGCGACCCTCCCCGGCTTTGCACGGGTGTAATTTATGTGCTAAGCTGGGGCGGGTAGCTAGTTGTCTCTACATAGTATAAATTGAAGTCGATTTCCGCGTCTGTATGTCTGTATGGCCGCTAACTCCTCCTAAACCACGCAACGGATTTTGATGCGGTTTTCACCAACAGTTAGATACATTTTCACGGAAAGTTTATACATATAACTAGCGACACACCCCGGCTTTGCACGTAAATTACACCCGTGTGATGCCGGCGGTTGATGGGCGGGCGGGTTACATATATAAACCTTCCGTGAAAATGTATCTAACTGATGGTGATAACCGCATCGAAATCCGTTGCGTGGTTTAGGAGGAGTTAGCGGGTATACAGACAGACGCGGAAAGCGATTTTATATATACTATATATGCAGAAATTCACCAACAGGCACTGGGCCAGCATGGTGGATTAGGGCCCATGCTCTCTCTGAGAGAAGGCCTGTGTCCCAGCAGTGGGAACATGACAGGTGATGATGATGATGATGATGATGATGATGATGACACCGGCTAGCTAGTACAACTTTGTCCGGGTACTAAGATTATCAAGATTAGCTCGGTTTAGCGACTCAGTAGTGCAAGTACCGTTCTTTATCGATTGGCAAATTTGACAGTTGAGATCGTCAAATTCGATAAATGCCATTTAAATTGCCATTTGATCAGTACTCGCTATGAACGATTCTATGGCATTTTATGGAATTTGACAATCAATAAAGAAAGTTACTTGCACCTTGCTGGCTAGCAAGGTTAACTTTGCGCAGAAACTCTGGGTAAACTTTATCTGGCAAGAGAGTACAACTTCAATAATTAAGGAGGATCACGAATCCTAACAATACTTACTCCTGACCATTATCGTCCCCCAGATAATCGGGCAGATGATGGACTGCGACGACCGCAAGGGAGAGTACTCCCGCCTGGTCAGCACCCTGCTCGAGTGGATCCGGCTGAAGATCGTCGAGCTGGATGGACGGGAACTCCCCAACTCGCTGGACGGCATCCAGAGACTGCTGCTGGCGTTCAAACAGTACAGAACTGTGGAGAAACCACCCAAGTAAGTCAGCCCCAATGACGATATGATCTTTGGTCAACTCGTATCACCGCTGGGCATATGAATCCGAAACGTGGATATTCGCCAAAGAACCAGAGTCACCGACATAGCTGTTAAAATTTGCAAGTTGAAGTGGCAATGGGCAGGCCACATCGCTCGAAGAACCGATAACCGATGGGGAAGAAAGGTTCTTGAGTGGAGACCACGAACCGGAAGACGCAGCGTAGGTAGGCCTCCCACTAGATGGACCGACGACATAGTGAGAGTCGCGGCCATCCAGTGGATGCAAAAGGCAGGCTGTCGTTCAGTGTGGAGGTTAAAGGGGGAGGCCTATGTTCAGCAGTGGACTTCTTCTGGCTGATGATTATGATGATATGCTTATCTTCCATGATATCTGGCTCAGTCCTGGTGAGTCCAGAACCTGCTATATTAGTTTTGTGACCCGTGACTCATTCGGATTCTTGCCCAAATTATATGATGAAAACCTGGATTTTAACATCCTTTTCTCATTGTAGATACAAAGAGCGTTCTGAAATTGAAGCCCTATACTTCCACATCAACACCATGCAGAAGAGCCTGACGGGAGAACCCTGGTCCCCGCTGGAGGGCCAGCTGCCTCAAGACCTGGAGCGAGCGTGGCAGAAACTGGAACAGGTGAGTTGATTATGGACTCTTGCTTCAAATGGAAGCAAGGACCAAAAATATAATTTATGAAGACTGCTTTAGTTTTCAGATATTTTTTTTATCAGAACTGATTCATACATTTTCATGAAACTTAACAAGTTAGCTAACAAAAGTAAAATTTCTTTAAACATACTGTTATGGCGTCGATTCTGTCATACCACTAAACTAAACCAATCTGACAGGACTAAAATTATTTGCCTCTCTTTTCATTTTAATATGTGAGAGAAGGTTGGCAACAGTTTTAGAGCTGTCAAATTTAGTTTAGTTCAGAGTACATTAGAATCGACGCCAATGTCTTTATCTTTATTTTCTCAGGCGGAGCACGCGAGAGAGATCGCTCTGCGGACTGAGCTGCTGCGGCAGCAGAGGCTGGAACAGCTCAACTACAAGTTCAACACCAAGGTACGGTACAAAGCTATTCTGACTAAATTACCAAACTACAACCAGGCCTGCCTCACTGCGATTCCTAACCCTGTGACCCTGTGACCTACTCCACGAGGCGGTTTTACATCTAAACTGACGAGTGCGAAAGAGACAGCTATACATGTGACTTAGCTCGACTATCTTTTCCTAAAGGATCATCGAAGTTAAGGTGGTTCGTTGCACAAATGGCGGGAAATTCAAATTTCAAACAGTTTTCTTGTCCTTGTAGCTAGGCCGGGTAATTATTGTAAACAACCATGATGTTTGCGCAGATTGATTATTATTCTTTACAAAGTCATGTAAAGCTATTTATCTCTAATGCCCATTATTACTTACATTTGTGAATAAACAAATTTTTGCTGTTTCAAACGGTTTATTCACAAATGTAAGTAACATGGTGCGTTACTGTTAAATAATTGTACATTATAATTTAAAGAACAGCTAACAATTTGCGCAAACACTGTGTTATTTAAAAATAATTACCTGGCCTGGCTACTAGGACCAAAAAACTGTTTAAAATTTAAATTTCCCGCCATAGGTGAATCGAACCACCTTAAGAACAGATGACCCGGAAGTTTTTTGCATCATGGCATTCATAACCGAGTGCTACCATGAGTCGGATGACACGTTAAACTGTAGGGGTTGTTTGTCTAATAGCCTAGCCATCTTGGAGGCCTTAGGTGGCCTAAAACTCTCATTTATGTTGGTACAGCCTATATAAACACACCAATGCTAAGATTGGTTGCAAAGACAGCTCAAGACTGTGGAGGCCGACACGGTGTAACTTAGCAGATCGAGCGCTCGGGGCATATACCCAATGGAGCAGGTTCGAATCCTGCAGGTCATCACATTTTTGAATCTTATCTATATTAAAAGCCAAGTGTGTATGTATGTATATATGTTCCTTATGGACTCTGCAACGGCTGGACCGATTTTGAAATTTTTATTCAGATTAGCCCAGCGATCACTCTCGAGCACTCCTGTGAAGTTTAGAAGCTAACGGAACTTTTTTTTTGGTGCCTTAATATTTTCCCTACAAAAATAAGAATTGAATTCTCTTACATTGACATACTAAATTATATAAAAAATATATCATCTATGTCAAAGGTTGCTGTCGCCACCAAGGAGGTAAAACCGCGGGGCGCAGCCAGTTGTCTATAACATTGAAATAGTTATCTTAATTGTGCTTTGTTTGTCCAGTCGGTGCTCCGTAAGGGCTACCTGAAGGAGATGATACAAGTGCTCTCCGACCCACGCTACGGCTCCAACCTGGCTCAAGTCGACGCCACAGTCAAGAAACATGAAGCTATATCCGCTGACATTCTGGCCAGGTTAGTGCAAACATGCCTGAAACATATTTACACTATGGCATATTCACCAGTGTACCACATGTGAATGCCCCAATAGGGAATATGCATGTGTTTTTTTTATTTTTTTTATTAATTGTTTACATCGTTATATCATAGTAATAAATATGAGTAAGGTTAGAAATGTTCGAATTAATTTTTAAAATAATATTTAAAACATCGAATAAATTTGAGCTGTTTGAACGCGGCCATTTTTCGCGGGCTTTGGATGACGTCAAAAGCCACGCTCTGTGTTTGTTTACTATAGGACTATACGACTATATTGTGTACTATACGACGCCGCTAAAGGTGTTGTTGTGGCTTTTGACGTCACGTTTCGTTTCGACCAATGGTGAAGCGTTTCGCAAATTTGAATTTCCCTCTCATATTTTGCACTTTTTATTTAATATTTTAAGCAATTAGAATGCAACTAAATAAAAAAATATTTTTAAGATATAAAGTCAGAAGTATAAAGATTCGGAAAAAAAATATTTCAACCAAATTTAAACCACATGCATATTCCCTATTAAGAAATACGCGTTTATTATCTGCTGTCATTCTGGTCAAGTTAGTGCAATATTACGTGAAACGTTTTTAGGCTGTGGAATATTCACCAGCCTTACAAGTGGATGCCACAGACAAGAAAAATGCGTCTATATTTGCTGTCATTCTAGCCAGGTTAGTATGAAAAGTTTTAAGGCTGTGGCATGAAAATTTCTTCATACAGTCAGTATCCCATTCTTGCGTCTGGGTTATATAAAAGTAGGTATATTATTTGTAAACTTTTTCATACAAGAGTTATTGACAAAAAACTGTTAGTACGGAAACTGTAACTAGATGGCACCACTCGTACTTTGTACCTATTTTGTTATTTAACTTTTAAAAATTCATTTGATCAAACCTTTCTAATGCTTTCAACACTTTTGCTAACTTAAAACACGTACATGTTTACACGGCTACTAAGCTGAAAGGAGGTCTTTGTAATCATCATTATGAACTACTTTTACTGTGGGACAAAGCCTGAAATCGCAAAGAACCTTAAAAAAAAACAGTCAAAGAGTTTTTTTTTTTAATTATAAATTGCTTGCGTTTGACCACCATCACGCCTGATGTTAAGCGATGATGCGGTCTACGTTGGAGCACGTTTGCCTGAAACCGATTCACTCGTGATTTGAAGACACCCAGATTTTGATTTTCAGTATATTTTTTTTTCTTCACACATTCTATTTTGGTCTCATAGCAGTAGTTGTTCATAATGATGGCTGCAATAATCTCCTTTCGGTTTTGTAACACTGTTCCGTTAAACCAAGTTTTTTAAAGTCCTTTTTTGACCACCAACTCACCTGTAGGTAACCAGTAAGTGACGATATGGCTGAAAATGAAGCACGTATTTTACATATTTACTTTGGTTTGGTAAGCTTTCTAAAAGAATCTTTTGCACTCAGAACGGAACGCTTCGAAGACCTGTCAGCGATGGCAGCGGAGTTGGTCCGTGAGAACTACCACGGTGCTGAAGCGGTCTCCCGCACGGAACAAGCAGTGTTACAGCGCTGGAGAGAGCTGCTGGAGTTGTTGGAACGACACAGGACTTCGTTGGCCCGGCTGGCGCAGCTGATGGCCCTGCTGAGGGAGGCAGACGCTGTGGGACATACGCTGGGAGAGATGAAGGTGAGTGACTGAGGCATGAGTCTCAACTTCTTTGTGCCCGTCCCTGTTCGCATTGGGTCGCTCGCTGCTTGACGCCAGAATTCGGTCCAGGTGATCTAGACAAGAGCCACACACTGTTAGCGTTCACGCCTGCGGAAAGATGAAATTGTATGAAAATGACATAAGCATGAGAGAAATTATCTCAAGCTAATATCATTTTCGTACAATTTCATCTTTCCGCAGGCGTGAACGCTAACAGTGAGTGGCTCTTGTCTAGACCCCTTGGGGCCTTACAGCCAACGCGACCGCAAACTGTATCTGGGTGCGTTAAGGTTCACGTTCACGTGATTTTCCAACTTTTCGGATTTAACGTTAGTTTTATACCACGTTAGCAGTTGGCCGTAAGACCCCTGGGGGTGTTGGTACTGGCGGAGCCAGGCTCTTCTGCTCTGCACACTGGTCCCTCACGTGTCTGGGGTCTGTTCGCCTCATGATGTCCGTACTACCGTAGTCTGGACTCTTTCAGTTTATCAGGGACTGGAGCGTTCATACGAATCCTGGAAAGATTCGTTCCTGGATAGGGATCCAGGCGTGCTACTCTCCTGACCTTTTAGCATTTTCATATCTGCTACATGGAGTTGTTGATATGCTAAAGCCTAAGACAAGACTCGGGAGACAAAGACTCATTTTGATGTTATAACCATGGTTGAGTTTTTTGACCGATGGGGAAGAAAGGTTCTTTAGTGGAGACCATGAACCGGAAGAGGCAGCGTGGAGAGGGTTCCCACTAGATGGACCGACGACATTGTGAGAGTCGCAGGCTGAGATTGGGTGCAGATGGCAGGCTGTCGTTCAGTGTGGAGTTCTAAGGGGAAGGCCTATGTTCAGCAGTGGACGTCCTATGGCTGAAATGATGATGAACTAGCTGAAACCTGCGGTGTTTTCCAGTTTTTTTCCGCATTTTCTAGGGGATAAAGCAACCTATGTCCGTCCTCATGATGCACTTTATCTTCTTGCCAAATTTCGTCAGAATTGGCCTTGCCGTATATTCGTGAAAAGCGTAAAAACAGACAGAGAGACGAGAGTCACCTTCACTTTTATAATATTAGTTAGGATTTGGTTACTGTTGATTCTGTATAGTAGTGAAACCAATAACGAAGTCCTCTCTGTTGGTGTGCGCAGGCGCAGTTCGAGTCGGTGGAGGTGGGGCGGCACCTGGTGGACGTGGAGCGGCTGCTGCAGGCGCACGCGCTGCAGGAGCTGCAGCTCGGAGCTGTCGACGAGAGCATCCGGCGTCTGCTGCGAGCCAGCGCCGCCGCGGGTGGCGGGGACCAGCTGCAGGGCAAGCTGGACCTGCTGCAAGACAGCTACAAGAGGTTAGTCATCTGACGGGCATTGTGAGTTACAAGTGAAGCGTGAGTGAGATATAGTGAAGCGAGACTGAGTTATAGTGAAGCGAGAGAAGAGAAGAGTTCCTAGAAGAAACCGATTCACTCGTGATTTGAAGACACCTAGATTGTAACCATCGGTTAACACCCATTCAGGCAGCATTCCACAGACTAGCAGTTCGCATAATAAATGTGGAATCAAAGCGCTTCGTACAGGTTTTTGGAATATCAACCATGAAGCGGTGTCGGTTTTTAGTGCCCGCTCTGGCAGTCCGATAGAAAAATGTGCAGGAGGGAATTAGATCATGCAAATCCCACGCAAACTCTCCGAAATGTATCCGATAATAAAAAAACAAAGACTATTATAGTAAACGCATTATCATCTGAGTCGTCAGGTCATAAATCATTGGTCATATCATCTCGCTCGCAACCACATGTCATATCTGTCTATCTCGCTCGCACTTACAGGTCTTATGGTATGACGTTTATGTCTCTACGACTCAGTTGGACACACAACACGGTGACACGGTGACTATAGCCACTTAGCGCCGATGTTTAAGACTAAGAAGCTTAGTCTGAAGTAGGGGTACGTTGCTGATGGGTGTGCTGTGTTGTTCATTCGATCCGCTGTATTGTTCCAGCCTGGTGGAAGCCGCCAAGGACCGCAAGGCTCGTCTCGAAGACGCGAGGAACCTCTACCAGTTCTTGGAAGACCACGATGAGGAGGAAGGTGAGAATCGATCACGACGTCGACGAGTTTTTCCTCTCCTTTTTGAAATTAATCCCCCTTCCTTTTTAACCTTCGACGCAAACAGAGGAGTGTTATAAGTTTAACGTGTGTCTGTGTGTCTGTCTGTGGCGTCGTAGCATCGGCTGAACCGACTTTAATTTAGTGTTTAATTGAAAGGTGACATTATTAAGCGTGTTCTTAGCTATGATTCAAGAATATCTGTTCAGTTGTTTGCAGATTATCAGAGGCATTACCTGTTTAGGTGATGCGAAAAGTTGCGCGACCGCAAACCGTATCTCGGTGTGTTAAGGTTCACGTTCGCGTGAGTTTCCGCACTCCGCTGTTTCTAGCCCGCGTTAAGAGCCCCAGCTCTTATTTCGGTGTCTTTAATCACGTGTAATGTGTGGTGTGGCAGGCTGGGTGACGGAGAAGCAGCGCATCTGCCGCGCCGACGTGGCCGCCAAGGAGCTGCGCGCCGTGCTGGCGCTCCGACAGAAGCACACGGCGCTGCTGAGCGAGCTGCGAGCCCGGGACCACGTCTCGCAGCGGCACAGGGCTAAAGGACAAAGGTACGCATCATCATCATCATCATCAGCCTTTTAACAGTCCACTGCTGGACTTTTAGCCTACCCCCAAAAGGGTGAATTGGCCATATCCACCACGCTGGTCCAGTGCGGGTTGGTGGATTCACATACGCCATTAAATTCATTCTCCGTACGTATGCAGGTTTCCTCACGATGTTTTCCTTCACCGAAAAGCCAGTGGTATGAAAATCCGTACATAAACTCCAAAGAGCTCATTGGTACGGGCCCGGGGTTTGAACCCACGACCTCACGCTTTTATGTCTAGCGGTCTACCAAATGGTCTACCACGGCGTATATAAAGGTACGCATTCAAGCATTCCTGCTCACCATCTTGGTGCGGCGTCGTGTGTCGGGTCGCTCTCCTCACTCAGATATGATTGAGGAGGGCGATGGCTGGCACATGTGTCATACTCGTGATCGGGTGCTGCTTGCGGGTCGCTGGTCTGCTCGTGGTATACAGGGTGTAAGGGGAACACTCGAAGCCAAAAGAAGGTAATTGTACTCATCATTATGAACAACTTTTACTATGGGACCAACCCTGATATCGCGAAAAAAATATCAGCTGTTCCATACATTTTGTCGAGTGTCAATGACCGTTTTCTATAGAACAGCTGATATTTTTTTCGCGATTTCAGATTTGGTCCCATAGTAAAAGTTGTTCATAATGATGAGTACAATTACCTTCTTTTGGCTTCGAGTGTTCCCCTTACACCCTGTATACACAACACTAGTAGTAACATGACCTAATTGTTTTAAACTTAGATTAAGATATAACTAACTTTCTTCTCCTTGTATTGTGTATAGCTTTTAACTAAATTCGATAAAAATTGTAGTTAAATATAATAAAAGTCACGGACCTAAGTGTCCGTGGAGTTGCAAAAAGCAATACGCAGTTACTTTAAACACCACCTTATTACGCACCACTAGTTTTTTTTTACATCGGACTAGGCTAACGTTTGACCGCGATCTCGCCTGATGGAAAGCGATGATGCGGTCGAAGATGGAGCACGTTTGCCCAGTAATAACCTATTAACCCTAGACTTGAACACCCCAAGATAGTAATGCTGCGGAAACACGGACAGGGGCAAGGCGTTCCATTGTTTTCGCAGATATGTTGTCTGCGCCGTTGAAAAACATCGCCAGGAAACAGACTACCGTCACTCCTTACAACATAGAGACATGTAGCAGCCGTTTTAAAGGCCGCCTAAGCTTTTTAACCATACAAAGCTTTGGAAAGCCATTCCAAAAACGCTCAACTTGATGTGTGGCAAAAACTGCAAAATCCACCTCCCAGTTAAATTATACAGAAGAGCTCCTCCAGCCCATAAAAACCATGGCCTACTTGGAAAACTGATCCGACTTCTGTCGCAAGTGGGCCGAATTCGGGATAACATGGCAAAGTGGGGTTATTTATATAAAGGGCTCTGAAACCGAATTTCATTGTGGTATGAGCCCTCAGACAATGTCACACTTGATGGAGAGTGCAGCGTGTCTTACAACCTGCACACTAGGTGGCCTGAGTAAAGGTACGGAGAGTGCCATAAGGGTGGACAAATTTTAGTTCAAAAGCTTAATTAAAGCTTAAGCTTTGAGTGAATCGGTTTCTTCTAGGCAAGCGTGCTCCAACGTAGACCGCATCATCGCTTAACATCAGGCGTGATGGCGGTCAAAAGCAAGCCTATTATTTATAAAAAAAATACGAAACATCAACTCGAAAGATGAAGATTTACTTTAAGGGTCCGATTCCGCCACAGCTACCAAGCCTAAAAAAAATAGACTTGCGTTGGACCACCACCGCGCCTGATGTTAAGCGATGATGCGGTCTACGATGGGTCACGCTTACCTAGAAGAAACTGATTTAGTCGCGACTTGAAAACACCCAATAATAATAAAAGTGACTTGTGAATGTTTTGTTATCAGCTTGATAGATGCAAACCACCCGAAGCAGGGTGAGATCTCGCGGCGGCTGCAGGTGCTGTCCCAGCAGTGGGACGCGCTGCGCGAGCTGGCTGCAGCAAGGGACAAGCAGCTCTCCGACGCTGCCGACGCACACCAGGTACGGACTGCAGGGGCGGCGCCCGACACCCCTGGACATCACTAAGCCTGCTATCAGACCAACTCTTACTCAATTTTTTTCATGACCATGCATACAAAGTTTTTCAGTCGTAATATTAAACAAGTTTACATAATATTAAATAGCGTCATACAAGTCAAGCCACAGTCAGAGTCAAGCAAAATAAGTCACGGTCAAGTCCAAGTCATGCCCCAGTAAAGTGGTGGAGACCTTACAAGAGACTTGTATGGAGTTTTGGAATTAACACGGAAAGACATATTTCGCCTCGCCTTGTCCAAAATACCAAAGTGCCTAAAGACAAGGGTATTTTAACCAGTGCGTGTGATTTGTGACACCGAACTGGAAGACGCAGCGTAGGTAGGCCTCTCACTAGATGGACCGACGACATTGTGAGATACCCTGGCATCCAGTGGCTGTCGTTCAGTGTAGAGGTCTAAGGGGAAGGCCTATGTTCAGCAGTGGATGTCTTCTGGCTGATGGTGACGACTGCAGGATAAAAGTCATGTTCATCATCGTCATTTCAGCCGTAGGACGTCCACTGCTGGACATAAGCCTCCCCCATCGATCTCCAAAAGGGCCGGTTGGAAGCGGCCTGCATCCAGCGTTTCCCTGCGGTCTCTTTTAGGTCGTCTGTCCATCTTGTAGGACGTCCTACGCTGCGCTTACCGGTCCGTGGTCTCCATTCGAGAATCTTTCGGCCCCATCGACCATCTGTTCTGCGTGCCATATGCCCTGCCCACTGCCACTTCAACTTGCTTAATGTTGCTTATCTATACTAATATTATAAAGAGGAAAGATTTGTTTGTTTGTTTGTTTGCATTGAATAGGCTCCGAAACTACTGAACCGATTTGAAAAATTCTTTCACTGATGGGAAGCTACACTATCCCCGGGTGACATAGGCTATAATCTATACCCGTGCGAAGCCGGGGCGGACCGCTAGTCAGTAATGAAGTGAGTAATGAGTAAGTATAGTAATGAAACGGTATCGTGTGCAGTTCTACGGCGACGCCAACGAGACGGAGTCGTGGATGAAGGAGAAGCGGCCTCTGGTGGCCACCTCGGACACGGGGCGCGACGCGCACACCGCCGCCGCGCTGCTGGCGCGACACAAGGCGCTGCACTCCGACATCCGCGCGCACGACGCCGAGCTGGTCGCGCTCAGGAACCACGCGGACAGGCTGCAGCGGGCGGGCATCACATCCCTGCAGGTGACCACACTATATCACACTAGCTGACACAAACATAGTCCTGTCAAAAAAAAACGGATCCTAAATGATGGAAGCCGATAAGAGTCCGTTATACCCATCAATATGACCAACTTTTACTATGAGACCACCCTTGATGTAACGAAAAAATATCATCTGTTCCATACATTTTGCTGTGACTGACATATAAAGTATAGATATCTGTAAGTTGAGTGTTTCCGTAGCTGCCCACCGAGGTGGAGTCGAGCGGCGCCATAGAAGAGGAAGAGTGGGTGAACGAGTCTCGGCTGGTGCCCACCGAGGTGTGGGAGGAGGAGCCCGTGGAGAGGCTGGAGCATCGGACCGTCACAGAGGAGCGCAGCGTGCCGCAGGTGAGCTGCCGTGTCACCTTGTCTACTACAACTGGGATTCTAGACAAGAGCCACACGACTGCGGAAAGATGAAATTCTATGAAAATGACATTGACAATGACATTAGCATGAGACTAGAGACAAATTATCTCAATCTAATGTCATTTTCATACAATTTCATCTTTCCGCAGGCGTTAACCCTAACAGTGTGTGGCTCTTGTCTAGACCCCCATTACACCTTTATCCGTATAGATAGCCCATTGGTCCAGTTGGTAGTGAACCAGCCTTCTGAGCTTGGGGGCGTGGGTATGATTCCCACCTATACTCCGTTTTTTAATCTTAGATATTTTATGTAAACAAAGAAATGTCACGAAAAGTCACCGTCAAAGTGACATGCCAGTTGCTCAAAACATTTTTCACTTATGATCAATATTTTACTCTCTATTTTCCTCGGCTTTGCTCTCGCGCGGTACAATGAGGGATATGCTGATAGCTCAATTTTTTTTTAAAAAACATTAAAAGATTGTAATAGATGGCGTTATTATAGAGGCGTTGACTAATCATCATCATCATCATCAGCCAGAAGACGTCCACTGCTGAACATAGCCCTCCCCCTTTAACCTCCACACTGAACGACAGCCTGCCTTTTGCATCCACTGGATGCCCGCGACTCTCACAATGTCGTCGGTCCATCTAGTGGGAGGCCTCCCTACGCTTCGTCTTCCGGTTCGTTGACTAATAAGATAGAGGAAATAGAGGGCAAATCAAACGTTGGCCAGAAATGTTTAGAATCCCTACTGTCCTACCAGTCTAATAAAATATTTTCTATCAAAATATGTTTTTTTATCATAACATTGTACAGATATTACGTTAAAATAAATAGTACAACACGATTTTTATTTTAGAATTGTTCATAATTATTACAACTAGAAAAAAGTAATAAAATACTTTTTTGGTCAAATATTGTAAACTACCATTATTAAAGATTTTTTTTGCACTGGTAACCCCTTTGTTTACAAAAAAATATCTAAGATTAAAAAACGGAGAGTGGGACAAACATTCATGTGATAAACATTTGTGTTTATTCTATATCTGGTTGTTAATATCTAAAACTATAATGTTATTGCAGCTGTCAGAACAAATAAATGCTTGGACTGAGCTTAATGGTGACTTGATAGCGATATCCTTTATAACCCGATGTGTTCCCCTCAGGTGAAGGCACTGTACGCGTTCACTGGACAAGGCATATCGATGGCGAAGGGCGAGGTGATGTTCCTCATCAACAAGACCAACCCGGACTGGTGGTCGGTGAGGAAGGCGGACCGCACGGACGGGTTCGTGCCGGCCAACTACGTGCGCGAGATCGAGCCCCGGGTCGTGCCCGTGAGTCACTAACCACCCTGGCTCTGCGGCCAATCTCTACTGTACTTCCGCTAATCATCATCAGCCAGAAGACGTCCACTGCTGGACATAGGCCTCCCCCTTTAACCTCCACACTGAATTCCACTGGATACCGGCGACTTTCTAGTGGAGCATCTAGTGGGTGGCCTCCCTACGCTGCGTCTTCCGGTTTGTGGTCTCCACTCAAGAACCTTCCTTCCCCATTCCCCATCTGTTCTTCGAACGATGTGCCCATTACCACTTCAACTTGCAAATTTTAACATTTCCGCTATTGAACGTTGTTAAAGATATTAATTTAGCCCAACCTGAAACAAAAATGAACAAAACAAGAAACACATTCATACGTCGTCAACTTTGGTAAAGTCCGCAGCGTTTACGAAATTCCGTCTTAATACGAACTGAATGATGTTGAACTGGCAGTGGGCAGGGCACATATCACGGAGAACAGATGGCCAATGGGGCCGAAAAGTTCTCGAATGGAGACCACGGACTGGTAAGTGCAGCGTAGGACGTCCACCCTCCACGTCCACAAGATGGACAGACGATCTAAAAGTGACCGCAGAGAAACGCTGCAGGCCACGCTTCTAACTGGCTCTTTTGGAGATCGATGGGGGAGGGAGGTCTATGTAGGATGTCCAGCATTGGACATCCTACGGCTGAAATGATGATGGTGATGATGACGAACTGCACAGGACTGCGCTTCCTGCCTTGATGTTCCCTATAAGGTACAACCTGGGTCTCTTCAAGACAATAGTGAAGGCACCTCATGGGCAAGCGTGCCATATCTTTGACCACATCGTCACTTACCATCAGGTGAGTTGTGGACAAACGCTAACCCATTTCATCATATAAAAAAACTATTACTTCTTAATATCATACAGCCATTTAAGTACTGTCGTCATGGGTTTCTCTTCCAATTCATAATGGGATCCTCTTAGCATACGAATTCGTCCGAAGAAGGCAACTATCTGTCTCATGACTGTAGATATCTGCTCTCTCGTGGTTAGCTTCCTCAAGTAGCTCTGCGTTTGAGGGGAAATAGTCCAAGTAATTTTCCATAAAGCACGTGTTCTCCCCGTGGTAGCCTATTTGGGAAACCGCTAAACTTGAAAGCGTGAGGTTGCGGGTTTAAATCCCGGGCCCGTACCGATGACTTCTTTAAAGTTTATGTACGGATTTTCATACCACTGGCTTTCCGGTGAAGGAAAACATCGTGAGGAAACCTGCATACGTACGGAGATGATATTCAATGACGTATGTGAATCTACCAACCCGCACTGGGCCAGCGTGGTGGATATGGCACAATCACCCTTACGGAGGTAGGCCAAAGTCCAGCAGTAGACTGTTAAAAGGCAGTTACTATTAATTGTAAAAATAAAAACACTTACGAATCAGAAATAAATAATAGTTTAAAATCAATCATTCAATGGCTAGATGACAATAACCTAAAAATAAATTTAGACAAAACGAACATCATCCACTTTCGGCAGCGTACAGTACGTGATAATATAGTTTTGCAATATAATGGTAGAGTCATACAGGAAGTGGACTCAACTAAATTTCTTGGATTGACAATCGATAGTAAACTTAATTGGAAAGCACACATAGATACATTAACTAAACGAATGGGCTCGACGGCATACGCATTATTTAAATTATCATTAGTTATTAATCAAGAAGCTCTAATTACTGCATATTATGGCATGGCAGTATCTATTCTACGATACGGCATTATATTCTGGGGGAACTCTACTGACAAAAGAATTGCTTTCAAAGCCCAAAAGAGGTGCGTCAGGGCAATGTTTCATCTTCATAAGACTGATAGCTGTAAACCATACTTTTTAAAACACAGGATTCTGACATTACCATCTCTATACATATTAGAAATAGCAACTTTTGTAAAATCAAATCAACATCTCTTTGGTAGTTGGACTGATGCTGGTATTCGAACTCGCACACAGGCCGAGATGAAACTCTGCCCACGTACGGCCAAAACTGCACTCATGCAAAAAAGTGTATTCTGTATGGCTCCTTTAATATATACTAAAATTCCTAAAATTATCAGAGAATTAAATATTGGAATGTTTAAAAATAAACTTAAAATTTTATTAGCACAAAAAAGCTACTATGAAATTTCAGAATTCCTTAATGATAAAAATGTTTTGATATGTAATGTAGACTAAATAATTGACATAAAATCGAGACTAGGTAATAGGAAAAGATAAAATGATAATAATAGCTTATATAGGTAGTAATAAACATCTAATTAAGGTATAAAATACAACCAAACCAAAATATAATTCTAACAATATTCTAACTTAGACATAATTTCGTTATTTTTTTAACTATAACAAAACTAATTATAATATATATAAAAAACTAACATTTGTACGCTGTAACAGGCAAGGACATGAGATACGTCTCCATTATTACGACCATGTATGCTACTTTATATGTATGTGTACCTACCATGTTCTGACAAATAAATATTTTGAATTTGAATTTGAAAGGCTGATTATGCTTATGCTATATGTGTTCTCCCCAGGTACAAGTCCGGCGGCCAGAGAAGGTCCGCACGGTGCAGCGCGTGAAGAAGACGGTGCTGGTGAAGCAGGTGGTTCCGGTGAAGAGGAACAAGCCGAGCGGCCGGCGCGCCTCCAGGGCGGTGCCGGCGCCGCCCAGTGTCAGTGTCGACACCAGGGTGCGGGACATACAGAAGGACTATGGTCAGTTTTGAATTGTGCTTGGAACATGTCTATATAAATAAATAATAACAGATGTAGTTGACACAGGTGTCATCATCATCATTATCATGTTCCCACTGCTGGGACACAGGCCTTCTCTCAGAGAGAGAGGATGGCCCTATTCCTCCATGCTGGCCCAGTGCATGTTTGTGAATGTCATGTCTTTTTTGAACGTCAAACTTTTGAGGTTCTTGACACAGGTGTGGTCACTCGACAATCGTCACCGCTTTATGGTTGATATTCCGAAAACCCGTACGAAGCGTTTTGATTCCACATTTATTGTGCGAACTGCTAGTCTGTGGAATGCGCTGCCTGAATGGGTGTTCCCCGATGGTTACAATCAGGGTGTCTTCAAATCACGAGTGAATCGGTTTCTTCTCATCATCGCTTAACATCAGGCGTGATAGTGGTAAACGCAAGCCTATTTTTTTTTTAAACTTAGATTGTTGGTCAACCAGACGCGCCTACATCAGAATACCACTATAAACTGGAGCAGATAATATCAGCTTCAAGTAGTTTTCGAGCTCTCGTGATGAGTTAGTCAATGAATGACTGAGATATTTATTGACACCCTTTGTTCCCCAACAGACGAGCTGCTGACGCTCTCGGAGGCGCGTCGAGCCCAGCTGGAGGACGCCATCAAGCTGTACAGCTTCTTCGCGGAGTGCGACGACTTCGACAAGTGGATGAAGGAGAAGGAGAAGATGCTGAGGACGGAGGAAGTAGAGGACAGCGTCGACACCGCCAAGAGGAAGTACGAGGTGAGAATTACTCAACGGTAGGAATTAATAGCCAGTCCGTCCAGTTGGTAGTGAACCTACTTTCTAAGCTTGGGAGCGTGAGTTCGATTCCCACCTAGGGCAAACATTTATGTGATGAACATTTGTGTTTGTTCTATATCTGGGTGTTAATATCTATTTAAGTATGTATTTAAACCTATATATGTATGTATATCAGTCTCTGGCAGCCATATAACAAGCTTTGCTTAGTTTGTTTGTGCAAAAAAAGTAAAAAAAATATCACCAATGCTGCTGGTATTGTAGGTGCCCATAGGCGGCGGTGACAACTTACCATCAGGTGGCCCGTCGCTTGTCTACAGTTATATAAAAAAAACTCATCAGAGAACTTGTTTACACGTCAAATAACACGCAAGTCATATTATTAGGAGTATATCGAAGGGCGAAAAAAGATCGGAGAAAAGGAGCAAAAAAAATTTAGAGGCAAATATTTATTTAGAAATTAAAAAAATACAAATTACCGGTCGACATACAATACAATATTTTATTTATAACTCCATAGTTACAAACGTAATAATCCAATACATTTCACATAAAAATAAATGTACATAATTCAACTTACGTAAAAGTTAATTTCCCTTAATTAATATCCCTTGAAAGACAGCTTAATAATTATATACATTAAGTTCTCTTATTTTTTAACAAAACTGTAGAGCAAAAACTCAATAATGACATTGACAGATGAAAAATATTCATATTTTTAACAGCTTTGGCAACGCACTTTATGATATTGTGCCGGTGCATACTTCATCGCAAAATTACATAAAACTGTTAGGCAAAAATATGAACTAACTAGCTGAAACCCGCTACTTCGTACGCGTAGAGCTCGGCCTTCGGCCTCGCTACTACAACCCGTTGTAGCCTATGTGTTATTCTAATGTATAAGCTACTAGCGGTCGGCCACGGCTCCGCACGGGTATAGTTATATAGCCTATTAAAATAGCCTATATTAATCAGTGATAATGTAGCATTCAAATGGTGAAAGAATTTTTTAAATCGGTCCAGTACTTTTTGAGCGAATTCGTTACAAACATACTTACATACAAATCTTTCCTCTTTATAATATTAATAGTATAGATATTATTGTAAACTTTCATTAAAATCCATTCCGTAGTTTTTGCGTGAAAGAGGAACAAACATCCATATATCCATACATACAAACTTTTGCGTTTATAATATTATTACTAGCGACCCGCCCGCCCGGCTTCGCACGGGTGTAATTTACGTGCGAAGCCGGGGCGGGTCGCTAGTTATATATATAAACCTTCCTCTTGAATCACTATACCTATTAAAAAAAACCGCTTCAAAATCCGTTTCGTAGTTTTAAAGATTTAAGCATACATAGGGACGGACAGACAGCGACAGCGACTTTGTTTTATACTATGTAGTGATAGTGAAGTAGGATTCTGAATGATTTTTAAATGTATTCATGTTGTAACTTCAGTTCGTTGTGTTACAGAAATTCGTGACGGACCTGTCAGCTGCGTCTAAGCGCCTGGAGCACATCGACGCGTCAGCTGAAGAGCTGGTGGCTGCCAAGCATGGACAAGCTGCCAAGGTGAGGGACCATGCAGACTCTCTGATAGCTCGCGACACTTCCAAGCTGGAGGCGTGCGGTCAAATCCTAACAATGAATTTGTGCTGCCCGTGAAAGAAACTATAGCATATTAGTATCACTTTGTAGTACCCGGCTGCAAGCGCCGGTCGTGGGATAGAGAGAAGAAAGCGGCCACTTTAGGCGCCAGATGGTAAGGGGCGCCCAGATAAAAAATTAAAAATAAACAACCGTTAAATACAATTTTGATGGTTCTTCACCTTCGAAACGGGGGTGGCATAATTGCATTTTTCATAATCATCATAAAATTTTGATGTAGAATTATTTTATTAGTTATATATTAACTGGTAGTGGGCTTGAGCATTTGAATTGTCTTTAGACCTTCAACGGTCTATGAGCAGTCTAACTGTATTTGTAGTTTTAGTTTTAGCTTGTATTTTGTTTAGTTAATAAAGGCGCTAGCCCAGGAAAAAAAAAGTTATATCTCAGAATTTTATTAGGGAATAAGTATAAATTTTATTTACACGAAAAATATTTGAAACATAGTATGTAAAAACTAAAACTATTATCTCAAGAAAATGATACATAATAATAATATTAGAAATCATAACAAACCTAAATTAAAATCAATACAAACTATATTAAATTTAAACTTATAACTAAAACTAATCTGAAACTAAACCTAAACTTTTATTAGTTTATATCCTGGATTAGCACATGGATAACTTATCGGACTTTTTATCGCTGGATGCAGGCCGCTTCCAACCGGCCCTTTTGGAAATCGATGGGGGAGGCCTATGTCCAGCAGTGGACGTCCTATGGCTGAAATGATGATGATGATGAACTTTTTATCCCGGAATCGATTCCTGTACGATAGCATTGGGACCGTCCATTAATCACGTGAGGCTTGAAAGAGGGGGAGGGCGTTAAGCAAAAATCACGAAATATCACAATCAATACACAAACAATCCAAAAAAACAATTAAAAATAACCTTACTCAGGGGGAGGGGGTTAAAAAATGCAACAAAAAACATCACGTGATTAATCGACGGCCCCTTTCAGAAATGAAGCGCTGAAAGACAATCTCGCCTCTACCCTGAGCAATTGATAGGGCGCTGTCAGCTGCTGTCTACCACCCTCAAGTTGACAATCTGTCGCACCTGAACCTAACGGTGTGTTACACCAGCCTCACTTGAGAGCCAATTGCGCTTCCAGACTAGGCATGTTTCATCTTCGATCACACTGTCACTTGACAACAGACGAGATGTAGACAAACGCTCAACCATTAACAAAATCAAAAAATTGCCCTGAAAATACCGAGTTAATATATGAACGAGTTGTGAACTTCCAGGCGACCGCCAGGAGACAGCAGTTGAGGCAGCAGTGGGACAGACTGCTGCGACTCAAGCAGCAGAAGGAGAAGAGTCTGGAAGGAGCTTCCAGGTGAGTTCACCTTCATCATAACTTTTTGTAGTGTAAACTTTTTTGCCGCGTTGTGTGATTTTTGGATAATGATAATGATTATTTTATTCATAACTAGCGACCCGCCCGCCCGGCTTCGCACGGGTGTAATTTACGTGCGAAGCCGGGGCAGGTCGCTAGTTATATATATAAACCTTCCTTGAAAATGTATCTAACTGATGGTGAAAACCGCATCAAAATCCGTTGCGTGGTTTAGGAGGAGTTAGCGGCCATACAGACAGACAGACGCGGAAAGCGACTTCAATTTATACTAGGTAGAGATAATAATGACATTGTTAAACATTTCAAAAATAAACTAATCATATAATCAATTATAATAATAATTTATTTTGAGATGAGACAGGATAAGGCAGGTGCCGTTTCTCATCCCATGGATCAGTTCAACTACCCACAAATAGTTCACCTCAATAGCCCTGTTTTTTATTTTTTATCCTATACTGTACAATAGTGTTACATTCCATTTTAAACACATTCTATAGTAATTGTATTTTGTACTCAACAGGGCCTCTTGGTGTTGGTTTCGGCCCCACCAATGCCTATCAAAGGTCCGGGCACGACCCGTGAATAAAATTAATTCTAATAATCATAATTAGGCATTCTTTATTTATTCCAGTTTTGGGATGAATTCCTCTACGGTATACGGCGCCATATCGGTCAGAAAAACCTTAAGTTTCTTCTTGAATAAATAAACCGACTTGGCGCTTTTATGGATTTCGTCAAGGCGTTAAACACTTTACGCTAACTATTCGGGTACATTTGTGAGACTTGGTTAGCCTTTGTAAGGGCGTAATCAAGGTATCCTTCACATCAGCAGCCATTAAATGTCCACTGCTGAACAAGGCCTCCCTCTTAGAGAGGGGTGTTGCCATAATCCCCACGCTTGGCAGGCGGCTTGGAGATCGCAGTACGTTCACCGTGTACTAACAGGACGCTGCTGCCCATCCTCCGGTGGTTCTGGTCGCAGTTTTAGGACATACCCGGGTCCAAGGTATCCTTATTCCTAGTTAATTTTTCGTGGACATCGCCGAGCCTCACAAAGGACGCCAAGATTTTATAAACATACCAGTTTGGTATAAGTATAATGCCGGTAGAGTCACGAACTAGTAGATAGAGTTGATTGAACGTAGGTGCAGTTTAACAGAGTGGTGGCCGAGGCAAGGTAGGCGGAGCGTTGGTCGTCCAGCTGCAAGATGGGTCGACGATATTATTACTATCGCGGGTCGAACCTGGACAAGATTAGCACAGGACCGGAGCAGGTGGCATAGCAAGAGAGAGGCCTATACCCAGCAGTGGGATAAGGAAGGCTGTGGATGATGATGATGATGAAAGAAAGAAAAATATTTATTTATGACAGAAACAAAATATATAAACATCTCTACATAGTATAAATTGAAGTCGCTTTCCGCGTCTGTCTGTCTGTATGTCTGTATGGCCGCTAACTCCTCCTAAACCAAGCAACGGATTTTGATGCGGTTTTCACCATCAGTTAGATACATTTTCAAGGAAGGTTTATATATATAACTAGCGACCCGCCCCGGCTTCGCATGTGAATTACACCCGTGCGAAGCCGGGCGGGCGGGTCGATCCCAACTCAGCGTAATGCTGGGTACATAATGATGAGGTACAGTTAGCGAGGTCAGTTGGAGCTGAACCCCTGGCACTCTTTACTTGGTAATATTTTGAACGAGTGTCCTCCTCCCCAGTGTGGAGCTGTTCAGCCGCACGTGCGACGAGGCCCTGGACTGGATGGGAGAGAAGGAGCAGCAGCTGGCGGCCAGCTCGGCGCCGGCGTCCGACCTGCGCACCGTGCGCGCGCTGCAGCGGAGGCACGCGCAGCTCGAGCGCGAGCTGGAGCCGCTCCGGGAGAAGGTCAACACTGTCAGCATGCTGGCGGACTCGTGAGTAACAACTACATGGTTATTAAATAGTGATGAGATTGTCCAAGGATCATTCGGTCAATAATTCTCAATATTTAAAAAAACTACTTTGAAATTAATGGATGCTTTAAGAAAATTATTGATATTGCCAAATCAACAGGCGTTTGAACAAATAAATAAATATTGCCAAAGCAACGGGCGTTCGAACAAAATTATTGATATTGCCAAATCAACAGGCGTTTGAACAAATAAATAAATATTGCCAAAGCAACGGGCGTTCGAACAAAATTATTGATATTGCCAAATCAACAGGCGCTTGAACAAATAAATAAATATTGCCAAAGCAACGGGCGTTCGAACAAAATTATTGATATTGCCAAATCAACAGCCGCTCGAACAAAATATATATATATATATATATTTCCAAATCAACAGGCGTTCGAATAAATAAATAAATATTGCCAAAGCAACGGGCGTTCGAACAAAATTATTGATATTGCCAAATCAACAGCCGCTCGAACAAAATATATATATATATTTCCAAATCAACAGGCGTTCGAACAAATAAATAAATATTGCCAAAGCAACAGGCGTTTGAACAAAATTATTGATATTGCCAAATCAACAGCCGCTCGAACAAAAAAGAAATATATATTTCCAAATAAACAGGCGTTCGAACAAATAAATAAATATTGCCAAAGCAACAGGCGTTCGAACAAAATTATTGATATTGCCAAATCAACAGCCGCTCGAACAAAAAAGAAATATATATTTCCAAATAAACAGGCGTTCGAACAAATAAATAAATATTGCCAAAGCAACAGGCGTTCGAACAAAATTATTGATATTGCCAAATCAACAGCCGCTCGAACAAAAAAAAATATATATTTCCAAATCAACAGGCGTTCGAACAAATAAATAAATATTGCCAAAGCAACAGGCGTTCGAACAAAATTATTGATATTGCCAAATCAACAGCCGCTCGAACATAATATATATATATATATTTCCAAATCAACAGGCGTTCGAACAAATAAATAAATATTGCCAAAGCAACAGGCGTTCGAACAAAATTATTGATATTGCCAAATCAACAGGCGCTTGAACAATATTACTCGTATTATTAGAGCAGGTTCAAAAACTATCCAGCTAAAGTAATGAAATTGTTGTATCACATCAAGAGCTTCCTCTACATTATTATAAGAAAAAAAAAACACGTAAATTGAATCACAAATGTCGGAGTAAATGGTGTACATAAAAAGAATTCAAATTCAAATTCAAATTCAAAATATTTATTTGTCAGAACATGGTAGGTACACATACATATAAAGTAGCATACATGGTCGTAATAATGGAGACGTATCTCATGTCCTTGCCTGTTACAGCGTACAAATGTTACAAACAAAGAACGAATAAGTTAAAAACAGAAAAGAAATAATGATAACTATTAGATTCAAATTAAAAATATTTTATTAGGACAGCTAAGAAATCCATTGGGTTAGTGCAAACAAAACTTAAAACTATTGTTAGATAAAAATGCAAAAAATCATACAAAAAGAATAATAATATAGCCTTTAAATAGTTTTTTTTCGCACCCTCGGAACATCTGCACTAATAGATAGATAGATAGAAACTCTTTATTGTGTACACCAGAAATAAAAATTACAACACGATAGAAAACACTTACGAGCTAGTGCCACAAGTGGCGGCCTTATCGCTAAAAGCGATCTCTTCCAGGCAACCAATGGATGGAAAGAATTTACGTAACAGAATCGACGGGGGATGCTAAAACACTTTTAATGATACCATTAAATAAATACTACTAAATGATACATAATGTAATAAATATATATCTATATATATAAAAACACACATAATACAGACGCGACAAGTAAGTACATACTATACCCTAATAACGACTGAGTAAGAAATAATATACTTCCTACTCAGCCATCACCCGCACAAAATGCCCGAGTATAGGCTCTTGCTATATTATTTAAGCTTGTGGGTATTATTAGTACATATCTGTGATGATCAAAGTGACGTCATACTTTGTATCACGTTTTGTTTCATGCAGCGTTCTCACGTGGTGTCATATTCACAGGTATTTGAACTAAATTAACTAAACAAAATACAAGCTAAAACTAAAACTACAAATACAGTTAGACTGCCCACAGACCGTTGAAGGTCTAAAGACAATCCAAATGCTTGAACTAAATTGTATGTCTCACTTTCCACGTGTATTCTTATTTTTACAAGCTTTTGTTCAACTTGCCCTGGGGCCTTACGGACAGCAGCTAATTGCGGCACCTAATCCGCTCAGTTGGAAAATCACGTGAACGTGAACCTTATCGCGCCCAGATACGGTTTGCGGTCGCGTGATTTTCCAACTGAGCTGATTAGGTGCAGCAATAGGGAATATGCATGTGGTTTAAATATCGTTGAAACAATTTTTTTCCGAATCTTTATTGTTCTGACTTTATATTCTACAAAATATTTTTTTATTTAGTTGCATTATAATTGCTTAAAATATTAAATAAAAAGTGCAAAATATAAGAGGGAAATTCAAATTTGCGAAACGCTTCACCATTGGTCGAAACGAAACGTGACGTCAAAAGCCACAACATCTTCTTTATCGGCGTCGATATTCATACAATTTTAGTAGTGCTTGATAGAAAAATAGTTTTATGTTGAGTTTCTGTAATTGTTTTCCATTAGATAGTGTAATTTTAGCATTCTCGTGAAACTAGGAATCTTTAGGACGATGACTGAGACTGGTTTTGTCAAAGTAGGCACCGTAGAAGTCTCGCCTAGGGCGCTGGTAGTGCTAAAACCGGCACTGGTACAGAGTGCATAATATTAAATAGGAACAAAACACACTTCTGACTAAATCACACCATGCTATCAAAATATAACATATTTACATTAAAATGAATTACACAACAATGCAAACATGATGTTGGAGATATCTCTTCTCATAACCTTACACCATTGCTTACGTATTTTCGCATCTCTTGGAATGGGGAAAAAAACACTTATCGGGTGTATTTCTAGTAGTGTTTGTACACTTTGGCACAAGACAATACCAATAAAATTGTTTTTAGGGATCCGTACCTCAAAAGGAAAAAAACGGAACCCTTATAGGATCACTTCGTTGTCCGTCTGTCCGTCTGTCTGTCCGTCTGTGTGTCTGTCCGTCTGCCAAGACCCTTTTTCTCAAGAACGCGTAAAGGTATCAAGTTAAAATTTATACTAAATACATGGGTCTACGGTTTCTTTCGGCTGTAAAAAAATTAAAGTTGTAAGTCAACGCAATCAAAAGATATGAACGTTTATTTCGCATATTTTGCGATTTTACAGGGGAATCAAAACCTATAGGGTACTTCCCGTTGACCTAGAATCATTAATTTTGGCAAGAGGCAAGATCTTACAGCACATATAAAGTAATAAATCTGAAAGTTGTTAATTTGAAGTTATATCCTAAAAATAATATTGGTTTAGA
The DNA here is from genome assembly GCA_932305915.1 of Agriopis marginaria. Taxonomy (NCBI): domain Eukaryota; kingdom Metazoa; phylum Arthropoda; class Insecta; order Lepidoptera; family Geometridae; genus Agriopis; species Agriopis marginaria. Next base: position 8,952,713 of record OW029940.1, on the reverse strand, counting down.
ATTACAAACTTACATTTTGTAGTTGTTATGTATGGAAGAACCTTAATGTCAACTACAAAGTTAAGTTTGTCTTTCAATATTTCAACTTCAGTTAGTTTTTTTTTTGGACTCGTGCTCTCTAGACGTTTCCGTCCAACGGAACCCTCAGAGCACGAGTCCTAATCGTACTTTTCCGGTTTTTTTAGCTTCTTCCATGGTCTGAATATCTATAAAACTGAAAATCTGTGTGAAATAACTGTATTTTCTATATAGTAAACAAACACAGAGCGTGGCTTATGACGTCATCCAAAGCCCGCGAAAAATTGCGGCGTTCATACAGCTCAAATTTATTCGACGTTTTTAATATTTTTTTAAAAAATAATTTGAGCATTTCCAACTGTAATTATATTTTTTACTATGATATAACGATGTTAACAGTTGATTAAAAATATAAAAAAAACACATGCATATTCCCTATTAGCTGTTGTCCGTAAGGCCCCTGTTAAAATGAATTTGTGCGACAAATCTTGCAACTGAATTTTAAAACAGTTACCCCCAACCGATTGAGCTGAAATTTTGTATGTATATTTAGTTTAGATGACAATGCATGGTTAGCTATGTGACGTCATTCTAAATCCAATATGGCGGACTCCCAAATATAGCAGATCAGTTATTTTTATTCACCTCTATGATATGGGTATCAAATGAAAAAGATTGCTATGAAGAATATGAAAAATTAAATGACGTCACACTAAATTCAATATGGCGGACACCCCACGATGGCAGACACACATTTCTTATCTACCATCATGATATGGGTGTCAAATGAAAGGATTTGTTGTGAAGAATACGAAAATCTTGTTTATATTAAATTTATAATTGATTGTCGTATTAACCGGGAGTGTTATATCGACAGCGTCAAGTCCCAGTACCCGGCGGAGAAGTCTAACATCGACGGGCGCCAGAAGGAGATCCAGCAGATGTGGCAGCGCTGCCAGGCGCAGGCGGCCGAGCGCAGGAGCCGGCTCGAGAGCGCCGTGGGACACCAGATCTTCGGCACCAGCAGCACGCAGCTGCAGAACTGGCTCCAGGTACATACAAGTCACAGATCCAGCAGATGTGGCAGCGCTGCCAGGCGCAGGCGGCCGAGCGCAGGAGCCGGCTCGAGAGCGCCGTGGGACACCAGATCTTCGGCACCAGCAGCACGCAGCTGCAGAACTGGCTCCAGGTACATACAAGTCACAGATCCAGCAGATGTGGCAGCGCTGCCAGGCGCAGGCGGCCGAGCGCAGGAGCCGGCTCGAGAGCGCCGTGGGACACCAGATCTTCGGCACCAGCAGCACGCAGCTGCAGAACTGGCTCCAGGTACATACAAGTCACAGATCCAGCAGATGTGGCAGCGCTGCCAGGCGCAGGCGGCCGAGCGCAGGAGCCGGCTCGAGAGCGCCGTGGGACACCAGATCTTCGGCACCAGCAGCACGCAGCTGCAGAACTGGCTCCAGGTACATACAAGTCACAGATCCAGCAGATGTGGCAGCGCTGCCAGGCGCAGGCGGCCGAGCGCAGGAGCCGGCTCGAGAGCGCCGTGGGACACCAGATCTTCGGCACCAGCAGCACGCAGCTGCAGAACTGGCTCCAGGTACATACAAGTCACAGATCCAGCAGATGTGGCAGCGCTGCCAGGCGCAGGCGGCCGAGCGCAGGAGCCGGCTCGAGAGCGCCGTGGGACACCAGATCTTCGGCACCAGCAGCACGCAGCTGCAGAACTGGCTCCAGGTACATACAAGTCACAGATCCAGCAGATGTGGCAGATCCAGAAGAATATTAGTTTCGTCACTTTAACGTGATATTTACCGTGGTAAGGTTGTGGAATGAGCTCCTGATATTTCGGCGCAGTTACATGCACCATGTTCACGGGAACACTGAAGAATGCGGGTGTACGGTCGAACAGTTCAAAAGTTAGGTGCAGACATAACGATCTACCCTCTTTTTAGGGTTCCGTACCTCAAAAGGAAAAAAACGGAACCCTTATAGGATCACTTCGTTGTCCGTCTGTCTGTCCGTCTGTCAAGACCCTTTTTCTCAAGAACGCGTAAAGGTATCAAGTTGAAATTTATACTAAATACTTGGGTCTACGGTTTCTTTCGGCTGTAAAAAAATAAAAGTTGTAAGTCAACGCAATCAAAAGATACGAACGTTTATGTCGCATATTTTGCGATTTCACAGGGAAATCAAAACCAATAGGGTACTTCCCGTTGACCTAGACTCATGAAATTTGGCAAAAGGCAAGGTCTTACAGCACATATATAGGAATAAATCCGAAAGTTACAAATTTATTTAAAAATAATTATTTTGCTATTAAAAACTTAAATTTTGTAGTTGGAATGTATGGAAGAACCTAATTGTCAACTACAAAGTTATGTTTGTCTTTCAATATTTCAACTTGTTAGATTTTTTTTTGCATTCGCGCTCTGAGGGTTCCGTCCAAAGGAACCCTCAGAGCACGAGTCCTACTCGTACTTGTCCGGTTTTTTTAGTTTTAATTATCATTGAACTGAACAAACGTGATAGTTTATAAATGAGGTTATTGTCTTCAAATTAAAATACAGAAGAGAAAAGCCACCGATGTTCTTTTTAGGGTATATTGTGCTTTCCCCTAGCAGTATCTACCAGAGCCAACCCAGCTCCTTAAAATCTTCGACCAAAATAAAATGAACGGGCCCAGAAGAAGCGCGTTTTTGAAGATTACAATATGAGCGCCGGCGCTCACTTCGTGTCAGTCGGTCTCTAGCCGTAGGAAGTGCAACACGAGACTATTGTTACATGATATCGAAACATCTGACAAAATTATGCCTTCGTGTGCTTTCCCGAAGTGTAAATACACAACAAAAACCGCCATCTATTTTTTGTAACAAATGTACTGTACATGGTTATAATTAGTTGTTGAAGTATATGTGGGACGGTTTTGACTCGTTTTTATTAAGCAAGTTCAATGGTTATGGCCCGTCCATTTCATTTTGTTTTGGTCGAAGCTTTGAAATACTGGAGCGAGGCTCTGGGACACTGGTACACAAGCTCCAGCGCCGTAGATGGAACTGTAGATGATGATGATGAAAAGCAGTCTAGTTTAGTGGTGACATAGATGATGATGATGTTGCTGTATCTGTACTGAGTGTGATGATGTGTGTACAGAAAGTGCGCGAGCAGCTTGCGCAGGAGTCGGTCGCGAAGGACGTGGCGACTGCGGAGGCGCTGCACAAGCAGCACCAGGAGCTCGCGGACGACATCAAGGCGCACGACGACGAGTGAGTTGTCCTTCCATTAACCCTTCCCACCTGATACTTTTATACTATACTAGCTGTGCCCCGCGGATTCACCCGCATTATAATACCTACTTGAAGCAACCTCCTTTGACTGTGATGACTTTTTTTTTCTATGATGTAAATAATGACGTCAATGTATAAGACAGTAATTTTTAAACTTTCGCGATTTGAACCCATGTTTTAAATGTTTATCGGGACTTGTCACGTATTAAATGTCATCATCATCATCATCATCATCATTTCAGCCGTAGCCCATATTGGTAACAAACATTCAGAAATAGCCCGTTGGTCCAGTTGGTAGTGAACCTGCCTTCTGAGCTTGGGGGCGTGGGTTCGATTCCCATCTAGGACAAACATTTATGTGATGAACATTTGTGTTTGTTCTATATCTGGTGTTAATATCTATTTAAGTATGTATTTAAACCTATATATGTACGTATATCAGTCTCTGGCAGCCATATCACAAGCTTTGCTTAGTTTGGGGACAGATGACCGTGTGTGAAAAAATGTCCCGAATATTATTATTATTATCCTAAAAAATAAAAAATAAACATTCAGAAACAAAAACTTTTGCACATTCATTTATAAATTATTAATTGATTGATTTAAGTTAATAGGGGGAAGATACGGGGCGAACTTCTTGACGTGGACAGCACAAATTAGGCTCACGGGCCTAATCTACTTCAGTCATAATCGAAATGTCTGATAGCACGTGAATTACTTGTCAAAATTGTCTATACTAATATTATAAAGAGGAAAGATTCGATTGTTTGTTTGTTTGTTTGTTTGCATTGAATAGGCTTCGAAACTACTGAACCGATTTGAAAAATTCTTTCACTGTTGGGATGGTGACATAGGCTATATATCCCGGCTTCGCCCGTGCGAAGCAGGGGCGGCCTACTAGTGTGAAATAAAGCAGCAAAAATTACTTCCTGCGTTTTCACAAGGTGCACCAACAGTTTGAAGACAAAAAACAAGTTTCACGGCATTACTTTTCACTCGTAAATACTTAAAAACAGTTAACTTAATTTTCTTTAAATGACACTTCTGTGGTCTAGTGTAGTGTCTAATGGAGCGGTGAAGTTGACGTTTACAGTGTAGACGTCAACGTCGCCGCTGACTTGAGCCGAAACAGAGAGAGTAGTATATTCCTTGAGAGCCATATTTATTGGGTACAATGTTTGGATGTCACGCGTCTTCCCCCTGTTTAAAACAGTCATTCATCATCATCATCATCATCAGCCAGAAGACGTCCACTGCTGAATATAGGCCTCCCCCTTTAACCTCCACACTGAACGACAGCCTGCCTTTTGCATCCACTGGATGCCAGCGACTCTCACTATGTCGTCGGTCCATCTAGTGGGAGGCCTCCCTACGCTGCGTCTTCCGGTTCGTGGTCTCCACTCCAGAACCTTTCTTCCCCATCGGTTATCGGTTCTTCGAGCGATGTGGCCTGCCCATTGCCACTTCAACTTGCAAATTTTAACAGCTATGTCGGTGACTCTGGTTCTTTGGCGAATATCCACGTTTCGGATTTTATCGCGCAAAGAAACTCCGAGCATAGCTCTCTCCATTGCCCGCTGTGTGACTCTGAGTTTTTCCAAAAGGCCAACAGTTAAGGAAACAGTCATTGCTTTTGCATTATTAATATTAATATGATATAGATAAGTAAACAGTTGATCCGTGTGTGTGCAGGTTCAAGGAAGTGATAGGGCTGGGCAAGCAGCTGCTGGCGACCAACCCGGCCCTCGCTGACGTCGCTCAGAAGATCCACGCGCTGGAGACTGAGCAGCAACTCGTGCACAAAGGTAAACTGTCCATTACTGCAGCTGCTGGCGACCAACCCGGCCCTCTCCGACTGTACTAGACGATAAAAGTGGAATCAAACCGCTTCGCACGGGTTCTAGGAATACCATGAAGCGGTGACGATTTTCGAGTGACCACACCTGTGTCAAGAACCTCAAAAGTTCAAAGATATATGACATTCAGGAACATGCACTGGGCCAGGATGGTGGAATAGGGCCCATCCTCTCTCTGAGAGAAGGCCTGTGTCCCAGCAGTGGGAACATGACAGGTGATGATGATGACACCTGTGTCAACTACATCTGTTATTATTTATTTATATAGACATGTTTGTTTCAAGCACAATTCAAAACTGACCATAGTCCTTCTGTATGTCCCGCCAAATATCAACCATGAAGCGGTATCGATTCTTCGTGCCCACTCTCGCAGTCCGATAGAAAAATCACTTTATGTAATTCATATTTGTTGTGTGTATATTATGTGATATTATGTCATCCACACATCATAGATCAGTGGAAATCGCACACTGTGCGTTTCACACGATCCTTCTTGCCTCACACCTGCTAAATGTGGAATGAGCTACCTTCTACGGTGTTTCCGAGAAGCTACAACATGGGGTTCTTCAAAAGGCGAGTTAATCGAGTTCTAAAGGGTCGGCAACGTATTTGTGATGCCTCTGGTGTTACAAGTATCCATAGGCGACGGTGATTGCTTACCATCAGGCAGCCCGTCTGCTTGTTTGCCACCTATAGCATAAAAAAAAAAATGCCGATTGTAAACCGATTTTCTTAAAGAACAGAATTAACGAAAACTATATTTTTTTTTGTTGTCATCTCAGAATGGTCCGAGAAGGAGGCGTTCCTGAAGCAGCTGGTGCAGCTGCAGAGCTTCAACCGGGACGCAGACAGACTGGACGCGGCCGCCGGCGCGCACCACGCCTACCTGGAGTACGCGCCGCAGGGAGTAAGTATACTAGGCTACGCAGAAAGGGTGCACTAACAAGGGGTTCATAAGAAACATTGTTAGCGACCGGCTAGTGCAGAAGCGAGTACAAAAAAGCGTTTATTCAGCAAAAAAACATGTTCCCATTTTTTCATGTATTCGATTGTTTTTTTTAATTAATTTTTTTAACCTGTACTGTCCCACTGCTGGGCAAATGTCTCCACCATCTCCTTCCATAAATCTCGGTCCTCCGCCACCTCTTGCCGACCTCTCCGGAATGAGTCAAGATCGTCACGTCAGCGTTTCTTGGGCCATCCTTGACTGCGTCGTCCATCAGGCACCCACTGTGTGACGATCCTGGCCCATCGGTCGGTTCGATTGATAATATTTACCACTGTTGTACCAGTTGTACGCACGGTTGACGTGAGAACTAATGACCGGATATTTACCAGGCCAGTAACTAGAGTGGCCCGTTTGAGTGTCTTGTGACACAGGGTGGATGGTGTTGGCCACGCAGCGATATAGCCAGTCGTCCTACACCAGCCTCCTCGGTAGAGTGCAGCCTCCATGGGCGAGCAGGAGGCTGGCGAAGGAAGACAGACACGGCGCGTCAATATTTTTAAATATTATCAATCGAATACATGAAAAAATGGGAACATGGTTTTTGCTGAATAAACGCTTTTTTGTGGTTTTAAGTTTTTTTCAGTCGCTTCTGCACCCGCCGGTCGTTAACAATCATTATGATATTTTTTTACTACGGGAGTAACCCTGAAATCGCGAAATAAATATCAGCTGTTCCTTAGAAAAATGTTTTCAGATTTGGTCCCATAGTAAAAGTTGTTCATAATGATGAGTACATACATACTCTTAAGTATTACTACGCCTTGTTATTACACGTTGTATATAATTATATAAACAATACGTCTCTCTCTCCTCAGTGTTCTGTGGACGAGGCGGAGGCCCTGGTGAAGCGGCACGAGGAGCTGGAGGCGCGGCTGGCGGCGCAGGAGGACACTGTGTCGGGCTTCGCCGCGCGGGCCGAGGCGCTGGAGCGTCTGCCGCACTACGCCGCTGACCAGTGAGTGACGCCCTGTCTCCACCCCGCACACGCCACGCGCCACTGACCAGGGGCCTTACGGACAACTGCTATAGCGGCACCTAATCCGCTCAGTTGGAAAATCAAGCGACCGCAAACCGTATCTGGGCGCGATAAGGTTCACGTTCGCGTGATTTTCCAACTGAGCTGATTTAGGTGCCACAATAGCAGCTGTCTGTAAGGCCACTGGGCTGCCACCCGTCCCGATACTGCCGGGACAGTCCCGGTTTTGATGCATTGTTCCGCGTCCCGATAACCTATAATTTTGTCCCGATTTTATGGCACGCTCAATTTGTTCATAAATATTAGCCAAAAACCCAAACTACTGAATGATTTTAAAGAAATTTCTGTGACCAATCTAAGGTTTCAATAATTTAAAAAGAATTTCCAAATCGGTTTATAAATGACGTAGCTCAAATTTAAATACAAAATCATTAATAAACAGATAATATTAATCTAAATTATTAAATATTTAAATAATTAATATTATTTACATAAAAAAAAAAATTGATAACCGCTTTTTTGAAGTCAGTTAAAAATGCACCCGAAAATAAGAAATATAACATTTGTGTTTCTGTTTGTTTCCTGCAGCATAGCGGCGCGTCGCGCGGCAGTGTTGAAACGTCGCGAGGGGGTGAAGCAAGCCGCGGCCGAGCGACGCCGCGCGCTGCACGCTAGCTTGGCGCACCAGCAGGTACTACAGCTACCACTTGGACAGGCTAGGCGCTTCACCATAACTCACCTGCGGGGTTAGACAAGATCCACTTTCCTGCGGAGGAAATTGTATGTAAATGACATTGACAATGACATTAGCTTGAGAGATGTTATCTCAAGCTAATGTCATTTTCATACAGTTTCATCTTTCCGCAGGCGCTAACGCTAACAGAAAGTGACTTTTGTCTAACCCTCCTGGCCCCCATTCTACTAAAGAAATTGTTTTTAAAATGTAATTGTTTCAATTTTATTTTTTTAATAATTGCCTCAAAACTGACAGTTTAAATTGTTTTTTTTTTATACTAGAAAAATACCACCACCTAATATTATAACTTAGTATTTAAAAAAAACTTTCAATTTTGAGGCAATTATTTAAAAAAATAAATTTAAACAATTACAATTTAAAAACAATTTCTTTAGTAGAATAGGGACCCAGGTGTTCAATAATTGTAAAATAAACAATAATACCCCCTATAGCCACCATAACTAAAATTGTATTTGTTTCATTATTTATATTATTGTAACAATTATGAATGTGAGTTATCATTGTTGGACAGTTCGTGGCGGCCACGGAGGAGCTGCAAGCCTGGATCCAGGACAAGACCAGGACGGCCAATGACCAGAGTTACAGGTTAACACCATGCCGTTCATTCTCTACTATATACTGTATCTCCGTTCACAAATATAAGATATTTTATGTAAACAAAGAAATGTCACGAAAAGTCACTGTCAAAATGACATGCCAGTGGCTCAAAACATTTTTCACTTATGAAAAATATTTTACTCTCTATTTTCCTCGGCTTTGCTTTCGCGCGGTACAATGGGGGATATTCAAATAGTTCAAAAAAATTATAAAAAACATTATTTATAGATTGTAATAGATGGCGTTGATTATAGAGGCGTTAACTATTATGTTAGAAGAAATAGAGGTCAAATCAAACGTTGGCCAGAAATGTTTAGAACCCCTACAAATATTTGATTATAGATAGATAGATAGATAGAAACTCTTTATTGTGTACACCAGAAATAAAAATTACAACACGATAGAAAACACTTACGAGCTAGTGCCACAAGTGGCGGCCTTATCGCTAAAAGCGATCTCTTCCAGGCAACCAATGGATGGAAAGAATTTACGTAACAGAATCGACGGGGGATGCTAAAACACTTTTAATGATACCATTAAATAAATACTACTAAATGATACATAATGTAATAAATATATATCTATATATATAAAAACACACATAATACAGACGCGACAAGTAAGTACATACTATACCCTAGTATATATGTTTATCTATGCTATACCCTAAGTCCCTGGAATACCTGGTATACTGGTAGGACAACCAGTATAATCAAATATTTTCTATCAAAAATTGTTATTTTTATCGTAACATTGTATAGAACAGATATTACGTTAAAATAAATAGTATAAAACGATTTTTATTTCATAATTGTTCATATTGCGACTAGAAAAACATAATAAAATACTTTTTTGGTCAAATATTGTAAACTACCATTATGAAAGATAATTTTTTGCACTGGTAACCCCTTTGTTTACATACAATATCTAAGATTAATAAACGGACTATAACTATTACTGATTACTTGAAATTGTTGCCATCCTTGTCTCACATATTGGATTGAAAAGACATATTCAACGATGTTACAAGCAGGGCCAGTCAATTATATCTCATCGTGCTTTCGTGTATGGGAGGGAGCTAGTCGCCATCTTGTATGTACGATGACATCACGACCCAGTGACCTCAGAAAAGAGAAGTAAATAGAACGGGAATGAGAAGGAAAATCTGCTACCAGGGGCTAGACAATAGTCACTTTCTTTTAGAGTTCACGTCTGCGGAAAGATGAAATTGTATGAAAATGACATTAGCTTGAGATAATTTCTCTCAAGCTAATGTCATTGTCAATGTCATTTTCATCTTTCCGCAGACGTTAACGCTAACAGCGAGTGGGTCTTGTCTAACCCCCCAGGCATTATGACAGAACCTTGAACCGCGATGCGCAGCTAGTGATTAATAAACTATCTGTATCTGTTAAATAAATAAATATTCGGGACATTTTTGCACACACGGTCATCTGACTCCAAACTAAGCAAAGCTTGTAATATGGCTGCCAGAGACTGATATACATACATATAAAGTTTTAAATACATACTTAAATATATATTGTTGGTGCAGTTGGTAGTGAACCTGCCTTCTGAGCTTGAGGGCGTGGGTTCGATTCCCATCTAGGACAAACATTTATGCGATGAACATTTGTGTTTGTTCTATATCTGGTTGTTAATATCTATTTAAGTATGTATTTAAAACTGTATATGTATGTATATCAGTCTCTGGCAGCGATATCACAAGCTTTGCTTAGTTTGGGGTCAGATGACCGTGTGTGCAAAAATGTCCCAAATATTTATTATTATATTAACAACCAGATTTAGAACAAACACAAATGTTCATCACATAAATGTTTGTCCTAGGTGGGAATCGAACCCACGCCCCCAAGCTCAGAAGGTAGCTACCAATTGCACCACCTGGCTATCAACCTACATATCTATGAATATATTGAAATGATAATTGCAGAGACCTGGCTAACTTGGAGCGCAAGCTGCAGAAGCACGAAGCGTTCGAGGCGGAGCTGCAGGCCAACGAAAAACAACTCAGGAACGTCGAGAGCGTAAGTACTCAGTTAAGATAAGATAGATAAGATAATTTATTTGCACGAAACACGAGTATATCATATAGGTACACATTTATAAATGCATGCACAATAGATGGGTTAGTATATTTCTCGAAATAGTAGTTTGGGTGTGTATTATCTTTGCGACACCGAGTCCTCGTAAGAGTCTGGGTACGCAGAAGTGAAGAGTGAATGTTGTGTGTGTGTGTGTGGGTGTATGTGTGGGTGTATGTTTGTGTGTGTGTGTGTGTGTATGTGTGTGTGTGTGTGTGTGTGTGTGTATAGTGTGTATATGTGTGTGTGAGAGAGAATGGGTGTGTGAATTAATGCGTTGTGTATGTTAGAATGATGAACAATCAATATTGTAAAGCGAATGGTAACGTAAAGTAAAAAATGTTAACAGCTCAGCTACTTCAAGACTGAGAGCAGTGGGAAACATCAACTTCATTCTAACCACTGTTCTTCATTCCCGAATAAAATATTGTATAAATCAAACGAGTATTAAATGAAGAAAAAAAATTACAATAATAGAGTTGATAACGACTAATAGTATATTAAACACTAGCGGTCCGCCCCGGCTTCGCACGGGTATAGATATATAGTCTGTCACCCGGGGATAGTGTAGCTTCCCAACAGTGAAAGAATTTTTCAAATCGGTTCAGTAGTTTAGGAGCCTATTCAATGCAAACAAACAAACAATCAATCAAATCTTTTCCTCTTTATAATATTAGTATAGACTAGCGACCCGCCCGCCCGGCTTCGCACGGGTGTAATTTACGTGCGAAGCCGGGGCGGGTTGCTAGTTATATACATAAACCTTCCCTGAAAAATTATCTAACTGATGGTGAAAACCGCATCAGAATCCGTTGCGTGGTTTAGGAGTAGTTAGCGGTCATACAGACAGACAGACGCGGAAAGTGACTTTAATTTATACTATGTATAGATTATCTATACTAATATTAGAAAGAGGAAAGATTTGTTTGTTTGTTTGCATTGAATAGGCTCCGAAACTACTGAACCGATTTGAAAAATTCTTTCACTGACGGGAAGCTACACTATCCCCGGGTGACATAGGCTATAATCTATACCCGTGCGAAGCCGGGGCGGACCGCTAGTTAGTGAATAAAGGACGGATTTAAAGCGAGGGCCATAGATGAATCACGAGCAAGTGAATGATTGTAACGACTGAATCACGACCGTAGGGAGTGATTCATTGGTTCAAGTGTTAGAATCCTGAGCGACGCGAGTGATTCATGGCCCTCGATATAAATCCGTTTTATTCATAAGTTGCAAACTATACTTTATACCATGACTACGAGAAAAAGAAAAATTTAAGGAGCTTATATCGAGTATTTTTTGCGCAAGGAGGTTGTATAGCATTAAGATGGAGGTCGAATATATTGGCGTGTTCTAAATTAAAACACCAAAATTGTTTTACACTGTTTTCAGTGAATAAAATTAACTTTTTAGATGGGGAATCGTATAAATAGATTTTCTGGAACCATAGCTAAGAACTAAGACGCACATAAAATACATTCCGTCAACGTACTCTCCTGAACGCAGAATCATATTTTAAATTTGAAAGCTCTTTATTTTCCGCAGGTGGGTCAATCTCTCCAGAAATCGGACCCAGCACGAGCGACAGAAGTCTCCGAAAAGTTGGACCAGCTCCATACAGCTTGGGAGGAACTGGTGGCCTCTTCCAGGGACAAGGGAAGTAAGCTGAGGCAGGCTGCGCAACAGAGGAAATATAGACGGTGAGTTCTCGATCATTACAGAAGGTTCTAGAACTTTTTAGAAGGTAATAGATGATTTGAGTGTCTCTAAAGATGTAAGTTATACATTTCGGCTGTTGGCTTACAGAACCATTGGCTCAGCCGTGGTATGCTGGACTTTCTATCCGCAGGTTACGAGTTCAAATCTCGATAGCTAAAGTAATTTTGCACTGTCAGCATTTCGGAGGCATTGCTGGATGTTTCTTCATGAAGAATGCGGGTGTACGGTCTAACAGTTAAAAAGTTAGGTGGAGGCAAAACGATTATACATGGTGCATGTAACTGCGCCGAAATATCAGATCATTCCCACAACCTTACCAACAGACAATAGCCAAATTTTTATGTATGGAAGAAAATAAACACATTTTACCATGGTACCATATAACTTTAAGTTGGACCAGTTTCAAACAGTGTAGGAAGAACTAGTTGTGGATCCCTCCAATAAGAAGCAAGCTGCGAGACAGAAGAACATTGCGGAGGAAAATATATATTATATGGTCTGGATTCTACTAAAAGAATCATTTAGAGCAGTGGTACCCAATTAGTGGTACACGTACCGCTAGGGGTACGCGAAGTTCCATCAAGAGGTACACGCGGCAATCTCCTGACTAAGAGAAATTCTATGAAAGACGTCACACCACACCGATTGCAGTCCATTTTGTAGTCCGTCTGCAGTCCAACTGGCTGCATACAGCGTTTCATACTTTACTGGACCTCACAAACTGAGTCTGCACTGGACTGGACGGCATTTGGTGTGCTTGAGCCGAGCTCGAGGGGTACGCGAGTTTGAGGTCTTTCTTGAAGTGTTACGCAGGAAAAACTAATTGGGAACCACTGATCTAGAGATTTCAGGGTTGCCTGATGCACTGCCGGTGGGGGGTGGGGGGATTCCAATGTTTTCTAGGTTATCTAGCGTTATAGCCGGATTATAAAGGGTTTTGAGTGCTTTCTAAGGGGTTTCAGAGAGAATAGAAGAGGTAGATAATTTTAGACCTATTTTGAAAGTTCCCGTGGTTTTGCTAGAAGACGTGATATTAAAGTGTTGTTTGTTCACAGCATGGTGTAGGTAAATGAGCACTCCTTGCACTGTAGTGACTGTATACTTTATTCTCCAGATCTGTGGAAGACGCGAAGGCGCGTCTGTTAGACCTGGAGCGAGCCCTGAAGAGTGAGGAAGTGGGCACCGACCTGAGGAGCTGCAAGCGTCTCCTGAATCAACATCAGGTATAATATTCACCTAACATTACGTTTATGCAAAACCTGGTCGATTTATAGGTCAGAAGTCACCACTATTAAAAAAAAAAAGAATGAAAACCAGCTAAGTGCGAGTCGGGCTCGCGCACTGAGGGTTAACGAAATTACCAGTTATAACTTAGTAATGAACTTAAACTTGTCACCGACTCGCACTTGGCCAAATTTATTATTTGTTGTTGTACTTTAGAGTGTGTACTATAATCATGCCAAGTTTGACGCTTGTACGTATTACCGTTTTTACATTAGAGCTAATACAAAAATACGTTTGTTATATGGGGACCATATTTCGTTTTTACTTTTAGACTTTTTTTATTTGTTAGTCAATCCGTCGTAACATTACATATTTTGTGAAAATATCAACTGGCTATCTATATTACAGTTCGAAATATGCAGCCGCTTAAAGGTAAGACAGACAGACCGACAGACAGACGGACCCTTTTACCCTTTGGGTACGGAACCCTAAAAAGAAAACTGTAAAAAAAAGTCGATATTTATCAGTCTATCATTTTCCCACTGTTGGGACACAGGCCTTTTCTCAGGGCCCTAATCCACCATGCTGGCCCAGTGCATGCTGCTGCATGTCATATGTCTTTGAACCGTTTGAGGTTTTTGGGCATACCGGTGTTCCTTCACAGTTTTCGAGCGTTTGCATCGAAACTGTAAAGTAGGTCAAAATAAGTCATTGGAGTAGGATCGAGGATCGAATTGGTTGCCGTGGTCTGACCCACAGAAAAGAAAAAACATTTTGTTTCAATTAGAACGGCTGTCAAGGCATTTTTGTAAGAGATTTGTTGTAGCCAGTTGCACCCATATAAACGAAACGTCAGTTAGCAACTGTGATGCGGACAAAGAACTTTGAGACGTAACCCAAAAAGGTAAGGTCCAAGTTCTTTGGATGCGGAGTTCGACGCGTTGACATAAATAATTATACACTCGATACGATTGCAAGAACACTCGATACGATATTGACATAAATAAGAATGTTCAATCAATGTTCTGTCATAATGCCTGGTAACTCTTTTCTGTGGTCTGATGCCTATTGAGACATCGTGGATCCTCTAGCTACCAGGCTTGTTCCCTCACGATGTTGAGCAGAATATGTGTCAAAGACAAAGTTTTTATTTGCTTGCCAATGGGTATAAAGGGTCTTAAAATATTACATGTTCAACCATTAACAGCCCTAAGGGTAAGAGCGTGCAAAATTGTATTAATTCGTTAATTGTTTTATTGGTTTACATGTATTGTTTTGCAGGCGTTGGAACAAGAATTATCCCAATGGGAGCAAAAAGCCAATTCGTTGGCGGCCCAGGGTGCGGACCTAGTGTCAGGGGGACATTTCGACGCGCCGGCTATAGAGCGAGACAGCCGCGCGCTGTTGCAGGCGCTTCAAGCGCTGCGCGAGCCGGCCAGGCAGCGGAGAGAAGCGCTGGAGACCAGCATGCAGTGAGTTTGTCTTGTTAAGGGTCCTATCACATTTTTTGACGAAAAAAGCATCGAAAACTCAATTTCTAGTATAATTTTTCTTACAGCTAATAAAATTTGTAGAAAATTCAGTTGCTGTATTAAATAGATCTGAATTTTTTTTTGAATGTAGCGGCTTCAGATTTTGGTAAAACTCAACATATCCATTTGTTACCTCCAATTTACAATAGTAGTATTTCGTAAAACTTTAGGAGGGAAAGTTTGAGAATGGATTTCGTTAAATTACTATCATAAAATAAACAGTTTTATTTTATGGTTTACTTATTTTAAATTTATCTTAAAAATTACGGCTTTCTTTATTAGTTTTATGGCCGAAAATACAAATACTTAAAATTGAACGGTTCATTCAGGTTTTTGAACTGTTGAAGTTCTTAGTTCTCGGTGCCACTGAACTGTGAGACGAGCAAATAGTGTTCATAAAAACCGGCAATTACTGTACATTTGTTGGAAGTTAAATTAGACTTAACGCCATTAGACTAGTGCAGAAGCCTTTGAAAATGGTAAAAAAATATAACAAAGATGAAAGGAAAAATAATTTACGGGCGATCTGAGGTCGGGAAGTGGAGGGGAGTGGGGGGGGGGTTAAGAGTAGAAAACTGTTTATCTCGATTCCCGGCAAAACTACCGGTCCTATGGAAAAAAGTTACAAGGCAAAGTTATCTATACTTCTATACTAATATTATAAAGAGGAAAGATTCGATTGTTTGTTTGCATTGAATAGGCTCCGAAACCACTGAACCGATTTGAAAAATTATTTCACTGTTGGGAAGCTACACTATCCCCGGGTGACATATGCTATAATCTATATACCCGTGCGAAGCTGGGGCGGACCGCTAGTATTATAGTATTATAAAGAGGAAAGATTTGATTGTTTGTTTACATTGAATAGGCTCCGAAACTACTGAACCGATTTGAAAAATTCTTTCACTGTTGGGAAGCTACACTATCCTCGGGTGACATAGGATATATTATATTTTCTAAAAAATAGGGATCCTTACTAAAACTCCAATAATGTAACTCAAGGTGTAAAATTATTTTGTTTCAGTATTTTGTTTATATTTTTTTTTTACCGTGCTATTTTTTATTTATTTAACATTTGATATTGTCAACAACAACAAAAAACTAAACTAATTGAAGATCGTTTATACTATCTACAAGCAACGAAGACTTATATATAGTACAAACGATTTTTAATTTCAGGCAGAGTGCCCAAAATGCTAGCCGCGTTGCCTCGCTGGATGGTGTAAAAAAAATTAGATTTACAATTTTAACTTTGCGTAGTAATGTTTAAACTTTCTCGATTTGAACACATGTTTTAAATGTTTATCGGGACTTGTCACGTATTATTTAATTTAGGCAACGACGACGTATTTTTTTTTGTCAGCTCGTGACCACGGCCTTTGTAACATGGTCGAAACGTCGAGCGAAAGGTACATATTTTTACCTAAATAATACGTGATAAGTCCCGATAAACATTTAACTTTGCATGTTTGACAGTTCTAAGACAAGACAACGTCTGTCAGGTCATGTCAATGTCATGTTACAATCCGTCAGACTCCACAAGTTCGCCGCGGAGGTGGCAGGCGAGCTGGCCTGGCTGGCGGAGCGCCGCGGGGCCGCCGCCTCGGACGCGGCGCCCGGGGACCTGCACGCGGCGCAGTCCGCGCAGAAGAAGCACGCCAAGCTGCGCGCCGAGCTGGCCGGCAGGAGGCCTATCATCGAGAGGCTCCTGGCGCAAGGGAACACGCTGCAGGAACGACATCCGCAGAAGGACAAGGTGAAAACGGAAGGCTACGCTGTGCGCCGGCGAATTATTTGATGGGTGTCAGTCGCGGGCATCCAGTGGATGCAAAAGGCAGGCTGCCGTTCAGTGTGGAGGTTAAAGGGGGATGCCTATGTTCAGCAGTGGATTACTTCTGGCTGATGATGATGATGAGGGGCGTCAGTGAACAGCGAGTCAGGAAAATAGTCGATAACTGAAACTATGCCACAGGGTCTAACTATAAACTATGATTGGTGTCACCAACTTCAATTAGTAACGCACAGTTCCGGCCCAAACCCAATGGCCATCAAAATCTTCTTATATAAATACTAGCTGCGCCCCGAGGTATCACCCGCGTAGTGATGAAAGATGGTGATGATGATGATGAAAAGTATATGTCATTATCTGGCTCTTGAAGTATGCAAAAAATCAGGTCGATCCGTTGTTCCGTTGCAGCGTGAAAAAGGAACAAACATCCATACATCTATACATACAAACTTTCGCGTTTATAATATTAGTAGGAAAGGGCGATGTGTATATGTATGTTCCCTATGGACTCCAAAACGGCTGGACCGATTTGACGGGACTTCCACTGGCAGATAGCTTATGTTATAAGAAGTAATCCCCGCGGATGAAACCGCGGGACGCAGCTATCACAATAATATAATAAACTACCAGTGCAGATAAAACACATAGACCAAAAAAAAAACCGCCTTCAAAATTAGTAATATACGCAATTTCGGTTATTTTTATTTAAATGCCAAAGTCAAAGTATATATATCTTTTCAAATAAAAAATTATATTTTTCAAATCGTTTGTAAATACATACTGCATTTCTCTTGGTGACCATCACAAGTAAAACCCACGGAAAAACAACAGAGCACATCCTTTTGTGTCTTTGAAAATGTTACGAAATGTATAAATGGTATTATTTTCAGATCCAATCTCTCTGCAAAGAGCTGGAGCAGGCCTACTTGTCAGTGTCGTCCGCCGCGGAAGCCCGGGCCACCGCCCTCGAGGCTGCGCTGAAGGCCCAGCAGTTCTACCACGACGCTGTTGAAGTGGATAGTTGGTTGGCAGACAAAGCCACGGCACTGGCTAGTGCAGATGTTGGGAATGACAAGCATAGAGCCACGCAGCTGCTGGCTCGGCACAAGGTAAGATACGAGATAATTAAGTAGCTCTCGGCAACAGTCAAATGCTCGGCATAACTCCATAACTCGACACTCGGCAGTTGTCAACTCGGTAAAATTTGTCTTATGCTAAGTCGACTTGTATTCGGCGTAAATTCGTCTTTAAACTGTCCTAGATGAAGTCTGCATGACTCAATTATCTGGAAAACTAACTTTCGATGCTGTCTGTCTTTGAATTGACCAGGTTAGTCCTAAAACCACAGCGCTTTATTCGTTTTAAATCTATAAATGTCATGAAGATTGTAACAAAATCAAAAATCTAGTCAAAATATTTTTATTTCCAACTAAATTACTTAAGGCGAGGTTTTCCCACTTTTAAGCAACGCTTATTACTATAGATGACCATAATCCTTGGATTATTGTATTAAAGTCTAATTTGGCGGAGCAAAATCATGGCGCTTACACACTTCTACTTCTATTTTTCAGGTTTTTCTCATATTTTTCGAAAAGTATAGTTGTAATGTCAATCAATTTCATTCTGTCAACAATGTTTATGTCATCGTGGTGACCTTTTTTATTCATTAAGTTTGGCTTCTAGCGTATGTGCCATTTGCCATGAACAGAAATTTAGGTAACGATCTTAGAACGTTACTAATATTATAAAGAGGAAAGATTTGATTGTTTGTTTGCATTGAATAGGCTCCGAAACTACTGAACCGTTTGAAAAATTCTTTCACTGACGAGAAGCTACACTATCCCCGGGTGACATAGGCTATAATCTATACCCGTGCGAAGCCGGGGCGGACCGCTAGTAGTATAGTATTATAAAGAGGAAAGATTTGATTGTTTGTTTGCATTGAATAGGCTCCGAAACTACTGAACCGATTTGAAAAATTCTTTCACTCACGGGAAGCTACACTATCCCCGGGTGACATAGGCTATAATCTATACCCGTGCGAAGCCGGGGCGGACCGCTAGTAGTATAGTATTATAAAGAGGAAAGATTTGATTGTTTGTTTGCATTGAATAGGCTCCGAAACTACTGAACCGATTTGAAAAATTCTTTCACTGACGGGAAGCTACACTATCCCCGGGTGACATAGGCTATAATCTATACCCGTGCGAAGCCGGGGCGGACCGCTAGTAGTAAATAAAAACAATTCACCTGAAAACATCTTCTGTGTAAAACACATTCAGTATATCAAATAAATGTATTCGAACCAAGATGCATATAATGCTTTCTTAAACAGGTTGTAACCTGCAAGTAGTTTTTACTTATTTTGTGCTTTATGTTTTGCAGGCGGTAGAACTGGAACTGGACACGTACGCGGCCATAATATCGGAGATGGGTCACGTGGCCGCGTCGCTGGACGGCTCACCGGGCGGCCCTCTCGCCGCTCGGCACGCCTTGTTGGCCGACAGCCTGGCGCGGCTGCAGCGTCGCGCGGGTCAGAGGCAACACGCTCTGCTGGAGAGTGTCTGCAGGTCAATATACTGATGCAAAGTCAAAGTAATTTATTAGTAAACATTATGATTACAGGTCAGGCAATTGTAATATTGTTATATAAGAATGTATACATAATACACAACATTTAAAATAGAAATAAACTTCATCGTCATCATCATCATCAGCCAGAAGACGTCCACTGCTGAACATAGGCCTCCCCCTTTAACCTCCACACTGAACGACAGCCTGCCTTTTGCATCCACTGGATGCCAGCGACTCTCACTATGTCGTCGGTCCATCTAGTGGGAAACCTCCCTACGCTGCGTCTTCCGGTTCGTGGTCTCCACTCAAGAACCTTTCTTCCCCATATCGGTTCTTCGAGCGATGTGGCCTGCCCATTGCCACTTCAACTTGCAAATTTTAATTGGGCTCAAATAGAAGTTACTCCTAACATGTTAGGAAAAATCTTGAGCCTGGAAGACGACTCTCACTATGTCGTCGGTCCATCTAGTGGGAGGCCTCCCTACGAAATAAACTTATATAACGGAAATACCAATAAAAAATATGACACACATTAGATGCTCGGCATCAAAACTAATACTCGGCATAACTGTATTGGCAGACTGGTGTGGAATATCTAGAAAAATATTGAAAACAGTGCTCGGCTTGACTCAACCAGTGCTCGGCGTAAGTCAACCAGTGCTCGGCATAACGATTAGGGTAAGGTGTGAGGTGGACCCGGGTATGTCCTAAAACTGCGACCAGAACCACCGGAGGATGGGCAGCAGCGTCCTGTTAGCACACGGTGGACGTGCTGCGATGTTTACCAGTTCCTGTAGATAGGTCCGTGTAAAAGCACGCTAATCTTGTGTCATGCTCACGTCTCCAGACACGAGTACCTGGCGGAGAGCGCGGAGCTGGAGACCTGGATCCAGGAGCAGTACGCAGCTGCCTCCAGCGAGGACTACGGACAGGATTACGAACATCTGCTGGTGAGACATTCTTCTACTACATTTTTTTTTTCCTGGGCTAGCGCCTTTATTAACTAAACAAAATACAAGCTAAAACTAAAACTACAAATACAGTTAGACTGCCCATAGACCGTTGAAGGTCTAAAGACAATCCAAATGCTCAAGCCCACTACCAGTCGGCAGCGTACCCAGCATGCTGGCGGCATTACCACGTTGAATGGCAATGCTTATGCGTTGAGCCAGAAACACGCCAGCATTTTTGTCACGCGTCGCATTAACCAGGTGCTCTGAAAGATTTTTGAAAATGAGGTGAGCTCCCGGTCTCCAAGGGCCCAATGTCTCGACCCCAAACACCTCAAATATGTAACCACTGCCTACTCTACTTCATCGTATTTCCTAATTTTAGATTAGTGTAATGCTGCTCGGTATGACTCCCGTTCACAGTAAGATCAAAGAGTGCTAGTCTCGGAATCCATTAAGAAGCCGAGTTGGACCAGCTCACCATCCATCTTACTCCTTATTTTAGACACAACGTTAAATACGCCTTATCTGTAACTTATTAATGAAAGATGGCAACTTTTTACAAGCATTTATTTAACTTATATGGCAAATGAATTTTAAAACATATGACTTATTATGGATGTCTTATCGTGATTCGGATTGTGATCGTGATCGCGTGCCATCTCACTCACGCGCGTGGTGCGAGTAAGTAGATGCGAACGGGACGGCATGCAATCTCGATCACGATCAAACTTCTGTAATAAGGCCGCAGAACACGTTTAGTTTGGATAACAATTAGCTAAATTATGTCATTCTAAATACAATATGGCGCAAGATGGCAGACAACATTTTCTTATCTACCATCATGATATATTATTGATATCAAATGAAAGGATTTTCGGAGAAGAATACGAGAAAAAATCGAAAAAGCTTTTTTATTTAAGTTAATGATTTATTTAAGTTAGTTTCTACTATAATCTATGTATGTATAATAAATGGCAGATCTTTTACACAGGGTTGAACGAATTGTTTAAATGTCTCTGGGAAATCAAGGGACCCCAAAATACAGGCTCGGCCTAGTTTGGGGCCCACAGCTAAAAGTTAAAATACTTAGCTTAATTCAATCTAATTAATTTTTTATGATTTGGATATTATTATTAGATAAATAAATTATTAGAATTTGAATTTTAGACATAACTAAAGTTGAAGTCACTGCGACAAATAATTAGTATTTTGCACTTTACCCTACAGATCTTAAGGTCTAAGTTCGAGGAGCTCCGCCACCGCGTGGAGAGCGGCGCGGAGCGGTTCAACCAGTGCGAGGAGTTGGCCAAGAAGCTGTTGGCCACCGAGAGCCCCTACATCGCAGACATCGAGAAACGGCAGGAGGCGCTCGGGTGAGGACACTAGCTTCACAAACATTTTTCTACTTTTTTTTTTACATCGGGCTAGGCTAACTTTTAAGAGTCGATATGTCGTCAGCTCAAATTCAAGTTTTGCCTCTGCGTGAAACAGGGACAAAAATATGCTATCTACGCCTGCAGGAAGATATACGCACGTGTCGGCACCCGCCTCAGAACTAAATTACGAAATATGCTAAAAACTTCAAATTACGCAAAAACTATTTTATCTATACTAATATTATAAAGAGGAAGGATTTGATTGTTTGTTTGTTTGCATTGAATAGGCTCCGAAACTACTGAACCGATTTGAAAAATTCTTTCACTGACGGGAAGCTACACTATCCCCGGGTGACATAGGCTATAATCTATACCCGTGCGAAGCACTAGTTTTAAATAAAACGGAATTTACATTAAATTACATTATACAAATGGCCATTAGAATATGAATTAATAAATTGTTACGAACTTCCAGACGCGGAGTAAAAACTTAAAACGTGTTTTGGAAAGTCTGTTTTCGCCGAATTATTCTATCGAGAAAAGTTTCACCAATCATGTTTCCAAAATTACATTTAACTTACTTGTATACTTAACTATTTATAATTAAAATATTATTGTTTGTTTGTTTGAATTTGTTGGTGTTTGCCATAACCGCGTAAATTGATGCAACGCTTCCCAAGTTCACGACATATAAACTCTTAACACATCCCTTGGAAATATGTTTTAACCTCCGACGCAAACAGAGGAGTGTTATATATTTAACGTGTATATCTGTGTGTCTGTCTGTGGCATTATATCTCACAAATGGCTGAACCGTCTTTGATTTAGTTTTTGTTTAAAAGGTGACTTGATCAAGAGTATTCTTAGCTATGTATGATTCAAGAATATCTGTTTGTCCTTTTGAAGATTATCAGCTCTTTTATCGAGGGTTATAATAATTAACCGACTTCAAAAAAGGAGGGGGTTCTCAATACGGTTCTATGTTATTTTTTAATGTTTGTTATCTCATAACTTAGTCATTCATAAAGTGATTTTGAAAATTTACTTAATAAAAATTATAATTTGCAAATTTTTTATGAAAAATTATTTCATCAATATTGGTTCGGTTAGGTATTTAAATCAAAATTACTGGAAAAAAAATCTCATCCAAGTAAACGAAATTGCGTATTTACTAACTTTGAAGTCGGTTTTTAATTAATAATTATTTTGTACAAACATTTAACGCAAAGCAGACGACATTATAGTCTCTGATTCATGGAATACAGATATTGACCGAGATCGGTTTTTGAAAGTCCAAAAATACAAATCGTATTTTTTTATGATAGCGGGCTAGCTTTTGGCTACTCACCTGATGGTGAGTGACGATGCAGTCTAAGATGGAGCACGTTTGCCCATGAGATGCCTATTCACTCTTGTCTTGAAGAGACCCAGGTTGTACCTTGTAGGGAACACCGAGGCAGGGAGCGCATTCCATTCCTGTGCAGTTCGTATTAGGAAGGAATTTTGGAAACGCTGCGTGCGGACTTTACCAAAGTTCACGACGTAAGGATGGAATGCCCGCCTCGATGATCTATGGCGGAAATTGGATGACGGGATCAGCTTAAACAGCTCTTGTGCACATTCTCCAAAATTAACGCGATAAAAAATGGACAGACAAGCCACCTTCCGCCTGTGCAGGAGGCTTTCCTCGTAATGTGATATTTAGTTCACAAGTACCAGGCGCACAGAGGTTAGCAAGAGCTTCAAGAGTCCAAGTAACATGACACATTGTTCCAGAGAATCCTGGCAGCGTCTGGTGGACCAGATCCAGTCACGCGCGTCACGTCTGCACGCGGCGGGCGAGATACACCGCTTCCACCGCGACGTGGGGGAGCTGCGCGGCCGGGCGGCAGACAAGCGCCGCGCCCTGGCGCTGCCCACCCCGCCCAGGTAACCAGGGGACTTCACGGATACATTTTACCTTCATCTCAGATCAGACAAGGGATATATCTTCATCATCATCACACAGGCCTCTCAGAAAGTGGATAAGCCCTAATCCACCATGCTGGCCCAGGGGCCTTAAGGACAACTGATATACCGGCACCTAATCAGCTCAGTTGGAAAATCACGCTACCGCATACCGTATCTGGACGCGTGATTTTCCAACTGAGTGGATTAGGTGCCAAAATAGCAGTTATCCGTAAGGTCCCTGGGCATGTTGGTGAATGTCATGTCTTTGAACTGTTGAGGTTCTTGTACATGTACAGTTTCCTCACGATGTTTTCCTTCACCGTGTTGAGTGATAGCATCGAAACTGCACATAGTTAATTTAGGTAGTAAATAAGTGATTGGTGCAGAGCCGGGAATCAAACCGGGTGCTGTCAGATTGTAAAGCGCACGTGATACCGTTTGATCACCATCGCTCCTCCAAGCTCAACCAAGCACCCGATATTTTTGTGAAATATAGATAGATAGATAGAAACTCTTTATTGTGTACACCAGAAATAAAAATTACAACACGACAGAAAACACTTACGAGCTAGTGCCACAAGTGGAAAAGATACAGGCGTCGATTCTGTCATACCACTAAACTAAACCAATTTGACAGGACTAAAATTATCTGCCTCTCTTTTCATTTTAATACGTGAGAGAAGGATGGC
This sequence comes from Agriopis marginaria, assembly GCA_932305915.1. Classification (NCBI taxonomy): domain Eukaryota; kingdom Metazoa; phylum Arthropoda; class Insecta; order Lepidoptera; family Geometridae; genus Agriopis; species Agriopis marginaria. The sequence continues at coordinate 8,928,302 of OW029940.1, read as the reverse complement.
AACAATTTTAGAGCTGTCAAATTTAGTTTAGTTTAGAGTGCGTCAGAATCGACGCCGAAGTTTTTATTTAGCTTTTTACAATGTTATTGCAACTGTCAGAGCAAATACATGCTCAGACCGAGTATAATGGTCCCATAAACATGTGCACGAGAAGCAAGCCACCACCCGAACCGATGACCACAAGCTGCTAAGAAGGAGATCAGACTGTGTGTGTAAGTGCGTGATCAGTGAAGGTGACTGTTCCGTTGCAGAGACCTGCGGGCGGCCACGGCTGCGCTGCGGAACCTCGACACCATCCAGAACGACTTGGTGGCCATCGACGCTCAGATGCAGGTCAGTCACCAACTACATCCTTGTCGGCTTCCTTACAGCCTTTCATTTAACTGCACATTAAGGTAACAAATCTTGCAACTTAATTTTAAACCAGTTATCATATATTTGTATATTTGAGCTGCAATTTGTCATACTTATGTAAGTTCGGTGACAATGCACTGTTATGGTACCATCGGCTGCTCTGATGATGGAGACAGACAGAAGGTGGCCATAGGAACTTCTAAACGAAACGAAGTAGCCCCGTCGATTTTGGGTTCGTTTAATTTGTCTTCCCAAGCACTTTGGTTCTAGATGAATAGCGGACGCCTAAAAGTTTCTTTATAAATTATTAATTTATTTAACTTGCTATGTTAGTTTGTTCCCCGGACCCGGGTATATCCTAAAACTGCGCCCAGAACCACCGGAGGATGGGCAGCAGCGTCCTGTTAGTACACGGTGAACGTACTGCGATCTCCAAGCCGCCTGCCAAGCGTGGGGATTATGGCAACACCCCTCTCTAAGAGGGAGGCCTTGTTCAGCAGTGGACATTTAATGGCTGTAATGTTTAATGTGATGTTAGTTTGTTTAGGTCAAATCTTGCAAGCTGAATTAACCAATTCCCCCTAACTGATATTGCTGAAATTTTCCATACACTTTTAGTTCTGGTGACAATACTATATGCCCAATACATGATGGCGGATGGTGTATATTTTTTGTCAACCCTGTTAAAGTGGACATCAAAATATCATAGACCTCATCCAAATTTTTCCACTCCTCGGTCAAAAACAGCCATAGGTGGCTGTTTTTGACCAGCAATGGCTTTGATGGCATCTTCTCACTTTTTAAACTGACCTCTTGCGCTCTTCGTTGGTTGCGTACCAATTAACGTTTTGTTCCACTTTTTAAACTGACCTCTCTTGCGCTCTTCGTTGGTTGCGTACCAATTAACGTTTTGTTCCACTTTTTAAACTGACCTCTCTTGCGCTCTTCGTTGGTTGCGTACCAATTAACGTTTTGTTCCACTTTTTAAACTGACCTCTCTTGCGCTCTTCGTTGGTTGCGTACCAATTAACGTTTTGTTCCACTTTTTAAACTGACCTCTCTTGCGCTCTTCGTTGGTTGCGTACCAATTAACGTTTTGTTCCACTTTTTAAACTGACCTCTCTTGCGCTCTTCGTTGGTTGCGTACCAATTAACGTTTTGTTCCACTTTTTAAACTGACCTCTCTTGCGCTCTTCGTTGGTTGCGTACCAATTAACGTTTTGTTCCACTTTTTAAACTGACCTCTCTTGCGCTCTTCGTTGGTTGCGTACCAATTAACGTTTTGTTCCACTTTTTAAACTGACCTCTTGCGCTCTTCGTTGGTTGCGTACCAATTAACGTTTTGTTCCACTTTTTAAACTGACCTCTTGCGCTCTTCGTTGGTTGCGTACCAATTAACGTTTTGTTCCACTTTTTGATTACCCTTTGTGTGTCGTAATAAAACCATTAATTTTGTGTCAGGTTCTTCAAGAAGAAGGCACGCGTCTCCAGAAGCTGTACCCGGGTGACAACGTGCAGCAGATAGCGCTGCAGCAGCGCGCGCTGGCTGACGCCTGGGCCGCGCTGCAGAGCGACGCTAAGGAAACTCGCCGGGTGTTGCACGAGCATCTCGCTCTGCAACAGTTTCTGACGCAGGTATGTGGGAAACATGCGCGCGACTTCCTGGACTCTGCGTATGAGAGCGTGTCACAGTGTGAAACATGCGTGTGGCAATATTTATCGTGCCACAACATGAGTGTGAATTTATCACCATCATGTCAGCCGTAGGACGTCCACTGCTGAACATAGGCCTCCCCCATTGATCTTCAAAAGGGCCGGTTGGAAGCGGCCTGTATCCAGCGTTTCCCTGCGGTCTCTTTTAGGTCGTCTGTCCATCTTGTGGGTGAACGTCCTACGCTGCGCTTACCAAGAATCTTTCGGCCCCATCAGCCATCTGTTCTGCGTGCCGTTACCTGCCCACTACAAACTGAATGTATTATCATCATTATCCCACTATCTATCCTATCATGTTCCCACTGCTGGGACACAGGTCTTCTCTCAGAGAGAGAAAGAGAGATGATGAGCTCTAATCCACCATGCTGGCCCAGTGCATGTTGGTAATGTCTTTGAACTGTTTAGTGCAAATATCTGCTAAAGAACTAATTAATTTTGCCTTAGATCTTAGGCAGCCCATAAACTGCAAAATTGATTGACAAGTTGATTGAGATATAAGACAACTTGTTCAGCCGTTTGAAGATTATCAGCTCTTTTATCAGGGGTTTAAAATATCAATATATACTTGTATCAGTGAAACCTTGAGTCGTTGTCATAAGGTCCAACTTGTATCGACAGGCTCGCGACCTGACCTCCTGGTCGCAGTCCCTCCGCACGTCGATGTCCGCCCCGCTGGTGGTCCGGCACGCCGTGTCCGCGCAGGCGGCGCGCGCCGAGCACGACGCCGTGCGCGCCGAGCTGGACGCGCGCGACGACAGCTTCCAGCACGTGCTGCAAGCCGGGAACGTGCTGGTGGAGGCGCAGCATCCGAGCGCACAGGTCAGTTGTATTTTTTTTGTATGCAGGTGGCAAACAAGCTAACGGGCTGCCTGATGGTAAGCTGTAACACCAGAGCATCACAGATACGTTGCTGATCTCCAAAGACTTGACAAAAAAATAATAACAGCACTGCAAGTACCGTTCTTTATCGATCCTAAAATTGACAGTTGTGGTCGTCAAATTCGATAAAATGACATATAATCAGTACTCGCTATGATCGATTCTATGGCATTTTATCGAATTTGACGATCGATAAAGAACGGTACTTGCACTGCAGACCCTTTAAAGAAATTTCATATCATCATCATGATCAGCCAGAAGATTCCACTGCTGAACATAGGCCTCCACCTTTAACCTCCACACTGAACGACAGCCTGCATTTTGCATCCACTGGATGCCAGCGACTCTCACAATGTCGTCGGTCCATCTAGTTGGAGGCCTCCCTACGCTGCGTCTTCCGGTTCGTGGTCTCCACTCAAGAACCTTTCTTCCCCATCGGTTATCGGTTCTTCGAGCGATGTGGCCTGCCCATTGTCACTTCAACTTGCAAATTTTAACAGCTATGTCGGTGACTCTGGTTCTTTGGCGAATATCCACGTTTCGGATTTTATCGCGCAAAGAAACTCCGAGCATAGCTGTCTCCATTGCCCGCTGTGTGACTCTGAGTTTTTCCAAAAGAAATTTCATATACTCTCTCAAAATGAGGAGCATACGATGGATCACCGCCAGGTGATTCCACTGAGGAGAAGAGGACAAGAGATGTGCGGGAATAGACCGACAACATTGTACGAAATTCTCGTCACATTTCTGCTCTGCTTCAGTGGAAACAGTGATATCGGAGACGAGAAGAATAATTGTATCAAATTATATTGTACTAGCGACCCGCCCGGCTTCGCACGGGTGTATTTTGCACTTGCGAAGCTGGGGCAGGTCGCTAGTTATATATATATAAATCTTGTATGTAAATGTATCTAACTGATGGTGAAAACCGCATCAAAATCCGTTGCGTGGTTTAGGAGGAGCTAGCGGCCATACAGACAGGACTTTAATTTATACTATGTAGAGAAGATGGTGCGCAGAGTGGTGGTAGTGCTGGTGTGGAATGGGATGAGATACAGACTGCAGAGGAGCGGCTGAGACATTTAACTGGCTGAAGTTGAGGAGTTGACCCAATCCCATGTGGTTACTATAAGAAAATACGGCTCACTGTAAACATAATATACATCTTTATTTCTATACACATATATTAACAATTTGTAGGATTATTACTTAATTCATTTTAATAATGAAGTGATCACAGTTAAGGATTGGTTACTACAATACATGGTTTTTAAATCAGTGCACTTATTATTCATATTGTGAAATAATGGTGTACCCACATTATTTCAGGCAGATACTTAGTAATAGCAGCACGGAGCGTATATTGGGAAGTATTGTCCCTTCGACAGCAGGAATCCAAGTGAGAGCTCGGTCCAGTCGTCGCTTGTCGTTTAGTCCGGTGTGAAGTTGTCCAGTACCGACTGGAACGAAGTTGTTGCGCAGACGACTTCACGTCAAAATCTGTTGTACAAGACTTGCCAGTTGCAAGGGCGATAACATTACCAACCCATGCCGTCCATCTACCTGCTTGTGCTGCTTACATAAGTAGTTTCAACTGCATTCGGAGGTCTTTATTGAGGTGAGCTAAACCTGCCGAAAGTGGTTGAAGCCGCCTTAATCTACATTCAGTAATTTCAATGTCAAATAAAACATGGAGTTCTTCACAAGGGCTGTTAATAGAGTATTTAAGGGTCTGCAACGTATCTGTGATGCCCCTGGTGTTGATCCATAGGCGACGGTGATCGCTTACCATCCGGCGGCCCGTCAGCTTGTTTCCCATATATGGCATTAAAAAATTAAAAAGGCCGAAATTGCACGAAATTTTCGTTGCGTTGGCTCTGCGTTCGGTTGTGTGGTTTGTCGCTGATGAGAGTGCATGTCGCAGGAGATCGAAGAGAAGTGCTCTGCCCTGCTGGAGGAGCGGCAGCGGCTGCACGGCGCGTGGGCGGCGCGCCAGGTGGCGCTGGACCAGCTCATCGACCTGCACTGCTTCCTGCGGGACGCCAAGCAGCTGCACGAGCTGTGCGCCGCCCAGGAGGCGCAGCTCAGTAAGTACATATACATTTTTTTTGTGATTAAAAATTCGTAATGATGGGAGGTGATGTACAGCAGTAACTGCGTGGTGACCGAGACTAGCCGGAACCCAGGCCGACCGAGGATGAGGTGGACTGACGACATCATAACTACTGGCTGGAACGAGTGGAAGCGACTAGCGAGAGACCGGGGAGAGGCATATACAAAGGGACGCTTATACCCAGCAGTGGGACATTCAAAGCTGATGATAATGAATTAAAAATCTGTTTGGAAGAATAAGACGACCTGATCTGTGTGTGTGTGTGTGTGCGCGCGTGTGTAGACCGCACAAAAAGAAAAACTGCAACTTGTGAATGAGACCTACGCTGGAGGTAAAGAGTAAAGACAAATGTAACGACCCTTCACAGTCTTTAAAGCTGTGTAAGTTACAGGAGGTATTATAGAGACAGATAAACATACATACTTACATCCGAAAACTATTACCCTCGGACACACACACACACACACACACACACATCATCAGCCATTTAATGTCCACTGCTGAACAAAGCCTCCCTCTTAGAGGGGTGTTGCCATAATCCCCACGATTGGCAGGCGGCTTGGGGATCGCAGTACGTTCACCGGATTACCCTCGGACAGTTGGGTGAAAATAAAGGCTTTATTCATACATAGTTCTTTTCACATCCTTGAGCAGATTTTTTTCGTGACTATTGACTCTATTTTGTAAGTTTTGTTCTCATCATCAGGCACTGAGATCTCCCCGACCAGCAGCGTGGAGGAAGTAGACAATCAGCTGAAGAAACATGAAGCATTCGAGAAGTTACTCGCAACTCAGGTACGTGTCTCCCTGGAGACCACGTCTGACAAGTTGATTCACTGTAAAAACGTTCCACGATTACATCCGTGACCTTGTATCCCACTTCTGATAACTTTTCTGTGTGTTCAGGATGAGAAGCTGAGCACCCTGAACTCCCATGGAGACAAGCTGCTGCAGCAGAACCACGTGGAGAGCCAGCGCATCGCAGACGAACTCAAACTGATCAACGAACGACGGGCGAAGGTAAGCGATCATACCTTATCGCAGTACGTAGGTAAGCGATCATACCCTACCGCAGTACGTAAGTAAGCGATCATACCTTACCGCAGTACGTAGGTAAGCGATCATACCCTAACGCAGTACGTAAGTAAGCGATCATACCCTACCGCAGTACGTAAGTAAGCGATCATACCCTGACGCAGTATGTAAGTAAGCGATCATACCTTACCGCAGTACGTAAGTAAGCGATCATACCCTAACGCAGTACGTAAATAAGCGATCATACCTTACCGCAGTACGTAAGTAAGTGATCATACCCTACCGCAGTACGTAAGTGATCATACCCTACCGCAAGTCGTAAGTAAGCGATCATACCCTAACGCAGTACATAGGTAAGCGATCATACCCTAACGCAGTACAAAAAATTACCGCCATGAATTTAAAAACAATTATACCTATATGGGTTTACCTATATGGGTGAAAAAATCGGGAATGAGTCCCGTTTATTGAACTTTCCATGAAAGTGGTTGTTATTTTTTTGTAAAATGTTATTGTTTTTAGTTGTACGAGTCGTCGACGCGTCGGCGCGCGCTGCTGGTGCGCACACGTGCGCGCGCGCAGTTCGCGCGTGACGCGGCCGAGGCGCGCGGCTGGGTGGCCGACAAGCTGGCCAAACTCAACGCGGAGCAGAGTCAGGGTAACTACCACACCACACCAAATTCTCACCATTTCTAGAGCCTAAAAGAACATGTAGGCTTCCTTTTTATCCCAGGAAAAATCATGATTAATTAGGATAGCGGGTGAAACCGCGGTGCGCTGCTAGTATAGCTATTGGTCTGTACTAATATTATCGAGGTGAACAGTGGCTAAATTCAGAAATCAGAATAGTAAATTTTTCGACTATCTATAAACGCGAAAGTTTGTATACATGTCTTACCTTCAAGTTGCCTATTGCATTAGTCAATATCACGCCACCTCGGTTAGCTCAGCTTGGTTGGACACCGGCCCTAAACCGACATTTGTTTCCAGGTGAAGTGACCAACTTGGAAGATAAGATCAAGAAGTTGCAGAAGCACCAGGCGTTCACAGCCGAGCTGGCTGCCAACCGCGCGAGACTTGCAGAGGTCAGTATCTACCACTACGTATTTTGTTTTGTTTTCATTTGGAAATGGTAATAACTGGCAATGAAATGGTTATATTATTTTAAAAATTGTAACTAACAATGCGCGCAGTGCTAGGCTGTGATTGTTACACATAAATTAATCGAACCAAAGTCAAACCTTGCAATACACAGCTCTGGTGGACCTAATACAATGTCAAAATATTTAATAAATTGAATAACTCTTTATTTTTCACATCATTAAATTTGAAACAGCAGACAAAAAACTCTTTAAAACAACTGGCGGCCTTATCGCTAAAAGAGATCTCTTCCAGGCAACCAAAACAAAAAAAATATGAAAAGATATCGAAATATAAATTAGTTTCATAAATCATTTAAAATCTATCTTAGAATCAAAATGTTATTACAACCTAAAATAATGATCCTTCAAATACAACCAATAATAAATTTTCAATGATAATTAGAATGTTATTACAACCTAAAATAATGTTTCAATGATAATTTAAATATTATTACTACATAAAATAATGTTTCAATGATAATTCAAATATTATTACTACATAAAATAATGTTTCAGTGATAATTCAAATATTATTACTACATAAAATAATGTTTCAATGATAATTCAAATGTTATTACAACCTAAAATAATTTTCCAATGATAATTCAAATGTTATTACAACCTAGAATAATTTTCCATTGATAATTCAAATGTTATTACAACCTAAAATAATTTTCCAATGATAATTCATATGTTATTACAACCTAGAATAACTTTCCAATGATAATTTAAATGTTATTACAACCAACAATAATTTTCCAATGATAATTCATTTATTTATTTATTTATTTATTTAACATACAATTAGGTGGGCAGTTACAGGGGGCCCCAATTCACCCACCCATGGATATAATAAAAAAAAAACACCTTAAAATCTATTAAAAAGTAGAAAAATAAAATTAAATATGCCTCTAAAATAAAAATAAAAATTATACATAATAATAACAAATGAAACAGACAACAAAAAATAAAAATATCTACTATTTATAACACTTACAGTCCTTATTTAAGAGGGTTCTGTATTTGATCCTTAATATTATTATAAACATCCATTGTCACTCTGCGAACTTCTGCCTCCGTACAATGAAACAAATCTATATCCAAGCGCTGGGCCAGCAGGGCATTGAGCGTGTTCAGTGCTCTCGGAACCGGCGCCAGCCTACCGTACTCCGTTCTGCACCAGGGAACCCGGAACAAGTTGCGCTGCCGAGCTGCCAAATATTTGGTAGGGACCGCCAAACTTAACCGCTCGAGCACAGACGGAACACTCATACGGCCAGTTATAATCCGCCATATGTACAGTATCAGGGACAACGCACGTCGTTCCTCCAGGGTATTGTAGTCCAGCATCCCAATGACAAAATCACTGGGATACAAAAAAGGGAATCCGACGTAATACCCGTACCGCTTGTGATAAAGCCACCTTAAAAAATTTCTTTGCAGCTTTTCGACCATACCAATGTATTTGTCCTCGTAAGGGTTCCAGATTATCGCATTACTCTCCATCTTGCTCCGGACAAATGCATTGTAGAGGGCCTTAATAGCTGGAATGCTATTCAAATGACGAGCCTGACGCATTACGAATCCCAGGGTTCTAAAAGCTTGAGCACATATTTTTTGGATGTGCAATTTAAAAGTTAAGTCACCGCTTAAAAGAACCCCGAGATCCCTCACTGTGTCCGTTCTTGGTAAGACGATGTCCCCGAGACTGTACTGCACTATTAAGGGGGTTTTAGCTTTGGTAAACGTAATCACAGAGCATTTGCTCACGTTGAAGAAAAGCTTATTGCATTCACTCCAACGAAGCAAACTGTCGATATCCTTCTGAAAAAGTAAGCTGTCTCCGCTGTCACGAATCCTCATGAACAGTTTCAGATCATCAGCAAATAACAAACAACAGGCTGTGCTGACGATCTCCGGTAAATCGTTTATCATTATCAAAAACTCCAATGGGCCTAAATTACTACCTTGGCTCACTCCTGAGTACGTTTCGTACGGTTCAGAAATATGTCCTTTGTATTGTACATACTGCCGGCGATTACGTAAATACTCACAGAAAAATTTGAGCAAGTGCGGTGTAAATCCAACTCTAGAAAGTTTTTGCAAAAGTACGTCATTGTCTACAGTGTCAAATGCCTTCCGGAAGTCAAAATATGCTGCATCTACCTGCACTCCAGAATCTACTGCCTCCACGGTGTATGACCAAAAAGAGAGTAAATTCGTTACAGTTGAACGACCAGCCCGAAAACCGTGCTGAGCATTACCCAATTGACTCTCCACCTGCCTGCTTATCTGACACTGTAGAATTGACTCAAACAATTTACCGAACACTGACAACACCGCCACAGGTCTATAGTCGCTTACTTCGGATCCTGAATTTTTCGGTACCGGGACAACACGCGACAGCTTCCATACATCTGGATAAAATGCACTTTCATAGCAAAGCCTAAAAACATGGTGCATTGGTTTGATCAGCCGCGCTCCACAATCCTTCACGACATACGGAGGGATGCCATCAGGGCCTACCGATCTCTTAGGCTTCAGGGACCTCACTGCCAGCTCCACGTCTTCATACGATATCGTGGAAATGTGTATGCTGCCACTTCCGCTACCCATTGCCCCTACCTCATTAACATTTAGTTTGGCTGGCTGCGGCGAATAAACATTATGAAAGTATGCGGCAAAATGATTTGCAGCTTGCTCATCTGCTACCGCTTGACCATCAAGTAATACTTTCTTGGAAGCTTTGCCTTTAGATCTTTTTGAGGCCACATAGCCCCAAAACGTGGATGGATCTCGCATGAAGTCTTTCTCCATGCGGTCTTTGTAAATTGCAAAGTCTTCCTTGAGATTAAGTTTCACTCTTGCTCGCCATTCCATGAAGAGTGTACGGCTAGCTGGTGTATTTTTCGCTTTATAACGCCGATGATACTGGGCTTTCTTTCTGATATGACGTATGGTTTTCGCCGAGTACCACTCAGGATAAACATATCTAGACTGTTTCACTACAGTAGATCTTGTTGAAACAAACCTATTTATGCAATCATTAATAATTTCGTAAAAGTGATCGACAGCTAGTTGTGGGTCTTCTATACTGTATAAAGGATCCCAATCAATCTCATATATACTATGGTAAAGGTGAATAAAATCAGCTTTTTTAAAATTCCACACTCTTTGATCATCTCCCGGCTGACCCGACTGTGCTCTAGCACTGTGCGCACTGTGTAACTGTAGTCGCAGTTCAATTGCCAGTGGGGGATGATAACCGTCAGACTGCTTCTGCCAATCAACTTCTCTATGCACCGACACATCACATAGCCCTGAACTGACCAGCACCAGATCCAAGATCTGATCCGTTTTATTTTTTATAGTATTGACCTGTCTAAGCTCACAGAATGACAAGAGATATTCATACCTAGCACGTACTTCCACTGTACAAGAATTAAAATTAAAATCTCCACATACTAGTACACAATCATACTCAATACATACAGCCTCTAAGGCATCAAACATTCTAACATAAACATCTACATGCGTTTTTGGCGGTATGTACATGCAGACAGCTACGGTTATTAAATTATTACCACAATAAACACCTGCACAAATAAGTTCGTAACCGGTTTGATCCACCTCCCGAGGAGGCTGGATCTCGCGTAGCTGGTATTTGGGGGCCACCACGATCGCCGCTCCTCCACCTACGCCCGTTCCAGGCCGGTCTTTACGAAGTAAAGAGTATCCTCGAGGTATCACTTCTTCGTCCAAGATTCCAGCCGCCAGCCATGTTTCCGTAATAAAAAATAGCTCAGCATCAATTGCTGATATAGCTATCGAGAAGTCATGCAATTTTGTACGGAGCCCTCTAACATTCTGGTAGTAAGCCCTAAATACTCTACTGGGTGTAGGAGATGCGTTCTGCTCCGGTCTGTCCTTTGTACCGGTGCTCAGCTGAGTTCCACTGAGCGTTTCTCTTACGAAACCACTCATTCACTCTCGCATTCTTAGGCCAGTTCACTCCGTCCATGAAGAACTGAAAGTAGCTTTCCGGAACCGTTATTACAAAGGAAGCATAGTTATCGTGCTTCAGCTGCAGCTTTTCGGCTGTGTACTGCTGCTGCCCTACCGGGTTCTTTTTTGCCATATAGGCGGTTACTTTATCGGCCGTTGTATCTGCGCTCAGTGACCACAGATGAATCCTTTTAAGCTCTTCCACTGCCCGCAAATCGTCGTCGGACTCTCCTGCCCCCCGGATAGTCACACGCTGACGCCTTGCTACTGTAGTCCAGCTTACGCCCTCGATTTCGGCACCAACTTCAGTACCGGCAGTCTGCGATGTCTCGGTTGCAGGTACAGTATTCTGTGGTGTATTCTTAGAGCCCCGAGTACCGGCTTCCGAGGAGTCTCGAATTAGTACTTTATCCGCTACTCTAAGGTGCTGCAATCGAGTAGATTTTATTTTGGGTGCTGCTTGCGACTCTATATCTTGTGACTGACATAGATCGCCCTTCGAAATGTCATTGTTATCACGCTTTTCGCGCAGTTCAACTCGAAGAGCTTTTACTTCCGCCTCCAAGTTCCTTACTGCTTCCAATGCCTCTCTACTATCCTGCAGCTCAACCCTCAATAGAGTCATTTCTTGCTTAATTGAGCATTCGTTGGCGCTTAAATCTCGCACTTCCTTCTTAAGCTCTTCTACAACTGAGAGCAATTGGCGCATGACATCCATATAAGCATGTTTCGGGTAGATTTGCTCTACTTCAGGTGAGTTGTCGGCCTGAGTTGTAGCTTGGTCCTCCTCTACGTATTGTGCCACCATACCTCTGACCGGAGTTGACGCTTTATTGTCTCGTGGCATTACGCTCTTACAGGTTGGACATAACCACGTCGAGAGTAGGCTTGCCTTGACGGGAATATTGACGCAAGCTCGATGGTAGACGCCTGCGCACTTGCCGCATTTAGCGCCCTCTTGCGACGCTATGAACTTACCGCAGCCTCCGCACTTCAACATGATAGTTATCGATGCTGCAAAATGATTCCGAGAAATCCCAGTAGATGACGCAGTTTGCTAAGAACAGCTGGTTAATCAAATCAAGTCAAGAATCAATTTCTAACTATGTAGGTAATAATCCCAAGCAGCGAAGAGCGGGCGGCAGCGCGGTGACCAACTCGCACGTAGTAACTGCTATCTTATCTACGGTTCGACTGAGAGCTCGCCAAAGAATACGCAGCAGTAGTTGTACGTTCAACGTTCGGCCAGTTCATTCAGTTCAATTCATATGTTATTACAACCTAGAATAACTTTCCAATGATAATTTAAATGTTATTACAACCAAAAATAATTTTACAATAATAATTCATCTGTTATTACAACCTAGAATAACTTTCCAATGATAATTTAAATGTTATTACAACCAAAAATAATTTTCCAATGATAATTCATATGTTATTACAACCTAGAATAACTTTCCAATGATAATTTAAATTTTATTACAACCAAAAATAAATTTCGAATGATAATTCAAATGTTATTACAACCTAAAATAAAATAATTATTTATTACGAAATTTAAGTAGATCGTTCCATGCCGACTATTGCCATACCCAAATAGAGTCATATATATTACTATAATTAAACATGTAATTTGTGTAGGCTTATTTGCCAATACTTTTTTTTAATTCTATTCTTTTATTTACAATTTAGTTTACAGTCGCTAAAAGAAAAAAAGAAAAACACAATATATTTTAAACGTGAATCACTAGATCTGTACCAATACTTATGTCAAACAAAGTGCAGAATCACCAGCAACCAGCAGTTGCTTGCTCTCGTATGAACTGAGCCCAACAGAGACTGGAAAACCGAAACGGCGTCGACGGCCCTAGTATCAATAATAAACGTGTTTAACGAACCAGGTGGCAGCACTAGCGGAACAGCTGCGACCTGACGAGCAAGCCGACAAGGAGCTGGAACAGCTACGAGCCGAGTGGAACAAGCTGGAGGATGCCACGGAGAAACGAGGTGAGTGGAGACATCCACGTGGCTCCGGTGGCAGCGATCGATGCGCCCTGTCTTCTATGGCGGAGATATTAGCCCGTCGAATGTGGGCGAAGGAGTTTTTTTTATGGCTAAAATGGGGAATTTCATCTACATTTCAGATAATAAAAAAAAAAGTATAAAATACGTGCATAATATTAGATACCATTAGGGCTAGTGCCTAAACAAAATTCAAGCTAAAACTAAAAAATACAAATACAGTTAGACTGCCCATAGACCGTTGAAGGTCTAAAGACAATCCAAATGCTCAAGCCCACTACCAGTTGGCAGCGTACCCAGCATGCTGGCGGCATGCTGGGTTAGCTGGGTACCATTGGTATTGTATATAAATCTTCTTACACACAATACGTACGTCGGAGCACTTTTCTCTTACGCCGACATGCGGTGCGTAACACATACGACGGGAATAATATCCTATATTTATTTTTTTGATATTTAAATGAAATAGTTATTGACATTCACGTATGAGTAATCGTTGTGCAGGTCGTGGCTTGGAGGAGGCTCAGGACATCCTGGAGTTCAACCAGCACCTGGACAAGATCGAGGCCTGGATCCGGGACAAGGAAATGATGGTGAGACATTGTACACCTTTCTTCACAATCATTGGAAATAACGATAAAGTATTTTTTTTAAGGGATCTGTAAAGTCGGTTGACGGACGATAATTTTTTGATTTTTGATAGCCCGTTGGTCAAGTTGGTAGTGAACATACGAACGGTTGCGCTTGGGGGCGTGGGTTCGATTCCCACCTAAGACAAACATTCATGTGATGAACATTTGTGTTTGTATATTGTCCAGATATAGATATCTGGTTGTTAACATCTATTTAAGTATGTATTTAAAACTATATATGTATGTATATCAGTCTCTGGCAGCCATATCACAAGCTTTGCTTAGTTTGGAGTCAGATGACCGTGCGTGCAAAAATGTTCCGAAGAAGAAAAAAAAACATTTTACGTGATAACGCTTAGGCCGATCGTGCCTCTCTATCGCTTGTTCCGCTTCTCGCTTACACGCGCGGCTCAGGCGGAACGTGACAGTTTTTCGTGCGTGCAGCCGGCGTTCAAAGAATTATAAGACGTTATCACGTCAAAAACTAATTCAAAAAATATTTCAATTAATGCAGTCTTATTTAGAACTTGCATCACCCTGAGATTTCACTGCATGTATTAACTCATTAAATCCGAAACGTGGATATTCGCCAAAGAACCAGAGTCATCGACATAGCTGTTAAAATTTGCAAGTTGAAGTGGCAATGGGCAGGCCACATCGCTTGAAGAACCGATAACCGATGGGGAAGAAAGGTTCTGGAGTGGAGACCACGCACCGGAAGACGCAGCGTAGGGAGGCCTCCCACTAGATGGACCGACGACATTGTGAGAGTCGCGAGCATCCAGTGGATGCAAAAGGCAGGCTGTCGTTCAGTGTGGAGGTTAAAGGGGGAGGCCTATGTTCAGCAGTGGACGTCTTCTGGCTGATAATGATGATTAACTCATTGACATTCATTATATCAAGGAAGATAGACTAAGAAGAAAGACAATAGCGGAACATTAGAGCGTGGATCGGGCGTAATAACGATAAAAACTTAGATGGCACCTTAATTTGAGCGTGCTATAGGTTGTCTCGAACTTCCGTAAGCGCTGCAGTCAGATAATATACGAAAGGGTTCTACAAATTACCGTAACGCTAGTATCGCAGTCAAGTTTCGCAACAAATCAAGAGAATAAAGAAAAGCGCCATCTACTGGTATGGGTTGCGCTTCTCTTGAAATGTTGCAAAACTTGACTGCGATACTAGCGCTACGGTAATTTGTAAAACCTTTACGTACGTTATCTGACTGCAGCGCTTACGGAAGTTCGAGACAACCTATAGCACGCTCAAATTACGGCGCCATCTAAGTTTATACCATTTTAGGCAAATTTCCGAGCTACGCTCTAATGTTCCGCTATTGTCTTGCCTCTTAGTCTATCTTCCTTGATTATATTAATCATGTGACATTTATATTTTGGTCTTGTAATTCAGTTAAATGACATTAGTTTTTGTCTTACTAAATAAATTAAGTTTAAATTAAATGTACTAGATGGCGCTATAACAAATGTCCCGTGTATCGTCAGGTGCAAGCCCACGAGCTGGGGCGGGACTACGAGCACTGCAGCGCGCTGCTGCGCAAGCTGGACGACGTGGACTCCGACATGAAGGTGGACGACCGCCGGGTGAGGAGCATCACCGCGCTCGCAGACAAACTGCTCAAACAGGTGAGGGCTGTTGCGGAGCCGCCGCACGCGGGGGCGGGGTCAATGAACACTTGATTAACGTGAACTAACTGTCACGTGGATAGAGGTGAATGAACTCTCGCGTTGATAGAGGTGAATGAACTCTCATATCTATGACTGCCCCGGTGGCTCAGTTGGTAGTGAACCTAACTTCTGTGCTTGGGGGCGTGGGTTCGATTCCCATCTAGGACAAACATTTGTGTGATGAACATTTGTGTTTGTTCTATATCTGGGTGTTAATATCTATTTAAGTATGTATTTAAACCTATATATGTATGTATATCAGTCTCTGGCAGCCATATCACAAGCTTTGCTTAGTTTGGATCAGATGACCGTGTGTGCAAAAATGTCCCGAATATTTATTTATTTTATCTATACTTCTATACTAATATTATAAAGAGGAAAGATTTGTATGTAAGTATGTTTGTAACGAATTGGCTCAAAAAGTACTGGACCGATTTTAAAAATTCTTTCACCATTTGAATGCTACAATATCACTGATTAATATAGGCTATTTTAATAGGCTATATAATTATTACCGTGCGGAGCCAGGGCGGACCGCTAGTAATTTGATATAACGTTAAAACTGAATATTTCTGGAGATATAATTGTGATGTGGTGCAGGGTCCGACGGCGCAGGCGGCGTCGGTGTCGTCCCGGCGCGACGCTGTGCTCGGCAAGTGGAAGGAGCTGACCGGAGCCCTGCAGCAGTACCGAGACAACCTGGCCGCCGCGCTCGAGATACACTCCTTCAACAGGTACCTAAACTCGCTGCAACCAATCTGCTCTGACAACCAAATCGCTAAATAAAAAGATTTGTTTAAATGTACAGTCATGCGGGCTGCCGATAGAAGTCAAAACTAATACGTCACATTACCATGTCGGTGACGCTAACCCATAAGTTTTTCTCCGAACAAAAATCGTTAATCGCGGCTAAAGAAGTTTTCTCTTCTATAATAATATTATAAAGAGGAAAGATTTGATTGTTTGTTTGTTTGCATTAAATAGGCTCCGAAACTACTGAACCGATTTGAAAAATTCTTTCACTGGCGGGAAGCTACACTATCCCCGGGTGACATAGGCTATAATCTATACCCGTGCGAAGCTGGGGCGGACCGCTAGTCAAAAATAAATAAGTAAAACTGATCGAATTGAGAACCTTCCTCATCTTTTGAAGTAGTTTTTTTTTATCCTCGATAAAAGAGCTGATATTCTTCAATCGGCTGAACAACTTGTATCATAGCTAAGAACAAGCTCGAACAAGTCACCTTCCAAATAAAAATAACTAAATCAAATATGGTTCAGCCGTTAAAGATCTACGATGTCACAGACAGACACATACGCACGTTATAAAACCCCTCTGTTTGCGTCGGGAGGGCTAAAAACAGTTGA
Organism: Agriopis marginaria; assembly: GCA_932305915.1. Classification (NCBI taxonomy): domain Eukaryota; kingdom Metazoa; phylum Arthropoda; class Insecta; order Lepidoptera; family Geometridae; genus Agriopis; species Agriopis marginaria. Next base: position 8,911,354 of record OW029940.1, on the reverse strand, counting down.
ATTTTTTTATATCACTGAAGTATATCGGGTACAGAATAGTTGCAACTGACAGTACTGACACTGTCAACAGCTGTCAGGCTTCTTTTTTCTATGGATGGATTAGGCCATTGGTGTTTTGACCATATATCTTAGTTTTAAAACACCAGAAATGGCTTCCCATTGCCACCGCATTTTCCCTAAGTAAATATCGGGCATCAAAACTTTATTTTATTGTTCAAACTTTATTTTATTGTGTTTATTTTCTTTTTAATATTGCATGGTATGTATATTTGTTTTCATTCTATTAAGGACAGAAAAGAGAAATAAATAGAACGGAAATGAAAAGGAAAACCTGTTACCAGGCATTATGAGTGAACCTTGATTGAACATTCTTATTTAGATCAACGCGTCGTGCTCTCCACATCACAGTTGCTAACTGATTTCGAATGACTGACGTTTCGTTTATATGGATGCAACTGGCTATAACAAATTTCATACAAAAATGCCTTTACAGCCGTTCTAATTTAACCTTTTTTTTACTATAGAAACTGACGTGGTTTTCACACATTTTATTTATATTACACGGGAATTACTCCGGGGTCGTTGGAATTACGTCGGGGGTCACACCGACTATAGTTTCAACCGCATTAATCTTACGTGAGTAATTCCCGTGTAATATATATATTTTTTCTTGTCTGTGCTACTAAGTATGTGATGTGGTCGTCCAGGGACGTGGAGGACACGGCGGAGCGCATCTCCAAGAAGGCGGCGCTGTTCAGCAGCACGGAGCGCGGCCGCGAGCTGAGCGCCGCCGAGGAGCTGAAGAAGCGCCACCTGGCGCGCGTGGCGGAGGCCGGCGCCGTCCGCGACAAGATACACGCGCTGGAGGCGGAGGGCAAACTCCTGGCTCACAAGTGAGTACATCTCCGAAAGTTGAGCACTCTACCACAGAACTGCATCTGCAGTGCAATCCTCTCCTGCCATCGGTGTAACCATCTTCAAGGCTAGAGTGAATAGATCTCTTCTAGATCAACGTGTTCCATCCTCGGCCGCACCGTCGCTTACCATCAGACGACTTGGTAGCCAAACGTAGATCTCGTAAAATTAAAACCAAAAGAAATATTTTAGTTCATCATTCATCTAGCCGGCTGGGACCTGAACCCGGGCTCCCCGGCTCATGCGATAGACACGCTGCCACTGAGCCAAATCGGTCGTCTAAGACAGCCCACAGACGCGGAAAGTATCTTGATGAAGGTGGTTTATGTACTCAGTGTTAATGCAGTGGAGAGATTGGTGGAAGCACCATCCGGAAGACGTCCACTGCTGAACATAGGCCTTCGTGTGGAGGTAAAAGGGTTATCTGAACACTGAACGACAGCCTGGCGCTTGCATCCACTGGATGCCAGCGCTTCTCACGATGTCGTCGGTCCACCTAGTGGGAGGCATTGGCGGCTCCTGTGGGCATGGGGGCCCCATGCCCAAAACACCTAGTAATTCCATACATTCGACTCAATTTTTCGATTTGATTCCTTTGAACCTTGTTAGAATGCCCCCCCCCCCCCAAATGAAATCCTGGATCCGCCCATGGTGGGAGGCCTCCCTACGCTGCGTCTTCCGGTTCGTGGTCTCCACTCCAGAACCTTTCTTCCCCATCGGTTATCGGTTCTTCGAGCGATGTGGCCTGCCCATTGCCACTTCAACCCGCAAATTTATGGTATCAACTTGTATATTTAAGGTTTATGTAGTCAGTGTTGATGCAGTGGAGAGATTGTTGTAAGCGCCATCTAGAGAGAGCTAACATCAGGTTCTGTCCGCAGCCACCCGGAGCACGCCACAGACATCGAGAAGAGCGTGGAGAGCCTGAAAGAAGGATGGGCGCGGCTCTCCAAGCTGGCGGAGGAGCGCACCCACGCCCTGGACGAGGCCATAGCGCACCACAAGTACTCCGACAGCTTGAAGGTATGTCCTACAAGTCGGTACATATTTCTGGATGTACTCATGATGTTGAGTTCTAAAAGTAGAAGTATGTTGAATGAGTACCGATAACCACCTGCTGTGTGACGTGCGTGACGTCACCTGTCGGTTCCAACGCTGGTTGGACCAGCGCTGGTTGTTTACAACCAGCATTACGCTGAGTTGGCACCGGTTTGTGACAGAAACTATTATTTTATTTTATTGTGTTTAACTCGTAATGTCTTTGTATCTTTTGTTTTTGTCATAAATAAATATTTTTCTTTCTTTCTTTCATAACCGTAACATTTTAAAACAGTACGCGTCGCTGTATTTTAAATTGGGTTTAAAATAATAAGGAATTAGATTCGATTGTACTTTTTATAAGCTTTCATTTAACTTGCCCTGTTAGTTAGTTAGTTAGTTAGTTAGTACGTGTGGGTCAAATCTTGCAACTGAATTTTAAAACAGTTATCCCCACTGACTGAAATTTTGCAAACACGTTTAGTTTTATAGCGGCAAACAAGCATGCTGTCCGTCTGATGGTAAGCAGACACCGCCGTCTATGGACACGGGCAACACTAGCGGTGTTGCCGTTGCTTTGTCAGCCCGGAGAGATAGTTGCAGACACCGTTTTTGAAAAACCTCATGTTAAAGTTTGAATGACAATGCATAGTTAGCTAAGTGACGTCATTCTGAACCCAATATGGCGGATTCACAAAGATGGCGGACCAGTAAATGTATATGCACCCCATGATCTGGGTGTCAAATGAAAGAGTTTGCTAAGAAGTATACGAAAAGCTTGTTATTAAATACATTTATTTGTTTCGCCTCTTGTCACATTTATTTTGCTGCCTTAGAGGCGTGTACTATGACATTCAAAACGGATATAAATAGATAATAATAAATAATATAATAATAACATTCGGGCCTTTTTTTTTTTTTTTTTTTTTTTCACACACTTTCATCTGACCCCAAACTAAGCAAAGCTTGTGATATGGCTGCCAGAGACTGATATACATACATATTATATAGTTTTAAATACATACTTAAATAGATATTAACAACCAGATATAGAACAAACACAAATGTTCATCGCATAAATGTTTGTCCTAGATGGGAATCGAACCCACGCCCCCAAGCTCAGAAGGCAGGTTCACTACCAACTAGGCCAACGGGCTATCGAGATATAGATAAAGATAATTTATTACATAGAAAAATAACAGTATACATTATTAAAGAATACACATGAATTTTTTAGGAAACAATAAGTAAACACAGGGTAGTTAAATTCTGAGTTTATGTACATGAGGCTAATCGGTGAGCCCCAAAAAAAGCACGAGGCTTGTATCTTGGGGTCCGAATAATGATTGTTCTCGTTGTAATATTGCCATCTCTCTCCCCCTACAGGAGTTGGAGCTGTGGGTGACAGAGACGGTGAAGCGCATGGAGGGCACGGAGGAGCCCGAGACAGTGGCTGATGCCAAGGCACTACTGGAGCTGCATGATGAAAGGAAGGTCAGATATTGTGATCAATACTAGAAGTGTTTATTTGTATTTGTTCATTCAATTAGATCGGCTTTACACCAATTATACTAATTACATATATCAATTATACTAATTACATATATCAATTATACTAATTACATATATCAATTATACTAATTACATATATCAATTATACTAATTACATATATCAATTATACTAATTACATATATCAATTATACTAATTACATATATCAATTATACTAATTACATATATCAATTATACTAATTACATATATCAATCATAATAATATTATAAATGTGAAAAGTTTGTTGGTTTGTTTGTTCCTCTTTCACGCAGCGACGGAGCAACGGATTGACCCGATTTTTTGCATGTGTATAGTTCAAGGGCTGAGAGTGACATGGGCCACTTTTCATCATTTTTCATCACTACGCGGGTGAAACCGCGGGACGCAGCTAGTATTAAATAAAGATAAAAAAGAATACAATCTAAAATTTCAATTAATGTGTAAAATAAAAATAAAAATAAATCTCAATAATGTACAGTCTTAAATAATTTACGGTAGGTATTCTATATTTCATTGTTTGTCAGTTAAATTTTTCGGTTTATTCTAGGCAAGCGTCCTAGGCTAAAAGTCCAGCAGTGGACTGTTAAAAGGCTGATTATGGAACTTCACGAACTTGTTCCCCCATCACCTCTTCATTACCGGACGTCCAGACGAACGGCAAGGCGTCACCCTTACTTGGTCGACATGCCATTTATTCGCACCAAGCGTTTTGACTCCTCTTTCTTAATTAGAACAGCAAAACAATGGAACGCCTTGCCCCTGTCTGTGTTACCGCAGCATTACAATCTTGGAGTGTTCAAGTCTAGGGTTAATAGGTTACTACTGGGCAAACGTGCTCCATCTTCGACCGCATCATCGCTTTCCATCAGGCGAGATCGCGGTCAAACGTTAGCCTAGTCCGATGTAAAAAAAAAAAAAAAAAAAAAAAAAAACGGTTGAACATGTGTGTGTCAGGCGGAGATCGACGGACGCCAGAAGGCCATGGCGGCGCTGCAGGCGGGCGCGCACCAGGCGCCGGAGCCCGAGATGAAGGAGAAGGTGGTGGCGCTCTCCTCCACGCTGGACCGCTCCTGGCTGCAGAGGAAGGAGTACCTGACGCAGGTACGTTGTTCTTCAAAACCTATACATTATCTCCCAACCGGTAGTAGGCTCGAACAATTAGATTGTCTGTAGGCCTTCAACGGTGTATGGGGAATACAACTTTGTATAATAGGCCAGTAGTTCAGGTATTTAGTTAGTTTACTTGTATTTTGTTTAGTTAATAAAGGCACTTGTCTGTTGAACAAAATAACGTATGGTAGAACCCAATAAAAAGAACTGGTCCTAAAGAACCATAATGCTAGTTTAAAAACCTAATTAAAAACCAATAAAAAGAAGTAAACCAGAAGAACTATATGCTAGTTTTTTACCGTAAAAAAAAAAGCATAAATAGAATTGAACCTGAATAACCATATACTAGTTTTTTTTAATATATTTAAAAACCAATAAAAAGAAGTAAACCTGAAGAACCATGTGCTAGTTTATTTTACTGTGAAAAAAATCATAAATAACACTGAACTGAATAACCATTATACTAGTTTTTTTTTTAAATATATTTAAAAACCAATAAAACCAATTAAAGAAGCAAACCTGAAGAACCATAATGCTAGTTTTTTTTACTTATAAAAAACCAATAAAAAAAGTAAACCTGAAGAACCATATGCTAGTTTTTTCCCTGTTCAGCTTTGCAAATGCCGGGTCTTAACCGTGAATGTAGGTAGTTTCCACAGTGACCCTCACCCTGTCATTATATGCGGTACCTCTGTACCACCTGGCGCGCTGTCCACAGGCACACCAGCTGCAGCTGCTGAAGGAGCAGGCGCGGCAGACGGAGGACTGGCTCGCGTCTAAAGAAGCCTTCCTCAACAACGACGACCTGGGGGAGAACTTGGACGGTAATAATCTATATCTATACTAATATTATAAAGAGGAAAGATTTGATTGTTTGTTTGTTTGTTTGCATTGAATAGGCTCCGAAACTACTGAACCGATTTGAAAAATTCTTTCACTGACGGGAAGCTACACTATCCCCGGGTGACATAGGCTATAATCTATACCTGTGCGAAGCCGGGGCGGTCTACTAGTAATATTATAAAGAGGAAATATTTGATTGTTTGTTTGCATTGAATAGGCTCCGAAACTACTGAACCGATTTGAAAAATTATTGTTGGGATGCTGCACTATCCCCGGTTGACATAGGCTATATATCCCGGATTCGCCCGTGCGAAGCAGGGGCGGCCTACTAGTCTATACTAATATACTATAATATACTATAATGTTTGTTTGTTTGTTTGTTTGTTTGTTTGCATTGAATAGGCTCCGAATCTACTGAACCGATTTGAAAAATTATTGTTGGGATGCTGCACTATCCCCGGTTGACATAGGCTATATATCCCGGCTTCGCCCGTGCGAAGCCGGGGCGGCCTACTAGTAATATTATAAAGAGGAAATATTTGATTGTTTGTTTGTTTGTTTGCATTGAATAGGCTCCGAAACTACTGAACCGATTTGAAAAATTATTTCACTGTTGGGATGCTGCACTATCCCCGGTTGACATAGGCTATATATCCCGGCTTCGCCCGTGCGAAGCCGGGGCGGCCTACTAGTCTTAAATAATCGTAAATCACGCCGGTTTCAATTTCAAATAATTTCAAACAATTGTCAATTTGTTATGAAAATTGATGTGGGTCAGTCATGGGCACTGCCGACAGAAACGAGAACTTAAATCGCAGCGACCTCACATTACCATGTCGGTGACGCGAACCCATAAGTTTTGCCCCGAACCAAAAATTGTTCAACGCGGCTAAAGAAGTTTTCACTTTAAAAACAGTAAAAAATATACGCGATGACTCGAGATACTTTTTTCGTCAGTTAAAAATACAAGCAAAAGTTGGCAACTTTCATCCATTGCTGGGTTTTTGGCGCCAACGTGGAAAAAAAATGTCGGCTCGTTGGATTATTTTCCTAAACTTGTGTATTTTCGAGTGTCAATGTGTACTAAATGGTGAATTATTATTCATTAAGTGCTCGGAAACGTGCTCGAGTGTGGGCAAGTGATATAACGAGGTGAAACATGTCTTTTCGTGTTGTTTCCAAAACTCCATAGGAGCCTCTTGTAAAGTCTCCACCACTTTACAGGGGCATGAGTTTGACTTGACCGTGACTTACTCAGCTTGACTATGACTTGTTTGAAGCTGTTAATGCTATAAAAACTGTTTAATATTACGACTAAAGGACATTGAATCCACGGTCATGAACATTATAACAAAAAAAAAACAGACATTGATAATCATTGACTCGCTCGTCGATTCCAGCGCTTCAATAATTTTCAGCACTAACTTGTATTGTTTCCCAGCTGTCGACGCCCTGATCCGCAAGCACGGCGAGTTCGCCAAGCTGCTGGAATCCCAGCTGTCCCGCGTCCAGGAGCTGCAGCAGTTCGCAGAGGAAGTCCAGGCGCGAGGGCACTACCACTCCAAGTATATACAGGACAGGATGCAGGATATCGTGGCCAGAAGGGACAGGCTACAGGTGAGTCCAGCTGTTGATTCACAGCAAGCGCTGGTCTACTAGGACCGACGACATCGTGAGAGTCACGGGCTGAGAGTGGATGCAGATGGCAGGCTGTCGCTTATTTTATGTTGGATTTTTCACTAATACCACAGGACAAGTAGAAGCCTCCTCGTTCTTCGTGGAAATTCCAAAGATTCGTACTTAAGAGCCTCTTATACCAAATTTAGCGGTTTTAAATCAATTTTATTTAGTAAAATTACAATATTTGAGCTGGAAAAAAATACATGTCACAGATACATCTGTGTTTGAGTTTATGATTTGGTTCAAAACATGATAGAATAAACTTTCCTCGACCAAAAAAAAAATCTGAAACAAAGTCGACTTAGTTTATTTTTTTCATTTTATGCTCTAATGAAACCTCGTAACAACCTGGAAATTGCATGTACTGAAAGGCAATTTTATTCAACATTCTTTTGTATGGATAGATTTTTGATAGAAAATAGTGTAGTTTTTTAGTGAAATTAAAAGCGTAATAAGGGCACGAGAATTTTGGCGCGCCGCGTTCAGTGCCGCGCCAGGCGTCATCGAGGTCGGACCTATGCTCGTTTTTGTCGTTGCATTCCCCCCGCGGGCGTCCTGACTCTAGCACGGCGTCGCTATAACTTGGCGGAGGCTGAGGGAGCGTTTTGTTGCCTATGCGACTCGGATAACCGCCCGTTAACGATTTGAGTCGCCATTTATGATACATACTGTCTAAGAATGGAACTCCCTGCTGGCCTCCTTGTTTCCTGAGAACTACAATCTAGGCATGTTCAAGGCTAGAGTGAATTCTTCTAGATTAACGTGTTCCATCCTCGGCTGCAACGTCGCTAACCATCAGGCGAGTTGGTGGCCAAACGAAGATCTATTAAAAATCTACTATATAAAAATAAGTCGGGTTTTCCTTCCTGACGCTATAACTCCAGAACGCACGAATCGATTTCCACGGTTTTGCATTCGTTGGAAAGGTCTCGGGCTCCGTGAGGTTTATAGAAGTCATCTGGTGGCGAAACGGAGTTCGCCGGGTTTGTTAGTATTTTATATAAAAAGCTAAACTAGAAGCGGAATGCAGAATTTGATCAACAGCTAAACAGCTGGAAATCTACCCCCATCTCTTGTCTCTCTGGCTCACACCTTTTTGGTGCTATTGGTAAATTCTATTGCTGACGTACAAATTCTGTAAGATCCCAGTATCTCTTTCGCGTCCCAGCAGTGCAAGTACCGTTCTCTATCGAACGTCAAATTCGATAAAATGCCACAGAATCGATCATAGCAAGTACTGATCAAATGGCATTTTATCGAATTTGACGACCTCAACTGCCAAATTTGATGATCGATAAAGAACGGTACTTGCACTACAGTTTAGCGATAACGCACTGGTAGCTGCGGTACGAGAGTGGCACACCAGCCCTATACGTCGCACGTGGAGAGGGTGTAACACGCCTATCATTTAATAAAATTATTTTAGTTGTATTAATCTTAATTAACAATTTCAATATTTTTTTTATCTTAATAAAATATTTCTATGTGTAATTTTTATATTTTTTTTTAATAAGTATTATATTTTAATTTTCTAAACAACAATTTGTATGCAAATCCGGATTATATATTTTTTCATTTCATTCACTATATCCGTCTGTCTCTGGTGTCAGGAGTCGTGCGCGCACCGCGGCTCCATGCTGCAGCAGTCGCGCCAGCTGCACGTGTTCCTGCGGGACTTGTACCACGAGAGGGAATGGATCGCGCTGAAGATGCAGGTCGCCACCGACCAGAACTACAGGTGAGCTCTGCTTACATACATCTACATCATCATCTTCCACCTCATCCCTCCATCGCGGTTTTACTATCGAACCGGACACCATCGCCTAAAAAGCCATCCTCATATTATAGATGCGTGGAAGTCTCGCACTGTTCGATTTGATCGATTGTTTCTGCCACGCACCTGTAAGTTGAGAGCCGTGGTAGCCCATTTGGGAGACCGCTAGACTTGAAAGCGTGAGGTCGCGGGTTCAAACCCCGGGCCCGTACCAATGAGTTCTTTGGAGCTTATGTACGGATTTTTATACTACTGGCTTTTCGGTGAAGGAAAACATCGTGAGGAAACCTGCATACGTACGGAGAAGGAATTCAATGGCGTATGTGAATCCACCAATCCGTACTGGGCCAGCGTGGTGGATATGGCCCAATCACCCTTTCGGGGTAGGCTAAAAGTCCAGCAGTGGACTGTTAAAAGGCTGATTATGATGACCTGTAAGTTGTGGAATGGCTTACCACTTTCGGTTTTTCCTCCAACATATAACCTCAATCGCTTCAAGCGAAGAGTGAATAGAGTCCTCAAAGGTAGGCAACGCACCGCCAATACCCCGGGTATTGTAGGTGTCCATAGGCGACGGTGACTACTTACCATCAGGTGGCCCGTCGCTTGTTTGTCTACTATTATGTATTAAAAAAAACTTTTTTTTTTTTATTATAAATAGTCTTGCGCTTGGCCGCCAACTCGCCTGATGTTAAGCGATGATGCGGCCTACGATGGAGCACGCTTGTCTAGAAGAAACCTATGATTATTTCACAGTTTGCGAGTTTATTTACGAGACTGAAGCGTCGTCCTTTATATTCAAATGATTTAAAGTGTCATTTATGTGGCTCAAGTTCATTATAATACTGATAACACCACAAAATTACTAGTTTCATTGGAAAATGTAGGCTTTTTTACTAGAATAAAAGAAAATACAAAATTTGCTAGTTCCAGAATCGATTCCGGAATTCCGTATTGGATTCCAGTATCGGCAATCAGTTCCAGAATTGAAAACCTTCCGATATTGGAAGCCCTATTACATACCTATCATCATCATCATCAGCCAGAAGACGTCCACTGCTGAACATAGGCCTCCCCCTTTAACCTCCACACTGAACGACAGCCTGCCTTTTGCATCCACTGGATGCCAGCGACTCTCACTATGTCGTCGGTCCATCTAGTGGGAGGCCTACCTACGCTGCGTCTTCCGGTTCGTGGTCTCCACTCAAGAACCTTTCTTCCCCATCGGTTATCGGTTCTTCGAGCGATAACCGATGGGGAAGACATCACATACCTATAAATGGTCAAAAAAAACCCATCTATAATAGATGGTGGGTGATGGTGGCCGGGCGGTAGCATGTGCGCCATACAATCTGAAAGCACCCGGTTCGATCCTCGGCCCAGCAAATCACTTATTGAGAACTTCAATAAATGGTGTGCAGTTTCGTTGCGATCACTCAACAACGGCGAAGGAAAACATCGTGAGGAAGCCGGTATCATGGTGGATCAGGGCCCATCCTGTCTCTCTGAGAGAAGGCCTCTGTTCCATCACTGGAAACATGATATGCTGATGATGATGAATAGCCGAGTCAGATGGTGTACTCTGATTCTCTACTGCATCCTGTCGTTTCTCAGCTCAATTTATAACTCCACAAACTTAAGAGTTCCTTTTTTCTGAAACGTTGTAACTCGTAAAGATTTTATTGCTCAGGATGTCTTCAAATCTGGACCTTAGAGATAATAGGCATAAGTCGCAAAAAGATCTCACCGTCATTCTTGTGTTTTGCTGTTCTATTAAAGGAAGGTCTTTATTGCTCCTTCCTAATTTTGAAGCTCCCTCTCTGCAGACATATTTAGGAATTCACCCTGATGAAAAGACGAACACTAGGGTTACTGGTGGTGACCGTCTGTGACGGTCGGAAATATCATCCATAACATAACAGCGAACATCTCATCCTTCAGCTACCCAGGCTTCCTGCTTGCCTGCTACCTGCTTCACTGCCCAGGGGGTCTAGAAAAGACCCACTTTCTGTTAGCGTTAACGCCTGCGGAAAGATGAAATTGTATGAAAATGACATTAGCTTGAGATAATTTATCTGAAGCTAATGTCATTGTCAATGTCATTTTCATACAATTTCATCTTTCCGCAGGCGTTAACGCTAACAGAAATTGGGTCTTGTCTAACCCCCCAGTTACACTTAGTTTTAGCGGTTCGGACGTCCTGCCTGCCTAACATGCGCACCGAGAACGCGATAAGGCGCCTACGGTTTCGTATATCCCTGTCACGCTTTGGCACGATAAAAAGAGTCGACAAAATTTTGTCACGACGCGCATGTTAGCCCGGCAGAGCTTTTGTTTTCTGAACAGTGTTACGAACTTGATTTTGAAATTTGGTGACAATAGACCTCTCCATGACCCTCTCATCTCATATGCACCTTAATGTAATGGAAATAATAATCATAGATACAGTGAACATTTCTTCTAAAGCTTTTATTGTTACTCAGAGAGCTGTCGAACCTCCAGAGCAAGATCCAGAAGCACGCGGCCTTCGAGTCTGAACTGGCCGCCAACAAGGGACGTATCGACGACGTCGTCAACTCAGGAGAGGGACTCATCGGTAAATACATCCTCTTCCACCTTCACACGCCCGTTATTAATATCTACTTGATACCAATGGAGACAAGTGCAAGTGTGTGAAGCCGTGGTAGCCCATGTGGGAGAACGCTAGACTCGAAAGCGTGAGGTCCCGGGCCCGTACCTATGAGCTCTTTGGAGCTTATGTACGGATTTTCATACCACTGGCTTTTCGGTGAAGGAAAACATCGTGAGGAAACCTGCATACGTACGGAGAAGGAATTCAATGGCGTATATGAATCCATCAATCCGCACCGGGTCAGCGTGGTGGATATGACCCAATCACCCTTTCGGGGGTAGGCTTAAAGTCCAGCAGTGGACTGTTAAAAAGGCTGACTATGAAGTGCAAGTGTGCGGTTTTCTTTTCGGTATATGCCCATTTATTCTAAAGATTTGGAGCCAATTTTAGTATAGAAACTGACGTGGTTTTCACACAATTTATTTAATTTAAAAGACTGCCTAATGCAGTTGAAATTATAGTCGGAGTGACCGGCTTAATCTTACGTGAGTAATTCCCGTGTAATATAAATAAAAATTTGGAGCCAATTTAGATGGAAGTGTAGTTAACGATGAGAAGCAGTCAAGCTTTTGTGCTAGCATGGATGATGACGAAGCTACCTCATTGATTTCCACGTTGGCCAGCTCTTATACAGAAGCCTTGATTAGAACTGACGCGCTGGAATGGCAGGTGAACACCATCGCCATCTTACTCTATGAGGCTCCAGGTTCAACTTGTTGTTCACACCCCCGCGCGCGCTGTCACAGCGATAGTATCGGCTCCGGCTTTTTAAATTTCTAAAAATATAATTACGCAAATTCTTATTAATATAACATGTGACACGTGTAAATATAGTTGTAAATAGTTAGTATTAGCGTTATCTAGTGCGTAAAATAAGTGGAACAATAATAAATCTGAAAAAACCAGTGAGCAAATCGCAGTTTCGGCGCATAATTTTATTATGCTCTAAAACTGCGAAACTATCAAAATCTGGAGTGGTTTATATGGTGAATATAATTAAAATACACAAATAACTGAAGAAAGACTTAAACTAGTGCTAAAGACTTGCTAAATTGTTAAAATCATTCAAAACGTTTTATTTAAAATAACCCTCATTTAAAAATAAAAAAAAAAATAAAAAAAAACTGTTGAAGTGCTAAAAATAGTGGAATAAGTGGAACAATAGTACCTAAATCTCGAAAAAC